>JAYXIM010006479.1:0-85431 GCA_037575425.1 Anastrepha fraterculus | reverse complement strand
CACACGAGGCCATGAACAAAAACACCTGTACTAAAGCAAACAAGCCCATATATGAGCACACAAAGACACACATGCACACATAGTTCCTTAAGCACTTGAATGAAAGGTAAACAGCGTAAAGCTTACCAGCGCAAGGACGTTGCCAGAGCTACAACAAACAGCTGAGCTTACACACAGTCGGCGACGTTGGTACGGTGAAGATGGCTGCGATACCAGCAAAGGCAACGGTTATTGAAAGTGTTGGAGAGTGTGGAGAGGCAGTTGCATGTATGTGTGTCATAAGCGAAAGACGGTTGGCATAGCAAGAAAATAAGGAAGCAGAGGCACTAACAGTAATGCACATTTTCTTTTAACCAATCAATGTGACTTTGTATGTAAATGCACACAACCCCCAGCGAATTTGTCTATTTGTCACTTTTGTTTTGCTGCTGTAAACATATGTTCACACATTAGTATTCGTAGTATATATGTGTGTATGTATGTAAAGCTAAATTTTTAACGTAAATGCAGGCAAACAAAACGAAATTGAGCTGCTGATCAGAACTTAGCTTTCATTTTTGATCTTTTGCCATTTCGTTTTGCCCTTTCAGAGAATTTTTCTTGTAGTCTTACATACTCGTATTTGCTGTCTGTGCAACTGTTTACCAAGTTGTTGGTGTACAATTCTCGTATCCGATTGTCTGTTGTCTGCTAAAGGTATTAAATTTAACGTCTCAATTATGCATATGTATAAGTTTAGCCATATATGTGCACACAAAGGAATAAATGCCCAACGAACCATTTTGTTTAGAATCTGCTTTAATTGCATTTGGTGTGCAGTGGCTTTCTCAAATCTGCAATGTTAATTGGGTGCTTCACCTGGCCAAATCGATATATATATATATACACCCTTTTTGGGTGTTTGGCCGAGCTCCTCCTCGTATTTGTGGTGTGCGCCTTGATGTTGTTCCACAAGGGGAGGGACCTACAGTCTCAAGCCGACTTCGAACACAGATATTTTTGTGAGGAGTTTTTTCATGCCAGAAATACCATTTGCCATTGCCTGCCAAGGGGCGACCACTATTAGAAAAATGTTTTTCTTAATTTTGGTGTTTTTACCGAGACTCGAACCGACGTTCTCTCTGTGAATTCCGAATGCTAGTCGCGCAGCAACCCATTCGCCCACGGCGGCCGATTAACTACATATTTAATTACATAAAAATTCTAATATCATAGCACTTGATTAGCTCCTAACTGAAAATGACAAAATCTTTTTATTAAAATCTTATCTCTTAAGCCAATCTGATTAACTCCGGACTACTTATATAATGTATTTAGCACATGGTCTGAAAAGTCCCGGGCCTAACAAAAAAAACATGTTTTTTTGACCCTTGGAAGCGCACAATCTTCAGAATATCGTTCTCCGGCTCTTCTTCGAACAAAAGTTGCTGTTTTTGTGACCGCTTCCAATCGGCATTCATCGCTGAAGATAATCTGTAAGAAGAAAAACACAACCACAAAAAAGTGTGAATATTCACATCTTCTTACTATTGCTATTTGACAAAGGAAAAAATTGGTTTTTTTAAATAACTTTTTTCCAATATTCCGCGTCGAAGTCTTTGTGAATTTGTGCCCAAAGTTTCAGCCGATTTCTCATACACGGTGTCAGTTTTGGCTTTTTTGCTGGTCGTCTGCAAAAAAGTCCATTTTCGTATAAGCGTCATCGTAACGTTCTTTCCGAAATATTTACTCCAGATTCCTGAGCCTCTTTTAAAATCATCCGCATTTCTGTTCCAGAGAACTGTTTGGACGATTTTGCGATCCTGCCTGGTTGAGGTGATGCGTTCTCGGTGACAATTTTGGCGATTGTTTGAAGTTAACGCTAAAACGTTGTTGGTATTTTTCAACTTTTTGACAACATTTACCACAGACGATTTAGATTTTCCAGCGGTTCTTGCTATGTCTGCATAGCTCATGTTCTTGGCTTTCAAAAGAGCTGCAATTTATTGCTTTTGTCCCGATGTCAAATCCGACTTTCGGCCCATTTTCTAAAAAAAACTGGTTACATTGAAAAAAGGAGAATCCACGTGATAAATTCAAAAGAGGTGTACATTTTGTACTTACTCTTGTTATATTTTAGATATATGAATATTTACTATTCAATTCTTTCACTTTTCAGATGATCTCAATTAGAATTAATTCGCTCTGGCACTTAAGCGGAAATTTTTAAAAACATCTAAGAACAGATTAAAACCCCTTAATACCCTTTTTTATTTGGAAACACCAAAATTAGATTCAAAATTTTACCTCATATTTGAAGTTTTCAGAAAAAATCCCATCGGTCATTAATTCAATGGCCAGGTACGGTACATGGCGTAGTGACAGTTATCGAACTTAGGCACGTCAGGCACATAGATATTGAACAAGTTATGTCCTCAAACTGATCCTTGAGGGACAGCAGCTCGAACTTCCGTTAGGCCTGAAAATTCATTATTTACACAGACGTAGAAATAACCATTTTTTGGAAAGCTTTGAACAATCTTTTTAAGTTGGATAGGAAAGCCTAAATCTATGAGTTTAATTATCAGCCCATTGTGCCAAACGGAGTCAAATTCTTATTCAACGTTGAAAAGGACTAAAGCGGTCGATTTTTTGTAATTGAGACTTGATTTTACATGGTTACAAATGCTCTGGATTTGATGAGTTGTGCCATGAAATTTTCTCTTTTCAAACTGTTCAGTAGGCAGCACTTTATTTTCGTTAATAAATTCTGTTCATATAACTTTTGGTGCTTACTCGAATATTTAATTTTTATCAAAAAACTTATTGGTCGACAGCTTCCGATTTTATTTGGGGGTTTTCCCGCTTTTTTTGCCGCCTTCCATGTCCCCGGAAGGTACTGTAGTTTAAGGGGTCCGTTATGGTCTAGAGCTGGAAAATTTGGAGTGTTTTTAGGAATCCCTTTTTACAATAAAAAAATGAAAAACGATATTTAAATTTGTTAGGCTTTATATTTAACTTCTTTTACAACATAAATGAAAAACAATTTTTTTTTCAATTTTAATAATTTAAAAAATTACGCTAAAGTTGACCATCCCGAAAAATTGTTCCTGGACGGTGTTGTCCATTTTGGCTCTTCTATTTATCTGAAACACAAAAACCAAACAAATTATTAATCAGTATGACTGTAGCTATGACCCGCTACTGGATAAAGAAGAGAAAAAGCTTTGACAAAATGGCGCGATTTCGAATTTGACACTCTAAAAATCCTTTTTTTTTCAGTTTTTTAATAAAAAAAATACGAAATAATTGAAATTTTAATATGATTTTAGTACGGGCGATAGCCATTGATGTTGTGAACAACATATTAAAATTTCAGACGATTCGGTTGAATAGTTTTTTTTTCACAGGCCGAAAAAAGGCGTTTGTAGATAAATGAGTTTAACCCATCTTCGGCCGCTACAAGAATTCGACATAATTTTTCCATTTCCTTTTTAGTCAGTGCTTATAGGATCATAATCAAGAAAAATTAAAAAAAAAAAAAACTCTGACCATCGGTGTTTTAGATATGGACTGGTCGAAAAATCGACCGCTGGCTAAAAACCGTCAAATATATTAAAAAAAAAATACAACATTTATGAAGAAAATTTAGCACACGAAGTTAATTTATTTCATTTTATTTCAAATACAAATATTTTTTTGTTGTTTTATTGATGAAAAGTCAGCTTACAAATTTTTATGATAATCATCAAAACATTTAGTATGTAAATGAATATTGCATTTTTTGCAAGTAAAAATAGTATGTTTCTTGTAAAATTTACACCGCCAAAATTTGTTTTCAATGCTTCTCATGACGGCGTGTACCCTTTCATTGATCCGAGGAAGGTTCGATGGACCTTCATCTCCATGTTCGTTTTCATACTCGTCCTCGTCCTTGTCGTAATCCAATAATTCTGTTGTGACTTTGGAACGAAAATCAATTTGTGACAGTGGTTTTATCTTTTCAATTTTTGCCATCATACAATTAAGTTTCCATGCATTGACCATTGCGTTACCAAGAGCATTTGTCCATATTGGGCACCACCATTTTTTTCCTCTCATACATATTCTATAAATTGCCAACTTTTGACTGCGGGATAGTGATAGTTTGTTTTTTCTTCCGACAATATCTTTAAGTGCTAATAATTGGATTGGCTGTGGAGTTATTAGTTATAACATTGACTACAGCATTATCATTCCACCGAACAGTCAATATTTCTTGCTGATGATCAAGTAGTTGGTCAAATGTTCCTCGTACTTCTTTTTTCAAATTTTTCAAAGGAGAATCACCCATTCTATTTTCGCGTATAGTACCAGTTGCAAAATATCGACGTTCGTTCAGAAGGCACATTAGATGGTATGAAGAGAAAAAATTATCAAAGAAAATGATGTGGCACTCAGGGTCAGATACGTTGGCAAGCAAGTCTAAGACTGTTTGTGCGCCTAATAGTTTTATCGTGAGAGGTTGCTGCTCCCCCGTACAATGAACTAGAAAATAGGTAAGTACCCACTTTCAGAGCATAAGCACCATGTTTTAAACCCAAACCGGATTGGCTTTCCTTTGATAAACATTTTGCAGGAGTGGCATCCAAAGTATGGAATCATCTGTTCGTCTATAGAGAGATTATGGCTAAAGACTCCAAACTGCATAAACTTTTTGTTGAGAGCGTCAGTAATAGGACGAACCTTCGCAAAACGGTCCGCTGCGTTTAAATTTGTGTTGTCAGCGAGATGGAAAAACTGCTTAATTTTTTTAAACTGATTACGACTCGTAGCCTGCTTTACAATTGGAACCCCCATTTCCGGTCGAACTGACCAGTAGTGGTCAATGTGTGGCAAAGTATGGTACCCGATAGGTACAATATTCCAATAAACCTACGTATTTCGATTGGCGTGATGTTAATTGGAGCATTTTGTTGGTTTGCATACTCATTTGTGAAAATGGTAATATTTGTGCTTTTATACGACCGAAACTACGAAAAAGAATATGCGAAGCGCAGATAGAAAGCATATTCAAGCGAAAAACTCTAAAACTAAAAATCTTAGCGGAATGCCAACATTTCACCGCTGCATCCCTTTTAGGATAGTTCCGCCATAGTTCGATATTAGACGAATGAGAACTAGTTCGATTTGTAGGTATTTTCTAATAGTCCCGTACCATCCATTATAGGACAGGTTCGATTTTGGAGGTAAGGTACTAGTGCTGAACTAGAATTTTGGTTCACTAGTAGTGATTTTCCCGGCAGGGGTAGTACCTTTCCTATACCACAAAGATACTCACTTCCATCTCTTTCAATAAGAAAAAAATATTGCCAGATTTTGTTCTATCCTACATGACAGTTCCTGGCCAGCGGTCGATTTCTCGACCACTCAAGTTTACTTCCATGAAACAGTAAAAATTATTGGAATACCGATATGTTACTTTTTTGATTCTCTTAATTTCATCTTTTCTCTTCACAATAAATTAGTAACAATTATTTGTTTTTTTGTTTTTCATTATTTTTTCATCTGCACAAAAAACACGTAAAAATAGTGATAATTTCATTCTTTTCCAAAAATCTGTCCTGAACCTTTTTTTCTTAAAAACTTATGCTCTAGAAATTAACTAAATTCCAAATTTAAAACTTGTGAAAACTTAACAATAAATTCACATTTAGTTTCTGAGATATTGGAGGCCGAAGTTGGTGGTCGAAAAATCGACCAGCTGCCGAAAATGGGTTAAAGTTTGAGGTATAGGAGCGCGGAGACCGCTTTCTTCTAGTTAATGCGCTGTAGAAGCTATTATATTGATAATATCACAGTATATTCTTAAGATAAAGGGATTTCTAATAACAGGTGCTGCAGGTGAATGCGTGCCGCTATCGAGAGATGATTAACGATTTTTTATGGCCAGAATTGGATGGTATTGATCTGGACAACGATTATTTTTAACAAGACGGCGCTACGTGCCACACAAGCAACAAAACCATTGATCCTTTACGGGAAAAGATTCCGGACCGTGTTATCTCTCAAAGAGGTGATCACAATTGGCCACCGAGATCTTGGGATTTAACACCTTGTGACTTTTTTCTTTGGGGCCACGTGAAAGAGAAGGTCTACGCCAACAGCCCAGGGTCGATTCAAGACCTCAAGGATGGAATTCGTGAAGCTATCGAGGACATAGGGCAGCCACTTTGCAATTCGGTTATGGAAAATTTCATGAAAAGGATATTGTCCTGTAAGCGTGGTCGTGGTGGTCATTTGCCTGATGTTATTTTCCACTATTAACGGCATACCTTCCTCTTTATAATGAAATAAACATCTGAACATTTATATTAAAAAGTAGTATTTTTCTTTGAGTATCGAAATAACACCTCTTATTAGATAAGCCTTTATTAGCTCCGTTTTCTTTGTGGCTAATTTTAGATCACGTGAATCTAGCCACGTTTGCGTTCATATCATGACTTGGTTAAGTTTTTTACGGACTTCTTCGTAGGGTTTCGTGCTGTGATTACTGCTGCGATATCGTCTTCGTAACCGATTAAGAAGGTACTAGCGGACATTTCTGTATTGAATATCTCGTCATAGCTGCCGGATTGAGGACTATACACCGAGAACCCTCTGGGGTTTGCGGTCTCGCAAGTAGTTCCTCTTTATGCGCTGTAGGTATGCCGGAGCTTGGTGAACTTGTAACAGAACGGTTACCAAACCTGAAAAAGCTCAAATCAATAGAAATGATTGAAGATGCTACTGAGAAATTATAAGGTACTTTGATCAATTGCTTTGAGGAATTGTGCCCACCCAGGCAAAGTAAACAGGCGGTTGCTTGGTGGTACCCTGAAATGTCGAAGCTTCGTGTACGGCCCAGAAAACTTCTTAATAAAGCCTTAAAAACCCAAGTAAAAGAGGACTGAACCAATCACCGACTTACACAGAGAGAATATAAGAAAAAAGTGCGGAAAACCATACTTGAATCCTATACAAATTTCTGCAGGAACGTCATAGAAATGAGGCAAATAGCGAAACTTTGTAAGGCCCTTTATCTAGATCGATCCATAAGGCTGGACTCTATTCGAAAACCTGATGGGCATACACCAGTTCTAAATCTGAAACGTTCAATGCTGTACTCGAAACCTATTTTCCGGGTAGCAAGACACTCTCTGAAGTAGAGAGCGGCATGGAAAATAACGGTAGCGACGGTGAAAAGTGACAAACGAATCGATAAGGTTTTCTTTATCTTCCTTTGAAAACTTTAAGTATCCTAGACCTGACGGAATATATACAGCAATGCTTAAAAAAGAAGGACACAGGCTGATTGAAGCCCTGAAAAGGACCTCTACAGCCTGTCTCGCACTTTGTCAAATACCATACCAATGGCGCCGCGTAAGAATAGTATTTATTACGAAACCAGGAAAAGATGGCTATTCCCTAGCAAAAAATTTTAGACCAATCAGTTTAACATCGTTTGTGTTGAAAAGTCTAGAACGAGTGGTGGAGAAACATATTCGAGTGAGGGTATTGCCAAGAGTGGAAAATCATGTGAATCAGCCTTACACGATCTAGTTAGCAAGATTGAAGCCGGGCTGGAAGCTGACGAATACACAATGGGCGTGTTCGTGGACATTGAGGGGGGCTTTTGATAATGCCACTTTCGGCTCGATATGTTCTTCTGCCGAACGACACGGAGTTAATCAAACCACTGTAAAGTGGATATATTCCATGCCCTCTGAGAGGCTGTTAACCGCTGGTGAGAACAGTGACGATCCATCAGGGCCATGCAAGGATGTCCCCAAGGGGGTGTTCTTTCTCCGCTGTTATGGTGCTGAGTCGCAGACTCTCTCTAGGAGATGCAGAAACTCGGTTTTCATATCTAAACATATGCGGACGATGTCTGTGCGGTAACATTGGATAAATCCGAAAGAATGCTTTGGATGAAAATGCAGAGGATTCTGGACAAAATCGAGGACTGGCGCATGAGACAAGGTCTTTTCGTCAATCCGAGCAAAACCACCATAGTATTGTTCACAAGAAAACGGAAATTGTCCAACACTGAAAGGTGTGACACTTGGTATTTCCGATAAGAAGCTGACTTGAGAGACACACGTTTCACTGAAGGTGAATCGCGTATTAAGGATTTTTCAAAAATGCCGCATAGCCTTGGGTTTGAAGCCTACTGTGGTCCTATTGATATACACAGCACTTATCAGACCAATCATTACTTTCGCCTCTGTGGTCTGGTGGCGACGGACCATGGCTAAGTCCACACCCCAAGGACTATATAGGCTGCAAAGAAGTAAACGCTTATGCATTACATTTTAGCACCTAAAGATGACCTGATACCCATAGTTTCATTTGGAAGGAAATGAAGTTCTGATGAAACTGAATGATGTTTATTGTATAAAAGTTCGTACAGGAATATTTTACAATTTTATTTTCAAATGAATATATGTTGAATTACTACTACAAGTATGTACCACAAAGTATGTGTACAACAAAGTATTAACATTCTAACATCTTGAATATGGAATTTTAGTTAAAAGCAGCAAATTTAAAAATTAATTTGTAAAAATAAATAATTTTTGAAAACACTGCTTGAGCTTACCAGCTCGCTTATGTATCCAACCAAACTAGTTTACATATCCGCACTAGGAAAAAGAGCAAAAAAAAGGTACGAAACCACTTCCATTTTCATTTTCATTTCCCACGTTTTTCTCTTTGCCGTGCTCGGAACACAATGGGCGCCTGTTTACACACAAAATGGCTGGCAAACGCATATGTTCGCCAGATTGCTGTGTGACCATAGAAAAAAGTATCCAAATAAAAATAACTGAAATGTCTAAATTTTTTGTACAAATCGCTGTAGTTGCTCACAAACAGACAAGGAGAGAAAATATCATAGTAAAAGTAAGAGATTTCCCTTTTTGAAACTACAATTTTTCAAACAATAACAAGAACACTTAAATATATCATAAAAGTCCCAACATTGATATGCCGCTACGGGCACGAAGAGAGTTTCCAAAGAGATATGGGATTGTTGGGCGTAAAATTTGCGGTTTCTTATAATAGGATAAATAGCAAAATGATACCGCACAGCATGCGACCGAAGTTTACGCTTTCAGGCCATTGCCCCTTACACTAAAGCGGTCAGTGCATACATTCCCTCTGTTTGTAGTTGTTTTATGAAGGGAGCAGCAATGGCAATCAACAAGCATTTTTTTGTTACGAATTTTTTTTGTTTGTTTTTTTTTTCTTTACTTATTG
Source organism: Anastrepha fraterculus (assembly GCA_037575425.1). Classification (NCBI taxonomy): domain Eukaryota; kingdom Metazoa; phylum Arthropoda; class Insecta; order Diptera; family Tephritidae; genus Anastrepha; species Anastrepha fraterculus. Next base: position 76,173 of record JAYXIM010006479.1, on the reverse strand, counting down.
TTGTTAAAGCGCTGTAGGTCAGTAAAAGTGGGACTATTTATGTTTTCATTTTTGGGATTTTTTCTGCCCTTTTTGAAATGGGCTGGAAGTTTTAAAATGTTTCGCAAAATTCGACCATGGTACAGCGGCCGAAATGAGCTGAGAAGTGCAGCGTAAATGTGTTAAATGAAAAACTTTTTAAACATTTTATATTGGGCAGCAAATTATTTTTGTGGTGGTTGTTGTTTATTTGAATGGTAAATGTAAGCATAAAATACTGATATGAAAAAAGAAAAACATGGTAGAAATGTGTCTTGGGGTATACCAAAAATCAAAATACTAAGTATTTAGGCAAAATGTTTCTATAGTGAAAAAGAAAATTATACGTATTTTTAGAAGTTTCAAATCTATTCGGTATATTTTCCCAAATTACATAAAAGATATGTAGTTACAACTTAATATTGGGTAGTCGAAAAAGTCTTTTCGTATTTTGTCAATAGATGTCGTTGGAGTCATCTATCTCCAGTGCTACCAATCACATTGTGTCATATCATATGGTGTTAGAAAGGTGACATTTTAAGCTTCATTTAACCAAAAAAAAATTAAATTCGGAGAAGTTGAACAGTAGTTATAGCTGTTCAAAAATGAGTGAAAATAATGAAGAAATTCGCTATATTTTGAAATTTGTATAAATTTTGTATAAAAAAGGGAAGAATGCCACGCAAGCCATCACTGAAATTTGTGAAGTTTACGGAGACGATGTAGTGTAGCACAACAATGGTTCGCTCGCTTCCGTTCTGGAAATTTCGATGGGAAAGATGCACCTCGCTCCGGTCGACCTATCGTTGAAAAGGTCGATGAAATTATGAAAAAGATTGACCAAGATCGTCACATAAGCTGTCATGACATCGCCAAGGTACTAAACATTCATCATCAAACGGTTTTGAACCATTTAAAAAAGGCTGGTTACAAAAAGAAGCTCGATGTTTGGGTACCACAAGAATTGTCTGTGAAAAATTTAATGGACCGAATTAACATCTGCGATTCTTTGCTGAAACGAAATGAAATTTCTGAAGCGAATGGTAACAGGAGACGAAAAGCGGATCAAATACGACAATAAGGTGCGAAAAAGATCATGGTGTAAGGGTGGTGAAACTCAACAAATGGTCGCAAAGCCAGGATTGACGCTTCGAAAGGTTATGTTGTGTGTTTGGTGGGATTGGAAAGGAATCATCCACTATGGGCTGCTCCAGCCTGCTCGAACGATTGATTCTACACTTTACTGTCAACAACTGATGAGATTGAAGCAAGCAATCGAAAAAAAACGGCCAGAACTGATCGGCAGAAAGGGCGTCGTCTTCCTTCAGGTCAACGCTAAGCCACACACATCTTTGATGACTCGGCAAAAACTGGGAGAGCTTGGCTGGGAAGTTTCGATACATCCACCATATAGCCCTGACCTTGCACCATCAGACTACCATTTGGTTCGGTCAATGCAGAACTCCCTTAATGGAGTAAAGTTGGCTTCAAGAGAAGCCTGTGAAAATTACTTGTCGCAGTATTTCGCCGAGAAAGCACAAAAGTTTTACACTGATGGAATAATGTCTCTAGAAGAAAAATGGCAAAAGGTGGTCGACCAAAATGGTATATAATATAAAAAAAATGAGTTGAAGTTTGATTTGAAATACGAAAAGACTTTTTCGACTACCCACTAAGTTCTGCGCAACTAAGTTCTCGCTGTTTTATTGATGAAAATACAACTTTATTCTGAAAAAATTGTTACAAGCGAATCATTGAAAGTATTTCCCATTGCTGGCTACTACTTTTTCCCATCTTTCTGGTAGATCTCGCATACCGTCGCGGTAAATCTGTTCATCTTTTGAGGCTATCCACGGATCAAGCCATTTTTTAATGTCTTCATATGAATGGCACTTTATTTTTGAGCAGATGAAGAAATATACATATTCAAATTCTTTGTAGTTTTGCTGATTATGCTCACGTGTATACTTGTACGTTATTATAACTGTGGCAAAATTTCATTTTACTATGGCTAAGAAACGGTTGAATGATTTGGAGTTGGAGGATATTTGGGAACATTGAGAAGCGGAAGATGAGTCTGATGGTGAAGCCAGTGACAACAATGATGATGAGTATAATGATTCCGAAGTAAACCAGATGACTGAAGCATCTGCAGGAGAAGATGAGATTTCGGATGAAAACGAAAATGCAGATATGGGAGACAATGACGCCAACTTCTACGTTGGTAAAGTTTCTACTATTTGGAACCAGTCTCCACCACCTTCATCTAAAATTAGATCAACGAATATCTTCAAAGGAAAGGTTGACGCAGTTATTTTACTCCAGGTAAGTAATAACTATACCAGCAGAACTGAGCACAAAACGGAATTTATTCATACAGGGGCAAATTTATCAGAAGTACTTGATTACTTCAAACTCTTCATAAACGATGAAGTTTGTGGTGAAATTATAAGCTATACGAATGAAGAAGGATCTGCAGTGTACTCAAAATTAGGAACATTGTGGCACGTGATAGACAAAGATGAACTCCTTGCTTTTATAGGACTTCTAATCATAGCTGGTCATATGAAATCAAATAATCTAAGCTATATGTTATTCTGGGACAAGTTGTATGGAATAACGATTTGTAAAGCCACTATGAGCGCTAAACGTTTTGAGGAACTTTTAAGATTTTACGCTTTGACAAGGATAAAGTAAATCACAACTTTGGAAAGTATTATATGCCCACGGGGAATATTGTTGTTGACGAACAGTTGCTACCTTGCCCTATTACATGCCCCTTTATTCAGTATATGCCATCTAAACCGGATAGATATGGAATTAAGATTTAGTGGTTATGCGACAGTGCTAATGCATATCCTCTTCGCGGCATTCCATGTGCGGGTAAAGATGGGAATCAAAGGGCTGTTGGTCTTGCCAAAAAAGTTGTTGAGGAGCTATGCGAACCTTACCATGGTATTAACCGTAATGTAGCTATGGACAATTACTTCACAAGCAAAGAATTAGCTGAGAGTCTATTGAATAAGGCTTACCACTGGTGGGGATGCTAAGAAAAAACAAAATATGTACTAATCCAGAATTTTTGCCGAACAAGTCTCGAGAGATTAACTCAACAATCTTCGGGTTTCAAAAACATATAACGATTGCTTCTCATGTTCCCAGCAAGAAAAGCAGTTATTTTCATGTCAATTATGCATAATAATGATACCGTCTTTGAGAAAAAAGGAAAACAAATTTCAGAGATCAATAAATTTTATAATAAAGCCAAAGGGGGCGTCGACACATTTGACCAACTAATTCACTCAGGTGGTGCAAAAGTAACCTTGCGATGTTTTTTGGCTTAAAAAAAAAAATTAAAAACTTTGATTCTTCTTGTGGATTATTTTTATTTGGTCTTTTAAGTTTTTTTACATCAAGTCGAGAATATGATGTCATGTAAATGGCCGCCGCCACAGTTGATTGCCATTTGAGCCCTTTTTATGGCATTTTCCATCACTTTGGCCAAAACTTCCGGCGATAGGTCCTCACATTCTTGACGGATATTGTCTTTAAGAGCTGAAAGAGTCTGAGGCGTGTTGACATAAACCCGAGACTTCAAAAAGCCCCACAAAAAGAAGTCTGGAGCGGTCAAATCAGGCGATCATGCTGGCCAGTGCAAATCGCCAAAACGGGAGATTAGGCGCCCGGGAAATGCACTCTTCAGCATATCGGTGTGTGCCGTTGCACCGTCTTCTTGGAACCACATGTTTTCCAATTCCAATTCATCAAGTTGCGGCAAAAAGAACTCGTTGATCACTGCTCTGTAGCGCTCACCATTCACAGTAACCGTTTGGCCCGCGACGTCTTCGAAGAGAAAAGGTCCGATGACTCCTCCAGCGAAAACAGCACACCATACAGTGACTTTGAGCGGGTGTAATGACTCTTCGTGGGTTACACGCGGATTTTCAGTGCCCCAGAAGCGTAAATTTTGCTTACTTACGTACCCGCTAAGATGGAAATAGGTCTCATCACTCATGATTATTTTTGATGAAAAATCATCTTCCTCTTGGTGGTGATTAAGGATGGCTTGAGCGTATGTTAGACGCGATTGGCGGTCAGCAGCTAACAGCTGATGCACCGTGTGGATTTTGTACGGAAATATCTTCAAATCTTGTACCAAAATTCGCTGTAAAGACCGTCGACTGATACCCATTTGCGTGGCACGTCGTCTGGTCGATGTCGACGGCGCTTTCATGACATCCTCGGCTACAGCAGCAATATTCTCTGCAGAACGGCTACTCCGGGGTCTGCCACGCCTGGCAGCATCTCGTGTTGTGCCAGTCTCTTCGAGGCGAGCGGCTAAACGTCGCAGTGTTTCACCAGTAGGCGTTGGACGGCGAGGAAATCCGCGACGAAATTCACGTTGTGCCAATGTCACCGACCGATTATTGGTCAAATAAATAGTCAGCAATATTCCGCGTTCTGGAGCAGTGTAGCGTAGCATTGTTTATTAACGTGTATTTCGCATGTGTTTACTACACAAATGTCAAAACAGAACTGACATTAGGGGCCAATCGCAAAATTTATAGCATTTTCTGATAGGAGGATTACTTTAGCGCCACCTGTTATGATCAAGCGCAAGTGCAATAGATGGCCTCTTGCTTTTTTTATGAATTTAATTGACGCTACAGGTATTACCTCCTACATTATTTGGATAAAAACTCATCCTGAGTGGCACGACAAAGAGTAAATCAAAAGATATTGGTTTTTGCGGGAATTGGGAGAAAGCCTTGTGGAGTCACTAATACAGAGAAGACAGTCTGCCAAATATATACATGCGAACAGAAACGCAAGCAGCCATAAAAGCAGTATTGCCACCATCAGTTGATGCGCAACCCTGTACTTCTGCCACCCTGAATTGAAAGCGCTGTCATCTTTGTCCGACGAAAACATCTAAAATGCAGAAACAAATTTGTAACAAATGCAAAAAATATCTGTAACCAGCATTCTACAACTACAAAAATTTGTGAAAAATGTAATGAATAATTTGTCTTGCAATTCGTTACTTTATCTGGTAATTAAAATAAATTACCGAAATTATGTTTTTTAGTACTTTTCTCTACATGAGCTTCGGAGTCTCACTTTAGGATCTGTGTAACTTTTTAAAATTAGGAGATTAGCGTTAAAACATACTTAACTTTCTATTGTGTGAAATTAAACTCTGGTCTTGAACACCGGGCAGTCTCCAATCGATGAACGTTGTAAATTTATTCAAAGTCGGTGAATAAATGAAACCTGTAGGTTGGTTCGTTTTACTTGTTTCGCTGCGTATGCTAGTTTCATATGTAAATAAGTACAACTCACGAAAAGATGAGAGATGTATGAGAGACTGCAAAGGTTTTGTGGCACCACTAAGTTCCAAATATTGGTTTCAAAAAATAAAGAACTAAATAAAAATGGAACAATTCTGGGAGTGCCCTAATAAATAATTGGTAAACCGACTTTTTCGAACCACCCTAATGTACAATACATTTGCATTGAAGTAATCCAGTGCGCGTTACTACGCTCGCAATTAGTGCTTATGGATGTGTGTATGTACGAAATGTCGAGTGCTGTTTCTACCGAAATGGATTTTTAAAGCATTTTAAAGGGGGATCCTCTTAGTCTTGCAAGACAATTGCACGGCGCACGAATTGCATGAGTTGCATAGCTTTGTTTTCCATGCATTGAACCAACAACAAAATGGCAGCGAAAAAATATTTAAAATACCTGCGAAATATGCAAGCGCCTGACCGCTGCATATTTTCAGACTATGAGGCTATGAGAAATGTGAATTTGTGTCAGTTCTTTGTTGTTTGCTACAAACCGCGGCGTGTGGTGTGAGTAGATACTCTCGGACTTTTGCATGAACGTTTTTTAGTTTGGTATTTTTACATTCCCTGTTATGGTGTGGTCGTGCTGGACGTGGGGAATAATTCCGCTTATTTTCATAAAAACATGGATTAAAAATATTTCATTCACATTCTGTTGAAAAAGTTCCAGAAATTGGTTAAAGGCGCACAAAATATCTATCACTCAATCAAATTTGTTGCGTCGCCTTCAAAGGCGGTCTCTGTCTTGCAGTGGTCATTTGGATTTTGGAAAGAGAAAATAGTCAGCTGGTGCCATTTTAGGTGACTGCGATGCTTGCTCGGGAGTACTTGTGGAGTGCTTGGCCAGCAACTCGTTCAGAATGATAGCCTTGTGAGATAATACGTTGTCAAGGTACAAAATAGTTTTATTTTTTCGACGAGTTTACTTTCGCAAACGAAACAAAATAACCAGAAAATATTTTTCATCTGCCATCTGCAGGTTTTCTTTCAGTTTTTTAAATTCCTTTAAGCTGGATGCCTAAATAATTAATATGCGGGGTACTATTTTATCAGAATATGTGGTTATATCGGGTGTTAGTTTCAGAGCTCGAGAACTTAAAGAAAAACACAAATGTTTTTGGTATGCATTTTTTTTAATCATAATTTGGTAGATGATTTCATGGCACTGATTTTTGAATATGATATCCGGCATATATCCGCCGCTACATGACTCGCTCGATCAGTTAAATATTTGACTACTTTTTATAATAATTCTGGTCGTGTGGTGGCTTGAATTTTTTTTTTCCTAATTCACTCCTCTAGGGAGCATAGGGTCTCGACAAGACTTGTCTTGCGTTGGTTTTGTTAATCTATTTGATTTCTGACAGGGTAGGTGATTAGACTGCCGCTACCAGTCCGAAATAGTGGGAATGCGTACCTGTCGTTGCTTAGGAACAACACCTTCTTACTGCTCGGAGCGCCATCTGTGTGTACAATTTTTCTGGCAGAGGGATCTCATAGATGGTTGAGGACTTCGCTAAATTTGATGTGTTTGCGCTATTATCGCGATTGCCCGCTTCCTCTTCCTTCTTTTGTTTTTTTTTTTAGAAAGAGGGAAAGTAAATAAATTTGGAAAAGTGCAAGGACCGTGCTTTACATAGCTTGAATATTATATCGAAGTGAAACTATTTAAGAAGCAAAGCATGCATTGTGGAATGTTGAAGACAATTATTGCATTTTGTTCGAATTTCCAGCTTTCTGTCGAAATTTGTAATATTTTCTTTTACACCATAGCAGCACTGTTTGCGAACTTTTTTCTTCTTCTTCTTAATTGGCGCGATAACCGCTTACGCGATTTTGGCCGAGTTTAACAAAGCGCGCCAGTCGTTTCTTTCTCGTGCTAACCGGCGCCAATTGGACACACCAAGTGAAGCCAAGTCCTTCTCCACCTGATCTTTCCAACGCAGAGGAGGCCTTCCTCTTCCTCTATTACCACCAGCTGGTACCGCATCGAATACTTTCAGTGCCGGAGCGTTTGTATCCATTCGGACGACATGACCCAGCCAACGTAGCCGCTGGATCTTTATTCGCTGCGCTATGTCTATGTCGTCGTAAAGCTCATACAGCTCATCGTTCCATCGTCTGCGATATTCGCCATTGCCAACGTGCAAAGGTCCAAAAATCTTGCGCAGAATCTTTCTCTCGAACACTCCAAGCGTCGCTTCATCGGATGTTGTCATCGTCCACGCTTCTGCGCCATACGTTAGGACGGGCATGATGAGAGTCTTGTAGAGTGTTAGTTTTGTTTGTCGAGAGAGGACTTTACTACTCAATTGCCTACTTAGTCCAAAGTAGCACTTGTTGGCAAGAGAGATTCTACGTTGGATTTCAAGGCTGACATTGTTATCGGTGTTAATGCTGGTTCCTAAATAAACGAAGTCTTTTACAACCTCGAAATTATAACTGTCAACAGTGACGTGGGTGCCGATACGCGAGTGCGCCGACTGTTTGTTTGATGACAGGAGGTACTTCGTTTTGTCCCCGTTCACCACCAGACCCATTCGCTTAGCCTCTTTATCCAGCTTGGAGAAGGCAGAACTAACAGCGCGGTTGTTAAGGCCGATGATGTCAATATCATCGGCATACGCCAACAATTGTACGCTCTTATAAAATATTGTGCCTGAGCGATTAAGTTCTGCGGCTCGTACGATGCTCTCCAACATCAGGTTAAAGAAGTCACACGACAGCGAGTCACCCTGTCTGAAACCTCGTTTGGTATCAAACGGCTCGGAGAGGTCCTTCCCAATTGTGATGGCGCTGCTGATGTTGAGCAATGTCATCTTGCAAAGCCGTATTATTTTTGCGGGGATACCAAATTCAGACATCGTGGCATACAAGTAACTCCTTTCCGTGCTGTCGAATCCAGCTTTGAAGTCTACGAAAAGATGGTGTGTGTCGATTCTCCTTTCATGGGTCTTTTCCAAGATTTGGAGTATTGTGATGGTAGACTTTCCAGGTCTAAAGCCACACTGATAAGGTCCAATCAGTTGGTTGACGGTGGGCTTCAGCCTTTCACACAATACGCTCGCTAGAACCTTATGGGCGATATTTAGAAGACTAATCCCGCGGTAATTGGCACAGCTTGCAGGATCACCCTTCTTATGGATTGGGCAGAGCACACTTAAATTCCAATCGGCAGGCATGCTTTCATCCGACCATATTTTGCATAGGAGCTGATGCATGCACCTTACCAGCTCCTCGCCGCCATGTTTGAATAGCTCAGCCGGCAGTCCGTCGGCGCCCGCGGCTTTGTTGTTCTTTAGCCGCGTTATCGCTATTCTCACCTCGTCATGGTCGGGTAGCGGAACGTCAATTCCGTCGTCAACGATTGGGGTATCGGGATCATCACATTCTCTTTGACATGCGCAGCTATCACTATTAAGCAGGTTCGAGAAGTGATCCCTCCATAATTTAAGAATGCTCTGGATGTCGGTCACCAGATCGCCGTCTTTGTTCTTACAGGAAAACGCCCCGGTCTTAAAACCTTCTGTAAGCCGCCGAACTTTCTGGTAGAATTTTCGGGCGTTGTTCCTATTGGCCAGCATCTCAAGCTCCTCGCACTCACGTATTTCGGCCTCTCGTTTCTTCTGTCGAATAATACGTCTCTCTTCTTTTCTTAGCTCTCTGTAGCGATCCCACATGGCTCGCGTTGCGCCCGATCGCAGCGTGGCTCTATAGGCAGCATCTTTTCTTTCGGCGGCAGCATGACATTCCTCGTCGTACCAATTGTTTTTTCGGGCTCGCCGGAATCCGATTTCTTCTTCGGCGGCGGTACGTAGAGAACGAGAAATATTGCTCCATTGCTCGTGCATGCCGGTTTGTTGGGCAGTACTCTCTGAGAGCAAGAGTGAGAGTCGAGTGGCGAATCTTCTGGCTGTCTGTTGTGATTGCAGCTTTTCGATGTCGAACATTCTTTGCGTAGTTAGATGGACGCTTTTCGCTGCACAGAGGCGTGTGCGCAGTTTGGCTGCAACAAGGTAATGATCCGAGTCGATGTTGGGTCCTCGGATCGTACGTACATCTAATACACTAGAAGCGTGTCTTCCATCTATCACAACATGATCGATCTGGTTTCGCGTTTTTCGATCAGGAGACAGCCAGGTAGCTTGGTGTATATTTTTATGCTGGAATCTGGTACTGCAGACTACCATGTTTCGGGCCCCGGCGAAGTCGATCAGCCTCTGTCCGTTACCGGATGTTTCGTTGTGCAGGCTAAATTTTCCGACTGTGGGACCAAAAATTCCCTCCTTGCCCACCCTGGCGTTGAAGTCGCCAAGCACGATTTTTATGTCGTGGCGGGGGCAGCGCTCATAGGAACGTTCCAGGCGCTCATAGAAGGAATCTTTGGTCGCATCGTCCTTCTCTTCCGTCAGGGCGTGGGCGCAAATTAGCGATATGTTGAAAAATCTGGCTTTGATGCGGATTGTTGCGAGACGCTCGTCCACCGGAGTAAACGACAGTACTTGGCGACGTAGTCTCTCTCCCACAACAAATCCGACACCGAATTTGTGCTCCTTTACATGGCAGCTGTAGTAGACGTCGCAAGGTCCTATGGTTTTCTTTCCTTGCCCCGTCCATCGCATCTCTTGGATGGCAGTGATGTCAGCCTTTACTCTCACGAGGACATCAATCAGCCGGGTAGAGGCACCTTCCCCATTAAGGGACCGGACATTCCAGGTGCATACCCTCAAATCATAGTCCTTATTTCGTTTGCAGGGGTCGTCATCAGTGTTGGAAGTTCTCATCCGAGGCTTTGTATATGCTTTCATTGGGGGGAGGTTTTTAAGTGGCGGGTCCCAAACCCAGCGCACAACCAGCTATCCTGGAATGTTTCGCCTTCTCACTTTAGCTCACTCCCGAACGGGTGTTCGGAAGCTACCCAGAGGATACTTGGGCTAATCCCGGGAGTTGTGAGCTGCTTGAACCATATGCAGAAGAATCGTCCTGGCCACTCCCAAGTGAATGGCGATCAGTAACTTTCCCCACTTGCGTGGACTTCTACATATGGAACCATCCTCCTTTTTTTAGTTGAAGAAATTGCAGTTTTTTTCTTTTTGACGTTGGTTAGTGTTTTTGAAGCTTAGTATGTACATCCTGAAATTTTTAATGCATTTTGGCGCTCACCTGTTACCTGTCTCTCTCTGATCTCAGTCCCTATCAGCGTATCAAAAACTTACCCATGACTGCTGTAAACTGCTATCATCAGGAAACCGCATACGATGTCTGTGCTGTTCCCATGTCATTTAACTCAATGTGCCCGTGTTTAATTTAGTGGCTAAAATATTAATTTATAGCACGCAGGCTTCCTCAAAGGTGCCATTATTTTTCAAATGTTTAAGTAAAATTTCATTTAATTTGCATTTTATCGCGAAACTTCATCTCAAGTTCATATATTTAAGAAATAATTCAGACAAACTTTCACTCTCGGTTTCACTTTTTCTTTTTCACTTTTTTAATTTCTCATCTTCTTTATTTTTCATCTTCTCTATCATTCCTCAACTCTCAGTCTCTTTCTGTCTACACTGCCTCATCAGTCGCGCTTCCTCTTCGCCTCTATTACGCTCTGGAATTTCATGAAGACACAAAGGCACTAAAGCACTGGAACACGTTTCGTTTGTCCTTAAAATATGCACGCTTTAAATGCAAAAACAACAAAAAAACAAAAAAACCAAAAAAATGAAAAAGAAAGAAACAAAAAGTTGTTCATTCTGATACTCTGGTAGGCAGCAAGAACTTTACCGAATTCCTGCCTGAATTTGTCAGCCGGCTGTCCTTCGTAGCCCCTTTTCGTTGCCGCTCAGCATTCAAAGCAGACGCTTTGCAATAGATTTTGCGTTTCAAACATCGCTGCGGGGCCAATAATAATCGCATAAAAACGACGTTAGTTAGTTCCTGCGCGCAATATGCAAAGTATGAGCCGAACAACGACAGCTGCCAAGTGCAAGTAAGCAGCTGCTGAGGAGCTGAGTGCCAAGCACCAGTGAATGCCACGAGTCTTCGAGAGAGGGGTGCGAAGGGGAAGGTTTATGCTAGAATTAGGCTTTATTGAAGGTACGATTTTGTACGTGTGTGCGCGCGTATGTGAGTATCACTTTACTGTGCGTATGATGAATCCAGGGCAGCGGCAGTTTGTAGGTCAAACAAAATGGAATGTCGTTGTGTGACCCGCAAAGTGCCATGAATTTTTTTGCCGATCTGTCGAGCGCATGGGGCATGCAACATGTACTTATTGTTAGTAGAGATATGTAACTTCAAAGTGGGTGTGGCGAAAAGACATATTGGGCAGTCATGACAAACAATAACGGTGATATAGGGAGTATATTTGCGCTTCGCCTGCAGATGCGGGTACAACTTGGGAATTTAAAAAGTAAAAAATGTAAATGTGTATGTTGCATAAGAGCGCATACTGGTACATAGGTACGCATGGGTGTTTTACATGTTGAAAACTTTTGCTAGAGCCACCATAGCAAACTACGGATACGAATGCAAGCATCTGTCCCTATTTGTCTGGACATACAAGCTGTCGCATAGCGCTTATCGCTTCAACCGCCAACGCTCGCTACGCTTAAATGTTTACATTTCATTGAATTATTTAGTGACGTGGTAGCCCCAAGTTGGTAGCCGGTGAAGGTCTCTCTGGCAAGTTGATAGTGCACTGTGCTCGCACATAGACCCTCGTGCATACATATTTTCCTTATTTTAACCTGCCAACTGGAATTTCTTTGCTCACGAAATTTACGTCAGAGACAATTTTTATTGATTTTTATTTACGTTTTATTTTTCTCCAAATATATTCCACATTTACGCAAGTAACATGCGTATGTATGTGTGTATGTACATATCTATTTTTGATACTTCTGAGCAACACCTCAAATTCTAGTATGCTGACTCAACCGCACTCAAGCGCGCTGTATGACGGAGAATGTTGCTGCATGAAAAATTTAATTAAGTCACAGTTCGAAAATTTGTTATTCACTCCGCACTTGACTTAGTAGCACTTAATTGTGGGGGCGTAAATGGTATAACAACAACAAGAGTAGGAAATGTGAAGTACCGAATGTAGTATTCTATGAAATAAAAATAAATAAAAAACAAAACCACAGATATAAGGAGGAGGCGCAATTGCACGTATGACAAAAGAAATTAGAAGTCCTATTAAATTTGGCAATATATTAGATTTAAGAAATTTATATGAATTTGCATTTTATACACTTGAAATGAAATAAAGATAAATGTATTAAATTTGCCTATTACAAAATTTACCCCATTAGGGGTTTTCCTATTCAGTTAATGAAATACTCGAATTACCCGTATACCATATCAGTCGAATAAAATAAGCATACGATATTCGAATAGTCGATATTTGATATTCCGAAGACCCGTTTGATGATGCTAACATATTACATAAAATTAAATTATCAGGCCAATCCATAAGTTCCTGCGTATTTTACCCATAATATGGCATACAAAAAATTATTCGCGGAATATAACGGAGCCGTTTATATTTTCTTTGATACATTGTGCATTCAGTAAGTGATTTTGGTCGCGGATAGAAGCACGCGTTGTTAAAAAATTAAATTTTCGATTCGATTTTCGTCGATTCAGACAAACTTAGGCTTAAAATGTAGGTGACAAAATTGTCTTTCAGAAAACCTTTCTTATGTCGATATAAAAAAATTTTTTGTTCTAGAAAAAAGTTAATAAACTTTGATCATTTAGTAAAAAACGTCAAACATGCCTTTTTTAACTTTCAACAGCTGCTTTGCGAAAACTACGACTTCCAGTGACACGAATTATATATTGCGATGTAGGTTATATGTGTGTCTTTCGAAATTTATACACTTCAAAAGAATGGTGCGCACTGTTTTCGAGATTGCAGGTAATAACTGCACTATTGCCCAAAAAACAGGTTTTTTGGGAATATCTCGGAAACCGTTCTTTGAAAAAAATTCACTAAAGACGATCGTTTTTGGTTTCAGTGACCTCAAATTAGTTTAAAAAACGCCTTTTGGTCGAGGACCATTTTTGGTGTAAACTAATGTTATTATTCCCATCAGCTATCAAACCTGAATGAGGCACTTAACCAAAATCGATCGTCTTTAGTGAATAGACGCAAGTTTTGTTTCACCACGACAACGCAAGACCTCATACCGCGAAAGCAAACTGAACGAGCTCGGATAGGAGCTAATGCCACATCCACCATTCTTTCCGGATATTGCACCTTGTGATTATCACCTTTATTTACTGTGGTTATACCAGTTTCATCAAGATTATATATGTCACCAGGATCGAACGAATATTTACTATACAAAATTTGTACATTGTCAAAAAATGCCATTACAGCTGCTTTTGTGAATGACGTAAAACGCGCAAGGCTCGTGTTTTCAGGTTTTCTTAAACTTAAATCTTTGTTTCGCTTCATGAAGCCTTGCATCCAATCAATTCCTGCTGCGCAGCGCTGTACGTGAATCCATGTTGAAGGTTAGAACACACCTTGAAGTATTCTGCTATTTCATTTTCCTGTTTCTTTGTAAATACTTGGTTGGAGCTGTACTTTGAAGAGAATGGAAATGTTTCGTCATCTGAAGAATTTCCTGAGTTATCAAGTGCTTGGGTTTTTTCTTTGTTCATTTTTGCTATTCTGTCTCTTAATGTAGTGCGATTTAAGCCATATGTTTGCGCGGATTCGCTTACGTTAAATTTTTTTGCAAGAACATCCTTAATAGCAAGTTTAATTTCTTCCTCATCCAAATTGCTATGGTTAGTTTTTCTCTTATAGTTCCGAGCCATGTTGCTACTAACAATCTAAGCGTAAAATTTTATATAAGTTTATCTGAGTCTAACTCATGGGTAAGTTGCATTTTCCAGTGGCGCATTGACCCCATGGGGCACAACCGACGGCGAAACTGCCCCACCTGTAGCCTTGCGAATGTGCCCCAGGTGCAGTCACTCTTACAAAAGTTATTTTTTTTTTTGCACTCTACAGCACTTTTGCAAAACTAGTTTTAAACTTTATTTAAGGAAATATAGCCGGTATCACACTTATGAAAAGTTTTTGCCATTTATCAAAATTAACAAAGTTATTGTAAAATATACTTACATCCAAAAGTTTCTACAGCAATGCAAGAAATTGAATAGACGCGACTGTGTACGATCACTTGCAAACTTTAAATGTCAAGGTACGTTAAACGAGAGGTGGTCAGCTGAAGTACAATATATCGACCATGAATGTTCGATATCACTGATAAATTTAGAGAAAACGGGGGGTGGCGAATGTACCCCAGCGGCGAATGTGCCCTCTTCTACCCTACTTGCAATCGACTTTGCTAATGCTTTTGACAAAATCGGATGTCACATAGTTCTCAAAAAGGTTCAAGGCTGGAAAGTTGGACCCAAAATCTTCAATTATATAAAATATTTTCTGAGAAATCGCAAATTTCGTTGCAAGGCAAATAACAGCTTTTCTCCCATTTTTTCTCTTCACAGTGGAATCCCTCAGAGATCTTCGCTCTCTGTGACTCTTTTCTTAATAGCTTTTGACGAAGTTAGCAAAATTATGAGCCTACAGCCAAACATTAAAGCACCATTTCATGCTGCGGTTCGGAGAAGTTTACGTGCTTTTAGGACAACACCTACTATAAATATCCTAATGGAAGGTGGTTTTCAATCACTTGAAGATCGCACAAAATATATCAGAAGTCGCATAATATACAAATTATTCCGCGATTCCACTCATATTCTTCACCATGAAATTCGTTTACTGAATAAAAAAAGGAGACCACTTTCACCTAAATCAACATTATGTGAGGTAAAAGAGCTAGCCGATAATTTAAACTTGAAGATATCTCCAATGAGAATACCTTAAACCAAGCTACCACCCTGGGCTCCGTACTCTGAAAGCTTTATCGAAGACTTATGCTATTTACGTGAATAGTGCACCAACAACACAACATATCAGCAAATTTTCTGGAGCATAGTGCACCCTCTGAAACGAAGTGGTTGGAATCTCCTTTTCACTGATGGCACCAAGGAAGTCAATGGCATCGCATTTGCTGTTACAAATGAAGCTAAGCAAGCCCTTTCTCATGGACTACTACCCTTTCTACAGGATGCCAATATCTTTGAAGCTGAATTACAGGGCATACTTTCAGCATTAAATCTTGTAAAGATTAGACAAAAGGTTTTAATATCAGTGTTCAATGCTGCAAGAAACATTCGAATGGATGTAGGCCCAATATCTCACATGCAACAATTGTTGCAAACTATATTCGGGCATACTCGGCAATCATCATGCTGACTATGCCGCAAATCTTGCCTTAAAATCGTGTTTGCACTTTTATAACCCATTTAATACAACATCAATTAAAACCATATACTCCAGAGCATTAAAGTCTCAGCTGGGGGCCAATTGGTATATCTACCAGCATGAATACAAAGAAGTAAATCCACATGGTTCCGCTACCATACTGCCAACTTCGACTACTACTTGGATAAACCGATGCTTTGCACGTTTAAGGCTAGGACATACCCTTTTAACACACCAATACCATTTAACAAAGAGTCCACCGCTAATGTGTAACTTTTGCAACGCGAACCGCTTAACCATACGCCACATTCTACTACATTGTTCATCTATCTCCGCCTTACGCACCACCACGCTGGATAACGCAGATCCAATCAACATTCTCTCCATCCCTTCTGAAGCAAATATAATAAAAATGTCAAATTTTCTTAAAGCTACAAATATTTTTCAACTTATTTAGTCTTATAATCTTTATTTAATTACATTTACTATCACTTGACCAAGCCGATAGCCCTGGTAGCTAGAGCATTTATCTTAGATTAATCTATAATTTTAATTATATTTTAATAAATAATAATAATAATAATAAAAATGTATCATAACTTAAAATTGCTAAAAAGATTAAAGGAGCTAAAACAGATTTTGTGAGTGAGGTCGTAAATATAATTTTTTCGTGAATAAAATGAAAATTTCATGGTGCTGAAAACTTTCCAAATATGCTTCCATGCACCACTATACTACACTGCTAGTCGGTGATCTAAAATGTTCCCATATTTTTTATTTGATTTCGTACAGTGTTTTTGATCAACTTTCAACAAACTAAAATGATCTATCGCTGCATTTATTAAGTTTTAGCGGATTTCACTCGTAGATGGCTTAAGTTCAATTTTTAGGTTTGCAGACGTAGTAAAAATGTAAAACACAATTTGTTATTTGATAGTTGGCAATTCAGCTGTCAATCAGTAAACAAAGTTTTTTGATCGGTTGCGTAGTTTTCGTTTGGTGTTCGTTGAAAAATGGAACATTTTCGTCACATTTCGCTTTATTATTTCCGCAAAGGGAAAACCGGATCGCAAGCTCATAAAAAGTTATGTGGTGTTTATGGGAACGAAGCCTTAAAAGAGCGGCAGTGTCAAAATTGGTTTCCCAAATTTCGGTCTGGTGATTTTTCACTCAAAGATCAAAAACGCTCTGGTTGTTCAGTTGAAGTTGATGACGTCCTAATCAAAGCAATAATTGATTCGGATCGTCGCAGTGCAACACGTGAAATTGCAGAGAAGCTTTATGTATCACACACAGGCATTGAAAATCACTTAAAACAACTTGGCTATGTTCAAAAGCTCAATACATGGGTTCCTCACGAACTGAAAGAAACGCATTTAACGCAACGCATTAACAGTTGCGATTTGCTAAAGAAACATAATGAAAGTGATCCATTTTTAAAACGACTGATAACTGGCTATGAAAAAAAAGTTGTTTATTACAACAATATCAAGCGGAATAGATCGTAGAGCAGGCCAGGTGAGCTAACTCAAACAACATCAAAATCTGATCAAACGAAGGTTTTGCTATCAGTTTGGTGGGATAACAAAGGAATTGTCTACTTTGAACTTTTACCACCCCACCGAATGATCAATTCTGATGTCTACATTGAACAACTAACGAAATTAAACAATGCGGTCCGAGTTGGCAAATCGCAAAAAGTATTGTATTTCATCATGGCAATGAAAGGCCACACACATATTTGGCCACTCGGCAAAAATTATTGGAGTTTGGTTAGGATGTTTTGCCACATGCACCATATAGTCCTGATCTTGCACCAACTGACTACTTTTTGTTTCGATCTTTACAAAACTCCTTGAATGGTAAAAACTTCAATAATGTTGATGATGTCAAATCGTAACTGATTCAGTCTTTTGCTAATAAAAACCAGAAGTTTTCTGAACGTGGGATTATGATGCTGCCTGAGACATGGCATACATTACATGATTAAGTTATTTAGTTCGATGAAAAAATTGTCTTTGATTTTCTAAAAAACAAATCGCAACTACTTAGTTCCCAACCTCCCGAAGCTAGGCAACAACGAACTACTTCTCAAAGATCATGCAAGGTACCCCCGAGTAATAGTAGACAGAAAATTGTAGTGGAAGCGCAATATTGAGTAAAGGGTGAAAAAGGCCAGTAATGCGTTGTACGCATGTAAAGGAATGCTCGGCGTTACTTGGGGTCTCCCACCCTCTGCTACTTAGATTCGCCAAAAGCGCTGACATCCTACATGATATCTACTTTCGGTATTCGTAGAGGTCGGTCTCCATCTGGTATCGCTAGGGGGCAAAAGGTCTTGGCGTGGCTTGGTGCCAACCAGGCTAACCTATCCCAACCTAATTCCTAACCCAATACTTGAGTGTCACTGCTAAGAACTTTTCTAAAGAAATTTTGTCTCTAAATGATGTAACAATCCATGCCCTTAGCAGCGAATAACAACTGGTATTTTTAAATAAATAAAAAAATCACATGAAGTCCCCTAAGTAACTTATATGCCTTCTTTGAACCACAACAGACAACAGCTTGATAGTTGATACGTAATTTACAATTTAACCGCAAATAAATTTCTTATTTCCACACAAAATAAGCAACGAACCTTTCCTCTGGCTCTTTATCAGACACAAACGCACAATCGTACAGATTAACATACATTACCCTTTGTCTTATATATAGCCTCTGGCTTGTTAATCTATTAATAACGAACAAATATGTAATGAAATAAGAACAGCAACACCGCCGTTTTGTGCAGGAATAGTCAAATACTAAGCTTTCATCTACTCTATTACTTAAATATAAAATCTTCTCGTTACACAAAATTATCGAGTTTATGTTGTAGTAATTAAGCGTAGGCCACAAATGCCGAAAACAATTTTGTGGCATCACTAGACCTACAAAGCCATCGACTACAATGGCGACAATAGCGGCGGCGACAGCATTGTTTTGGCACTACAGTGCGTATACGTAACCTGCCCTTTATCGGTGCCTTTATGTATGATTACCAAAGCCTCCGGGCACATAACTCAATTGATTGTGGTTCATTAACATACTAAGGCTTATGCGTGCAATGTGGGCCACATCCTTCATGGCAAACAGTAGAGTAACCACAACAACAACACCAACAGCAATAACATTCCATGCCCAACCGCACAAATAACGCGTTAAAGCGCTCTGTGTACATATTTAGCGCAAATATAGGTGCTGGAATTTTTTTTTTGTTTGTGTGCGCATAACCTTAACCTATACCAAGGTAGATATACATGTACATTCACACATACACACAAGATACTCGTATGGGTTTAAGTTACATAGCAGGCACACATACTCGCATCAATGCCATTATATTTGTTGGGCTCTTTTGTTCACTTAAATTTGATGAGGGTTCATTTACGTGCAACATTTACGACGAATGCCAACCTCTCTCACCTTTAAGTATACGAGTATGTGCACGTATTTTTGTGTAGGTGTATTTCCTTCAAAGGTGCGCTATTCGAAATGCTTGCCGCTTAAAATGAGTGACTGTTCAGTGACTGTTAAAATGAGTGGCAAGTTCATCGTTCAGTTGAGGTAAAAGTGAAGATAAAGTTTTCGCTTGCATATCCACAAACAAACACTTACACAGGCGCACACACACCACCATTGACTCTTCACCTTTCACTTAAGTGAAGACTTTCTTCATTTAGTTACGCTTCACTGAACAAGTTTGTTGTTGTTGAAAGACCTTCTGAGAAAAAGGATACTTACCAAAGCGTCGCTAATGTCGCCGTTGAAGTAAGTTTAATGACTTTTGTTGCGCTTCAGTGGACGCTAATGCCTTTATGCAAGGGTAGGTATATATGTAAGCATGTATGCATGTCAGTGTGTATGTAAGCATACAAGTTTCTGCTGTTTAGTACGTCGTTGAGTACGCACATGTGGCGGAATGAGTATAGATAGCACCGTTCTCTAATAGAAATAGGAGTTGTTTACTTAAATGTCTTGCACTAATTACTTGCTAAGTGTTTGTTTACACTACCATTATTGCGGGACAGCAGAGTTTGAGTACTGCTTGCATGAGGTTAAATGAAATGAGTTGCGCGAAAGCGTTGAAGGACGTACATATGCGTATTAATATGTAATTTGGTTATGTTTCGATTCGTAGAATGTTTTTGGGATATTTGAATTAGGAATTTGTGTATTTGCTTTTCGCATAGAATCAGGTAGTGCGGTTTAATATATTAATTTCACAGACCTTTTTCTTATTCTTCTCCTACACCTACGCTACTATAAGGATATCGGTCAAATTCCATATGTCGACATACGAATACCAGGAAACAATCACCCCTAAGGCTGAGGTATACGCGACTGCAGTAGGCAACTTGCAGCAGATATATACACAAATCAGAGAGCGTATATGCAATTTGACTTTGGTTTTCAAAATTTTAATACTAATGGGAAATTATTTATCCATGTGCTGTAGAAGTGAGCGTTACGTAGGACCCAAATTCATAATGAACCAGATTTCTATTGTAAAAGGTGGTTAAATTTCAAGGGCCGATGTTGAATGTGAACCGCACCTAAACATCAACGACACTGTTGAACTTCTTTCTTTGGGGTTATTTGAAAGAAAAGGTGTACGTCGATAATCCAGCAACAATTCAAGAGCTAAAGGTTGAGTTAATTCGGCACATTAACGCCATAGAACCTCAATTACGCCTCAGCGGCATCGAAAATTTTGATCATCGGACGGAGGTATGCCGCCGAGGCCATGGTGGCTTTTTGGCCAATATTTTATTCTATAAGTAATTGAGCCATACTAATATTATCATAATAGAGAGAAACGACAATAGTTTCCTAAAAAAATTGTATTTTATTCAAAATAAACACCGGCCCTTGAAACTTAACCACCCTTCATATCCCTTTAAACTGATTCCCGTCTCTTTTCCCGAATCGTATTTCCCGACAACTCGTGTCCCGACAACCTGTATCCCGACAGATATTTTTCCCGAATCTAAATTCCCGACACCTTTTTCCCCGAAAATGCAAGTCCCGACAGTTAAAAAATAACAATAAATAGTAAAAGGAATTTTAGTTATATCTTTAAACCGTAGTATCAAAATGGAGTCCATCAAAAAGCAATATTGTGCGTGAATAACGTTAGATATGAGGAAACAGTGCCACAATTTTTGTATTCTTCATATTGTAAAACAATGGGCCGCAAGCAATTTTCGACTTCCATCCATTTTTTTTTTTGGTGCCGCTTTGATAGATCGCCCCAAACTAAGTTCAGCTATCATAATTTCAACATCGGCCTGTTCTTTTTGGAATTCTTCTAGAGCCAAATATAAATCTGGATGTTGCTTTCCCACAACTAGACGAAATCGATTATGCCATCCTTCACTTGCGTTATTTGTCTTGTGGTGCTCATCTTGTGCAGGCTTATACTGGTTCCTTCGTCCTCTACGAGATCGTCCGATGACGTAAAATTCCTTGATGTAGTCGACTATAGGAAGGATTTCTTTTGGTACTTGATCCTCCACAAATTCCAAAGTCAATGCGACATCCTCCTCGAGAACAAGGGCTAGAGCCATGAACTTCTGAGCCCAAACTTTCATTTCTCTGTTGATTGGATTATTATGATATATTGCTACTGCAATCCTTCTGCTTCGATTTTCCGATAAAGAGACTGGCAAAAGTAATAGAAGCAATCAATGTAATCAGTTCCAGGATATATATCTGCTCAAGCATTTATAATGAATGGCTTTCTCAATGCCGTATTCTCTAGCCGCAGCATTAATGGCCTCTAAAACAGTAGTATACTGCACGGTTTTTTTGATGAAAGTAGGGCGAAAATGAAAGGAAATGTCACATATTCGGGTGTAACTTTAGGTATTCTTGGATTTCTGCGAACGCTTCCCATTACAGTAAAAACTTGCGTGAAAATTGTTGGAATAGTCTGATAATGCGAAAAAAAAATGTAGTAAGCTGAAAAGAACCTATCAAACCTTAAAAGTACCGTCCACAAACCAAGTACTACTTCTAGCCAAAAATCGTATGTTACGCCGCGTAGCAAAAACAAGGACTCTTCCTTCTTTAGATTCGAAATCACGAATAAGAAACCTTTCCCCTGACAAAGTGTTCGGAAAACGTTCAGGAATTTCACGTAAATCCTCCAAAGATGAGTGCCGCTCTTTGGTTCTTCACCTCAGCAACAAAACTTTTTAGTGCTAAATGATTCAATCAAAATGACGTTTTATTCGCATCTTTCTTTCTTTTTTTTATGTGACTGATTGCGAAGAGACAAAGCGCGATAAGGTTGGTTTTTCTACAACTAGTGATGCAAAATTGCCACCTAAAGATAAACCTAATAATATTATATTAGGTTAGGTTGAAGCGGTTGTCCTGTGGGACACACTCGGGCTCATAAAGTGATGCCGCGTGTTGAGCTTTCCTTATTTCTCCTAAAACCAGTGTGTGCTTTTCAAAAATTTTAGAAAATCTCCTAAAGATCTCCAGAGATCTTCCAAATCGTTAAAAAAATGTCTGCCTAGAATAGCAAATCTCCGTTTGGATAGAGCAGGTCAATGACACAGAAGGTGCAAGATTGTCTATTCCTCTTCCTCATCAAGACAACTTCTACAGAAGTCATGTGATTGCGCGTGCCTACTTACTAGGCAATGTCCCGCTATGACTGAAATCGGTGTGCTAAGACTGTGTTTACATATTTTGTCTCAGCAAAGATTCTGTGCGTTTGGCATTGAGAGTCGGCCACAGTTGCGGGCGATTTTGCAAGCGACTTCATTACGCCATCTTTCGTTTGCTTTCCTTACCATTTCTTCAAGCATGAGTAGCTTACATGTTTTTAAGGGTATGCCTATGTCATTGTCTGTGTACACATCGGAAAACTTTGTACCGAGTCTTGCTAGTTCATCGGCTCTGTAGTTACCCTCAAAGTCGTGATTGCCAGGAACTCATATTATTCTTAAACGAAATGACTCAGCCATCTCGTTAAGAGATGTGCCTTGGAGGTTGTCGACTGTTTTGTGAGGGATTTTATAGTCGTCGGCTTTCAGTGAAAATGTAGATTTCATTTCCAGATATCGCATAACACTGTACCAGTGTCACGGCTTTCAATATTGCCATCAGTTCAGCCTGAAAAAACAACAGTAATCGGGGAGCAGAAAACTGAAGGAGATCCCTAGGTGCTCGGAGTATGCACCTTCGCCCACCCTGCCTCGGGCTTTGAGCCATCTGTGTATACATGGATAGACTTGTCCTGTCTTACATCGCCACGTCTTCACTCTTCGCTTGAGGGTAGAAGAATCGTGAACGTTGTAGTGGCAAGTGTGGGCGAGAGTGCATAGTCCACCAATCCGGTAATCTCCGAAGTACAAGCCAGGATTTTGCCGTGACCGTAGCTCTTATTTGACCACTTACTTAGAGTGTTTAGCCTTATTGCCGCACTACGCGCGATATATTTTGCCTGCAGAGCTATCGGCACTAAGTTTAATGTCGGATATAGTGCCTTTGATGGTGTAGTTGACATCGCGCCAGTTATGAGAACAGCTGTTAGTCTTTGCACTTTGTCTAGTTTTTTGATGTTTACACCCTTCTCAAGGATATTCTACTATATTGGAATACCATAGTAGAGAATAAGTCCAACCACTGCTGTGTACATCCAGTGTATCATTCTGGGTTCCAATGCCTATTTCTTTCCAATTAGCCTTCCGCAGGAGTACAACGCCATCATAGATTTGCGTACTCTATCTGCGACTGTGAGTCCTCAATTTAGCTTCCTATCCAGTATAAGTCCTAGGTATTTCGCCTTTTCTGTTACTCTAAGTGGTCTTCCTCCTAGGAATATGTTTTTAAGAGCAGACGGGTTAAGTTTTCTGCTAAATAGTATCAAATCCGTTTTTTCCGGATTTACTTCAAGACCTCAACTCTTACACCAAAGTGATAGCCTGTTGAGAGATCTTGTTGTTGTTGTTAATAATATTAACAAGCATTAGATATTAGAAAATATGCAGTCTAACGAAATCGAATTATTTCAATCATTTTTGGTTTTCTGGCTTATGTTTGAGAGAAAGTTTTGTGTCACTGGAAAAATATATAAAAGCTCATTTTTTCGATATTTTCTGTCATAGTCTTAAAGCCACATTATTCTTTTTCAAACTGAATTTAGTATTTTAGATTCAGCTCCATTTTTTTTCATTCAGCTACCAGTCCAAATTTGCTAATTAAATCCAGCACAAGCTTTGATGTCCCATATTATCACCTTACTTTTGAGATTTCGCTTTTCGTATTTGTGCGCAAACATGTGTAAACGTACACACGCACACATATAAGCATATCGTAAATCACTGCAAACTAATAGAATTTCCTTTCATAGGAATTTCCCACATACAAGCGCATAACATGACAAAAAGGAGCTTGCTCGAAAGCTCTAAAAGTTGAAAAAAAAAAAAAATGGTTCGCTTAAAAAATTTCACCTGTAAATACAAACGTAATACGCATGGATATGCACGTTGAGAAAACAAATACTATTACACTGAAGTACATAGCAAAACTGTTGCCGCCCATAGCTTGGCTAATGAAATTTTCGAAAGGAAGAGACTAGGAAATAAGGGAAGCGGCTCGCTTATATTTCGAGCTATGAATGAAAACCATGCCTTTGTGTACGAGTAGTACCAAAAAAACCCTAAAAAAAGCACCTAAAAAACTCAAAATTAGACTAAAGTTACAATAGCGAAAAAAAATCAACTGCTGCGTTAATTCATTTTACTTTTCGCAACTGCGGCAACTTTTCATGTAGTTGCATTTGTTTAAAAACATTGGTTTGGATTGCTTGTTTTGGCGTTTTTTGTATCAGTGCGAACTACAGAACTTGGGTATTAAAACTTTATTCTCATACCGGTTATTTATAACAGCCTTACGGAACTGAGCTATAGACATTCGAGGTGGGTGCCCAAAAATGCTCAGAGTGACGAGGGAAATCGATTTGTCTGTACAGATGGAAGTAAAAATGCAGAGACGTTAAAGATATTCGGGTGAAATAGTTGATCCGACCTAAGGCAGGTTAGTATTGAAAATTGGCAACATCGATAAATAAAAAGTTGTGATGTTTTAACTAAACAGAAAACTAAATTTTTAGGTTGCTAGTGAAGAAAATTTGATGAAATAATTATAAAAATAAATAAAAAGACTGCAAAACTTACAAATTATGTTTTACTAAAAGTTTGTATTACCTAAAATGTCGCAATTCAAAAGTAAATAGGTTTTAGTGTTCCTAAAAATTACGAGCGACATGTGGCGCATTTTTGGGGCTTTTAAGTGCATCTAAGTGCATATTTTTCTGCAACTTCAGTCCTTTTTAGTGAATAATTTTTTAATATAATATTTTAAGGCTGCCTAAACTTGATATTTCTTTTGTAAAAATTGGTACACATGTTAGGGGTGCAACTAAGTTCTCGCTTTCTACTACTTTTTCCCCACCTTTCTGGTAGATCTCATATACCGTCGCGGTAAAACTGTTCGTCTTTTGAGGCTATCGACGGATCAAGTCATTTTTTGATGTCTTCATATGAATGGAACTGCTGGTTAGCTAGATCATGTGCCATCGCTTCGGAACAGGTAATAATCGGACGGCGCAGTATCAGGAGAATATGACGGATGTGTTAAAATTTCCCATTTCAGTGTTTCCAGATTAGTTTCAAGGGGCTTGGCAACGTGAGGCCCAGCGTTGTCATGCTGTATAATCACTTTTTCATGCCTCACCGCGTATTGCGGCCTCTTCTCGTGCAGTGCTCGGCTCAATCGCATCAATTCAAGTCGATACCGAACCCCAGTGATGGTTTCGCTTGGTTTTAACAGTTCATAATAAATAACACCAACTTGTTCCCACTAAATACATAACATAACCTTCGCAGCGTGAATATTCGGCCGAGGCGACGACGTAGAAGCGTGACCGGGCAGTCTCCATGGCTTTCTGTTTTTCGGATTGCTGTAATGAATCCATTTGGCATCACCCGTCACGATGCGATGAAGAAACCCCTTCCTTTTTGCCGCTGAAGCAGTTGTTCATAGGCGAAAAAAGAAAAAACTACATTCAACATCCCTTGGTTTTAACTCATAAGGAACCCAAGTCCCCTGTTTCTGAATCATTCCCAAAGCATGCAATCGTTTGGAAATGGATTCCAGGGGTAATACCGAAGCAAGCTCTTCTTGCGTTTGACACGGATCCTCATTGAGCAATGCCTCCAATTCAGCGTCTTCGAAGGTTTTTGACCTTCTTTCACGCGGACGGTCGTCAAGATTAAAATAACCGTCTTTGAAGCGACGGAACAATCTCGGCACGTTGTTTCCCTTAAAGCAGCATCCGCATAAGCTTTTTATAGCTCTCGATGCACTTCAGCCGCCGTTTTTTTCGAATGAAAGAGGAAAATCAACAGTTCCCGCAAATGATTATTCGGCACAAAATCAGACATTTTCACAAAACCAAAAGTATATGATACCCGAACAAAATCACTAATGTTCGACACGTTTGCAGCAGTTTGTTTACCATATATCTAAGCTTGGTTTATGACGTTTAGGTAATGTTAGAATCGACTAGCACACACTGCTGGCGGCATCTATTGGCAAACAGCGAGAACTTAGTTTCGCACCTAATATAATTTGCATTTCGTGATGTGGACTGTGAAAACTAATGACAGTGCGCTTATTGCTAAATTCGAAAGGAAAATTTTAAGGAAAGTGTTCGGACCCATTAAAAATGAAGATGTCAGCTACAGAATTAGGTACAACTCGGAATTGAGCGAACTTATCCAAGACGAGATAGCTGTGTGTTTTGTAAAGGCGCAGCGTATGCGGTGGCTAGGTCACGTGCTCCGTAGGCCTGCTGAATCCGCTGTAAGGAAAGCCATAACTGGAAAGATAATTGGTGCGAAGGCGAAGGGAAGACCGATGGATAGACGCAGTAGGAAGCGATCTCACAGCAGTGGGAATTCACAACTACGAAGAAAAAGCAAGCGATAGAACACTTTGGAGGAGTTTTGTGAATTAAGCTTTGACGCACCCCGCGTTTTAATGTTGTGAATGTTGATGATAATTTTTCATAGCACTTCTGAGAAAAAAAGAAAAAAAGAACTCTTTAAATAGAGGCTGAAAAGATTTATTTTTTTTAACAATTTTGAATTAATACCGAAAACATTTTGGATTTGCTATATACAAAAAAATGGTTAGGGAAATATTTTATTCCTTTTTATAAAAAAAATTTTGTAACTTTTTGAATAAAAGTTTGGTTGGTAAGAGAAACAATTTCTTGAGTATATCAAGAGCGAAAGTTGTCTTTACGTTCAAAAGTATTTTTGTATACATTTCAAGATTATGATTCAGTCAAAAATATTTTGGAAATCCGAAAGAAAAATTTTAAGGTTAAGAAGAAGGTCATTTAAAAAAAAATTTTCTGATAAAATTATAGAAATAATCAAAATGGAATACTTTCTGTCTTACAATCTTTCCACAAATACTCTATTTATGAAAATCGGTTCCAAGAACTTTGATTTATATACAGGGTGACAAAAAAATAAGTGCATACAACATTTTTTAATGAAAAAAATGTATCCTTGAAAGAAGCTCAAATTTTAATAGACAATGTTTGAGTAACATTATATTCAGGCAGTTTCGAAATGGCGACCGTTAACACGAAGATACAAACTCAAACGTTTCAAAAAATGTTCGGCTATAGGCCGTAGTTCGTCTACCGTTATGTGATCCCACTTTCGACGCAACGCTTGCTTTAGGGACTCCAAAGTTTTGTGGCGTTTTACGCAGGCCCTTGCTTCCGAAATCGACCATACGCTGTACCCTAGCGGATTCAGATCCGGTGGGTAGGGTGGCCATTCTTGGGAAGTAATGAAAGAGAGAAAATTGGCTTTGCACCACCCTTGGGTTGTTTTTGCTCTGTGAGCTGGTGCCGAGTCCTGTTGAAACGTCCACTCATCGTCACCAAAGTGCTGCTGGGACCAGGGAAGAACAACTGCTTCCAATATGTCTTGACGATAAACTTCTTTATTGATTTTGACTACTTGGTCTATGAAAATCAGAGGTGTCTTGCCACTGGCGCAAATTCCACCCCACACCATGACAGATTTTAACGATGTTCAACAATGGACGAAGGTGCAGGGGCTACTGTAGACCAATTTCTGTCGTTTTGATGTTTGTGAGCTTGTACAACGGTAAACAGCTTCTCACACGTAAAGACGATTTTTTCCCAGCCCATGCCTGCAGCCCGGTGTTGCAGCGAGCGACATCTTTCGAGTCTTACTTTCTTGTTTTCATCCGTGAGCAGCTGGCATTTTTTTAGTTTATGAAGCTTAAGTCCAAGTTCTTTTTTTGCTATAAGGGGAACTGATTCACGATTGATGCCTGTGTCACGAGCAATTTTCCTCATCGAGGCCATAGAATTTCGTTGAACTCGTTTTTTCATGATTTTTCGGTTGTTGGAAGCGTTAACAGTTCGTTTTTTTCCTCTTCCACTACGGCCACCTTCATTTACAAGCTCCTTAAATCGTTTGATTGCACGAGAAACCAATGAATGTACAATTTAAAGCTTCCGTGCTATCTCGCAGTTGCGTGCTTCTAGCTGATGCAGGGCTATAACAGCTGAGGAACTACTTGACATCGTTACTCAAAGTATTTAAAAAGAGCTGGAATAGAAACGAATACTTTTTTTGTACTTCAGGACACACACAACAGTCACAAAATAAGTGCATTCGCTAAACAAATTTTACATTCATCTAATTGCACAGAGAAGTTTGTATACAGTTATTTTTGTCACCCTGTAAGATTTTGATACCTTTTCTTATAGACTTTCTTGATCTTAGCCACCTCCATAACTTCAGCGGAAAAAACTTTAATTTTACATACAATTTAAAGTCGTTGCAGAAAATATTTATGCGTCTCTAATTTTCCTACGGGACGTATGAAGTTTGCTTCCACTCGAACTCTTCTTTACATTTTGCATGCAAAATAAGGGTTTTCAAGTAAATTATAAACGTGTGTGCATTTTTCTCTGTCCTCAACTCATCTCCTTTGATGTTACACTAAAAGTAAAACTAAAGCAAAACTAAAACTAGTAGATATATCCAACATTTCTCATTAGTAAAAGGATGCCCACATTCCGTTATCTGTTCCCACTTACAAAAAGAAATTAGAAATTTCGGTAGCATTTTTTTAAATTTTTATTTCCACATTCTTTCAGTCACCAAAGCTATTGAATTACTCGTAGGCATTCGCAAATAAATTTTGAATACTGCGCAACAA
This sequence comes from Anastrepha fraterculus, assembly GCA_037575425.1. NCBI lineage: Eukaryota > Metazoa > Arthropoda > Insecta > Diptera > Tephritidae > Anastrepha > Anastrepha fraterculus. The sequence goes on along the minus strand of JAYXIM010006479.1, from coordinate 47,118 downwards.
CAAGTGACCAAATGGTTTGCCTGTAATTGAATGTAGGTAACGAAATATGACTGAAAGTTAATATCTTAAGCCTTCTATTTGCCTGCAAGATGCATCCTTTTTTGATGATGTTAGGCGAGAGGCGAAAGATAAAATGTTTGCATGCCTTTCTCCATTTTTAAACCAACTAAAATTGATTTCAGGTATATTTTAAATTCTAGGTAATAAATAAACATTGAAAAAGTCGGAAAACTTATGTAAATTGCTAAATTTGCACCTTTTCAACTTACTTTGCAAATTAGGTTAAAACTACCTGAGTAGATTTCAGTTGTGTTTTTTTATTCGTCTGAAATTTCAATGCTCTGTGCGCTCTTGAGTGTTGATAAGTTAATTTTTAATATTTATTGAAATGGGAAATTAACTAGAGCTGATATATAGCCCGAAGCTGACCCATATTCGATTTTAATATTTACTCCTTTCCATCTTCCTTTCGATCCTGTGCTCTGCACTAACACCATTGCGAGTCTTGAGGATGGCGTTGACTGCTGGTGCTCTTTACTCGAGTCTTGTTTTTCTTTGTATTTTATGTTGATATTATTTTTGTGCTAGCTCACCAAATATCCCACAAAAGCAATAATAATAATAATATGCATCTCAAGGCTACTCTCCGTGTTCGTATCTGCTTGTGCTTTTTATCATTTTATGTGAAAGTTTTCAACCCGTTCCTTGGTTGCTTCCATTTACCACTGTAGTGCGCGTTTCCCGCTTTTGCACTCATTCTCGCTTTTTAAAATTTATTTGCTTGAATTTGTTTTGATTTTATAGCAAAAGTTTTCAATTTCACTACGCTTTACATGGTGAGTGCTTCGGTGTTCGTTTTATTTCTAGTGAATATGAATAAGGCTACAAGTGCATGCATACGTACATATATCCCTACAGAGGAGGCGTACATGGCGTATGAGTTACTTTAAACGCTTATACGGAAATGTAATCGTGAAATTGGCATTTTTATGGGTAAGTATTTTAAAGTTACGATAAATAAAACCAATTTAGAGGAGTCTATGCTCGTGGCAAACCACATTTTATATACAAGGTGCATATTTCACCTTTAAATACAGTATTTTTTTATTTCAAATGAATTAAATTAGTAAATCTTATACATATATAAAAATGGAGACGTTTTTTTGTGTTCGTTAGTCGCCGATTCACGCCTAAACGCATTCACTGATTTCAATCAAACTTTCACAGATCATTGGTATTAGTCCATATATGGTTTATGTGAAGTTTTAAAGAAATCGGTAAAAGTATGCGTGCGTTGTGTAAGTGTGAAAAATACAATATTTGCGTGTTTCCCTTATACGGACATTACGTATACGGAATGAGAATACACGCAAATGAATAGAATATACACAGATATGAATAACATTGTTTTGATGTCGAGTGACGTATAAAAAAATAAATAAATAATTGGCGCGTACACTTCTGTTAGGTATTTGGCCGAGCTCCTCCTCCTATTTGTGGTGTGCGTGTTGATGTTGTTCCACAAATGGAGGGACCTACAGTTTCAAGCCGACTCCGAACGGCAGATATTTTTATGAGGAGCTTTTTCAAGGCAGAAATACACTCGGAGGTTTGCCATTGCCTGCCGAGGAGCGACCGCTATTAGAATGTTTTTTTTATTAATTTTGCTTTCACCGAGATTCGAACCAACGACCTCTCTGTGAATTCCGAATGGTTATCACGCACCTACCCATTCGGCTACGGCGGCCGCCCCTACCCATTCGGCTACGATTCGGCTATGATTTAGATAAAATAAAAATTCGTTAAATATATTTGATTCCATTAATAACCATAAGCCTGTATTTTTCGAAGTTCAAAGTTTTTGCACAAATATTGAAACGTTTACTTAAATTAAATGTTAAATCTTATAATATAAATGCGCAAATGTAATAGATTAGATGGATTTAAAATATACGAAATTATTCAGCGGTTGAATCCATACATTTTTTGAAATCCATCAATATGGATCGACAGTCGCCATAAATGTTCTTTTAAAAAATAAAACGTGTTAATTTGATGGTAGCTCGAGTATTAAGATCAGGTTTCTATTAGTATAACTTTGTTCATGGGTTTGCGTAATTTTTTTGTGGTGAAAGTCTAAAACCAAGAAAAGAAAACGCGAAAGCTGACGAGCAAAATGTATAAAATAAATCCTCCTGTATGTACATATATATACTCGAAAAAGTTATGCTAACACTTTTTTCATGCATTTGGGTAGACAAGTTCATATGGCCAAACGTACGTTTACGAGATAAATGCCTAAAAGCAGGTATAACTAAAATAGCGCTCTCAGGGATTTCTGTTACAATGCTTCTGTAAATTTCATGCTCCAAGTGTTCGAGCATTGGTATAGCGCTGAAGACAAATGTTCAGGATATAATACAAAAATGCATATTTACTTGATTTCACATAGTAATATGATCATTGTTAAAAGAGAACAAGTTTGTATTAGGTAATAATTAAATAATGCAACCTTATGTGCTGCTTTGATGAGTGGAAAAACCAAAATCAATAATTATATTTGTATGTGTGTTTAAACGAGTTGGATTATTTTGTGAGTGTAAGCAGTTTCAAAGCCAAAGAATAGTTGCAAGATTAAAAAATACCTGAAACACATTTTCATTTAACAACTAAAATAGCCAATATGAGCAAAATATGTACTTTCTTCAATTTTCTTCTGTTGCCAACTTTCTGAAAAACGTGAATTCACCGCGATGCGGTACAGAAACAAAAAGACAGCGACAGCGCGCAGAGGGTTTTGAGCAATAATATAAATTTGTATCAAACAACGCATTAAATAGTCATTTTAGTATACTTTTGGTGTTTACTTATTCATGTAAATGCATGTATTAGTTTTTCTTTAAGAAATTTCTCTAAAATTTGCAACTTTTTTTTATGATTTCTAAAGATTACTTTATTTTTGCCAAAGAGCAACCGTGCGTACAGAAAATTGTGTTGTACTTAAAACTTCACCACTATAAACTTGGTCCTTATAAAGGACTTTCACTACAGTTTGTTTACTGGATATACTGAGGTCAACATACCATAATCAGCTGTATCAAAACCATTTGGTGAGTGGTTAACAATTTTAAAGTGCGTTTTTCATTGTTATTTTTTTTTTTGGGGAAAAAATTTATAAAAATAAAATATATTGTGCGTAAAATTTTAATAATCAGTGAAAATAAAAAAACGGTAGTTTCGTTGTTGTTGTTAGCAATTTTAATGCACATTGTGAGTTTTTCATGTTTTTTTGATTAAATTCATTACTTTTCAATTATTTTCTTTTAACTTATTTGAAATCAACTTATGCGGCCAAAAGAATTAGAAATTTAATTTCAACAATAGAAAAAAGAAAATTATATTACTTATATTTTCATCGCTTTATTTTAGAAATGCCACGCCCGCGAAGAAATGATATTGATCGTCGGTCGCGTAGAACGCAAAATAGATCAAATGAAAAGCAAAATCAATCACAAGAAGAGCGAGAAATTCAAAACCAAAATCAAAGGGAACGTATGGCCAGATCACGTTCAGGCCATTCCCCTGAAGAACGTATACAACGTAGTGAGCAAGATAGATTAAAACAAACACATAAACAAAACACAAGGACAATCGCTGGAATTATGCGGAATTGACTTAGAATATCCATTTACATATATCCGGACAACTATACGAGTATGTATCATGTTCACGTGTAGGAAAGCCATCAGTTCTGTTTATTTATACCACAACTCAGGGCAAAACAAAAAATGTAGTTTACGAAAAGACTTTGCGTTAGTTTAAGTTTAAAATTAACATTAATTTTATATTGTAAAAAAAGAATAAATACTCATAGAGTGAATTTAAATCGATTGTTCATTATTCATTTATAATTTTGATATGCCTACCGAAGCAGGCAGAGGGTCCGCTAGTTACTTTAATAAAAAATAGCAGAGTAAATATTTTTTTTTTTTCATATGAACCAAATTAGTAAATTTCATTAATAAAAATAGAATTTTCAGTTATTTAAAGGAATAATAAAATTGATCCATTTTTAAACCTTTTTTGTGCAACAATTTTTTTAAACACCAGGCGCATATTTCATTTTAAAATAAAATATATATATATTTTTTTTTAAATCAACCAAATTAGTAATATACTTTAATAAAAAGTAGAAAACCAACAAACTAATTTACTTATTGCTTACTTATCAGCTCAGCCCATAAGTTCATGCGTTTTTTAAAGGTGGTTTTAAAAAAGCGTTTAAAGTATTTATTAATCAATAATAAATGTTCTTTCATTATTTACAATGTCCTTCCAACGTTTAAGCCAATTTTTAATTTCCTGCTCAAAAAAATGTTTGTCTTTGGAGCCAAAATACGCCTCGATATCCCTTTCTATAGCTTCTTTTGAGGAGTAGTTCTTGTTACTAATATGGGATTGAATTCCACGGAGAAAGTGATAATCACAAGGTGCAATATCCGGAGAGTATCGTGGATGCGGCATTAGCTCCCATCCGAGCTCGTTCAGCTTCCTAATGTTTGCCTTGCAGTATGGGATCAGGAAACAAAACTTTGCGTCTATTCACTGAAGACGGTCGATTTTTGTTAAGTGCCTCACTCAGGTAAGTTAGCTGATGGGAATAATAATCAGCAGTTATGGTCTGGTTTGATACTAGAAGTTCATAATAAACAATACCGGCCATATCCCACCAACTAGACAGTAGACTCTTCTTGGGGTGAAAGCCATCTCTAGGGGTCGGTTCTGGTGTTTCATCTTTATCTAACCATTGGCGTTTGCGAACAGGATTATTGTAAAGGACCCATTTTGCATCACCTTCCCAACTGAACCAGGTGCCTGTGAACTGTTCCATGTGATGAATTTAACCTCTGAGCTATCATATCGACTGTCAAATTTGGCTCAGCTTCCACGAGTTCGAGCAAGGCGTCGGAGTTAAAGACTTCAGGACGACCGGCGCGCGGGGCATCCTCCACGTCGCAGTTACCACTTCGGAATTTTGAAAACCACTTTTGCGCAGTTCTTATCCAGACCTGGTATCCTCTCCGTGTACAGTGTTTATTTCTGCAACAGAAGTTGTTGCATTTTTACCACTTTTATAAAAAAAAGAAAAATATGCCTCTTATACGCGTTCGGAGATTCCATTTTATTTTTTAACATCACATGCTTCTATCTGCGATTAAAATCACTTGTTGAGTGAATAATATATCAAAGAATGTATAAATAGTTCCGTTATATTCCGAGAATAATTTTTTGCATGCAGAAATCTTACAAAAGTTAAATTATGGATAAAATACGCATGAACTTATGGGCCGACCTGATAAAACTTCTGTTTGGAAAACCCTTTACTAATGTGCTATATTTAAATTGTGTTTACCCACTGCTGTGTGGTTTTTGCCTTATGGGCGGGAGCGAAGTCTTGTTAGAAGCTCAAGCACTCTCCATTGTAGAGAGTACAGGTTATCTGTTATACCACGCCTTCTAAGACGTCTACCTAGTACACTTTTGCCCCGTCTTAACCCCTTTTTTCGCAGAAATCAAGTTGTGTTACGCCTTCACAAGACAATCTCCCCCAAACCATTACGGAGGCTAGCTGGTGGCCACGCTGAACCTTTGAAACAACATTTTTTGGGTCTTTAGAAATTTAAGCATCGGTTTTTTCGTTTTGCTTGCTAAACTGCTTCAACAGTGGAAACTTTTCCATCTGTGAAAAAAATATTTTCATATATTCCACCGAAAATGTTGCTTGCATCTGTCGAATTAAATTTTCTTCAAGCGGCTTGTCAAACGTTGACCAGTTGAGCAACGGAAGACTTTCATGTGGAGATTATTTCTAATTAGCCTCGACATGGATCTAATTGATAAATTCGTTACCCTGGACATGATTTTTTGTGAATTCTCTCTCGAGCGGCTTATATGGCTGCACTGGATCGACAACAACAAGTTGTAACAAATAATGGAGCATACTTTTATAAATTAACTCAAATATTTTCTTTAAAATACGATAGAACTTTCCCTTCAATCCAATAATTGGCACTTACATTCTTTGTTGGATGGTTGGTCGAGCAGCTCCCCCCTTTGTGGTATGCATAGCGAAGTGCCAGAAATACACTTGGAGGCTTATGATTGCCTGACGGCATGTAACTGCTATTAGAAAAAAACCTTCTACATATTTTTTTGGTATTTCGTGCACAGAGCGGCTTACGCACCCAACCACTAGCGAATGGTGGTCACCCCCAAACCCAGTCGGCTGTTCGGTCAACTCGTAATGGCAAACTTTAAACGAAATTTTAAGCGTTCGCAATTCATTGATTTCAATTACTCGAGGTGGAAAGTCATCAATTATGACAGCGGAAGCAATCAGGAAATAATCTCAGGAGAAACTTTTGATTGAAGAATAAATTCCAGTTGCATTTATTTGAAGCGGCAACTTCATCATTAGCAAAATCAATAAAACCAGACCTCCTTTGCGCAGGTGGCTTAGTTCTTTGAAAATCATAATTATTAGAGAAACTTTAGCTTTCGCTTTCATATACTAATACATACACGACACCTATATTGTTTGTTATGAGTTCTAAATCTATTAAGCCATCTAAGCTCATCTCTTTAGATAATTTTGTTCAAAAAAGTTCATCTTCTCCGCGTAAACAACAAATTGGAAATGAAGTAAAAAAGTAGCAGCAACTAAACTTTAATTAATAATTACAAAAGTAATAATTGCAAAAGTTTCTCGCATGAATCAGAAAAAGACAGTTGAACAAAATTTAGGCAAACATGAATAGCTCATATCTACACATATATAAAGGGTGGTTTAATTTCAAGGGCCGATGTTGAATGTGAACCACACCTAAACGTCAAGCATTTTTTTGCATTTCATTTGATATTTTTCAATTCCAAACTCATTCAATTTGAAACATTGAAAGATACATAATCGAGTAACGCGTTAAAGTTATTCAGGTTTCTTATGAAAACGGGCGTTCAAATCGAAATGCATATCGCGCACTTCGTGATTTTTCGGTCAATTTAATCGTCCAAATGTGCGTACAATCGGAAAAATTGTGCAAAAGTTTGAGCAAAGCGGTTCTGTAGTAGATGTGAAAACACCAGTGCATGCTCGTACAGCTCGTACTGCAGAAAATATTGCTGCTGTTCGCGATAGTGTGGTTGAAGAGCCGTCCGCCTCAACCCAACAATTGCACCTCTCACGCTCCTCGTTGCTGAACGTTAAGACTTGCATTTACACGCTCACAAGGTGCAATTGACTCAAGAACTGAAGCCTCTTGACCATTTCAAGCGTCGTCAATGGTCAAAATGGTCGCAGGAAATGGCAACAGTGAAGGACCAATTTTTTAAGAAAATCATCTTCAGTGATGAGGCACATTTTCACCTCAGTGGATTCGTCAATAAGCAGAATTGCCGCATTGGGGCGAATGATAATCCAAAAAGCACCCAAAAAGAGTGACTGCTTGGTGCCCATAAACCGCACCAGGCGGCATCATTTTGCTGTATTTTTTCCAGTTACTGTGAATAGTGTTCGTTGTCATGAGAAGGTGTACGTCGATAAGCCAGCAACAATTCAAGAGCTAAGGATGAGATAATTCGGCACATTAACGGCATAGAACCTCAATTATGCCTCAGCGTCATCGAAAACTTGTACCATCGGATGGAGGTGTGCCGCCAAGGTCGCGGCGGTCACTTGGCCAATGTTTTATTCTATACGTAATTGAGCCATACCAATATTATCATTATAAAGAGATTTGATATTAATTTCCTAAAAAAATTGTACTTTATTCAAGATCAATACCGGCCTTTGAAACTTAGCCACCCTTTATATAGACACACAAAAATTACATGCTAGTTGCGTGCATGTAATCTCGTGTAAAAACACACCCTCACACACACAAAATAACAAACACATTGCTAAACGCTTTCAATTGCAACTGAGCACGCACAGGCACACCAACACACCCACCCACAAACACGCAGCAACAAAAAGTATGATACAGACGTGAGCAGTAAAATGCAAGGGAACTCGTAATCCTGGTTAGTTGCCGTCAGTTTTGTTTCCAAACTGGCTGCCTTCAGTATTGCTGTCAATTTGGCACGTGTGCCTGTGTGTGTGTGTGTGTGTGTGTGAGCGAGTGCGAGTTAAAATGCAAAATCGGAAAGGAAAAAGTGAAAATCGCTTGACGCTTGCAAAGTTGCCGAAAAGTTACTTTACGATATCACATTGGTTGCACGCGTAGACTTGGCGAGTACGGCAAGGAGGGATCAAGACATACATGCATACGAACATATATATATGCATGCACACATATACATATATACGCAGCGATTCGTGCAGGATGTAGTGTAGACGTGTGTAAAGAGATTTTGGTTGTTAGTTGACTGTGTTACTTTTAGTTTCATACAAGACTTGCAAATGTCATGACACTTTTTGCATATTGATGCAAAAACTTTTGCACTGTTTGTTAAATAGAGTTGTTGCCGAAAGAGTGAAACCAACAAACACAAAGCACACACCAGCACGAATATGCGCTGCAAACATTCTGAGGGAGGCGCAAGAGAATATACGAAATGTTATTTACTATCTGGATTTTGTTGACATTTAACTATTTTTTGGCTGGCTGCTTTATCGCTGTCATTGCCACAGATACTGCAGATGTTGCTGATGAGTTTCGTGCCTCACAATTGTGGCTGCTTTTGGCTGTTTTCGTTACCTTCTAGGCATTGTGGCTGAATAATCTATGCAAATTTACACATGTCACTAGCTGATTTTTCTATTTTGTTTGTTTTTTTGTATAGTTTATTTTGAAACATTTGAAGTTTGACAGAGGTTGTTGGTTACCTTTGCATGCTTATTTGTTTTAAGATACCGTCTTTTTCCGAAAAAAGACACTGTCTTACTTTCTTTTTTGGTTCAAAATACGCCCTAGGTCTTATTTATTTTACACAGAATACAGAAATTTAAATTTATTCAATTACAGTCATGTCATCTTCTTCTGGAACATTGTCATAAATAAAATTCTGAATTATATTCTGATGTTCTTCCAAATACGTTTCCTGTTGAATCATTGGTCCGAATCTCTCATGCATTGCGATATAGCTATCGTTAAATGAATACTTCTTGTGTAAGTAGCCCATTCGTAGTGCATTGGAAACATCACTGTCAGTTATTTTTTCCCCTGGATTTTTACCCGCTTTACATCTTCTTGTAGGCCTGGTTTTACAAAACTACTTCCATGATTTCTCACCATTCTGTTTTCAATATAGGTATACCTATGAAATGAGACTTTTTTCAATTTCAAACGTTTATTAACAAAAAAATATATTTTTAATCTTCAAAATAATAACCATTTGAGGATGCCGCGCCAAACAAATTGGCCGCCTTTGACCGCAAACCAATCATCGAGCCATTTTTTGGCTTCTTCGTGAGAATTGAAGCGCTGCTCGGAAAGTGCGTGGCCCATCAATGCAAACCAATGATAAGCGGAAGGCGCCAAGTCTGGTGAGTAAGCCGCATGCAACAGCGGTTCCCAATCGTGCGTCCCCACTAATTCCCGGGTCGCTCTTGTTCGATGTGGCGGTGCATTGTCATCAAGAAAAACTATTTTGTGACGCCGATTGGCATATTCTGGGCGTTTTCGGTGTATACCGCTGTTCAAATCGGCCAATTGTCGTTGGTAGCGTGCACCGTCAACTGTTTCATCTGGTTTTAATAGCTCGTACCAAATCATACCACGCTGATGCCAGAAAACACACAGCATTGCCTTGCGGCCGAAGCGATTTGGTGTGGCCGTTCTTTTTGGCTTGTGGCCGGGCGGACCATACGATCGTTTATGCTTGGGATTGGAGAAATACACCCATTTTTCATCACTCGTAACGATTCGATGGAAAAAAAACTTCCTTTTGAACCGGGAGAGCAGCATTTTACAAGTGGTTTCACGATGTCGGCAAATCGTAGTTTGAAGGCACGAAATTCGACATTTTTAAGAGCGACAAAAATGCATTGTGGCATAAAACGTAACAAGCAATGCACTGAAAATTGTTGACAGATAACAGACGAGACATTTGGGAAGGTTTAAAAGTAGTCCTAGCGAGATCTATGGATTAATAGCTGAACGTCTAATTTCATAGCTATATACATTGATTTTCATTCGCAAATGATCCTCGAATGGCAGGTAAAGGTAAAAAGGCAGTTATTATTAATACATCTGCACAACGAAATACAATTTAGTTGTAACTTTATGCAAGAACAAGCCCTTGTTTGGCAACTAGATGTACATTTGCAGGGTTGAATTAACAATTCCGGTTCGTTTCGTCAATTGTCGTGGATACAATTTACCATTTTTTTTTCATAGCCTAATAAGGTGTAATCAATAGGCTGTAGTACTGTTTGGTCAGAATTTATCCATATATATGTTTGTGCTGAAGCTCTTAACAAATGTAAATGTAGAGCATCTGATGTGCAAATTACTTTTAATAAATTTAAGCCGAAGCTGATATTTTGGCAAATTAATTTAAAGTGAAGTTCGTCAGCAGTTAATGTTTTTTTTGAGAAAAGATAGGTGCAAATGGTTTCTAATTCCGTTAACTGTTCGACTGTTAGGTATGGATTTCCTAAATGCCTTAGACCATTTTGCACAAAATCCAACGATGCAGCTTTTAAACATTTTTTTTTAGCCCAATCTGCTAGTCGAATCGTAACCACTTAGAGAGTGTAATGCTGGCAAAATACGAGAAATGTTTTCGCTAATGGATTGAGCAGCTAAATGACACTCTAAAATGTATTTTTTCTTATAAGAACCTTCAAACCATAGACCTAAACAACCTAGACGTGCTAGATTATTCCAAAAGTAAATTCCAAGAATAAAAACATCTGTATCAGCACTAAGAATTATGATATGAGCAGAATGTTTTTTACTGCTTGAAATATGTGACAAAACATCGTTGAATCTGCTTCTAAATGATTCGAATTCAAATCAGGTACTTCAAAAAATAAAGAGTTTTGTAATATAAAACATTTTGTTGGCTCATCAAATCCTCCGCAAAAACATATATATTATTCGCAATCTTCCATTACTCGTGCATATTTAGGAGCTACATTACAGAGAAATCGAACGAGCTGTATCTTATTTTCAGTGCTTGAAAAGAAATTATTACAATTAGTTGGAATTTTAGTGTGATCGTTTGAAATTATAAAATTTTTAATATTTTGACCTTTACTTCGTAAAGTTGATTCCATATATTTTATCGAAATGTTATCATATCTGTCAAATACAATATCGACTTGTTTTACATTTGGTTGCAAGAAAAGAGTATGTATGGATTTTATGGTAGAATGCCTCAGCAAAATCACCAAAGGTGTTGAATTTTTTAATTGGATTCGATGAACAAGTGCCATACCATCAACAATATACATTTTTGGAGTTTGTAAATTTGAAACGTCCTGCCGCGTATTTGTACCACATTTATAATTATTTTCAATTTCATGAGCAAGTTCCGATTTTGGAGATTTTCTTTAAAATCCTTCTGCGTCAAAAAGGTATTTGCAGTACTCCAAAATTTCGTAAGATGCTAAAATTTTTGTGTCAAATACCTACTCGTTGATTAGCCAACATAAATGTTTTTTGAAAGAGACTTATATCTGTTGCATCTTGCAATTTTTTACTAGAAATATTTTTACTTCCTTCCTCAGAAGCAGTTGCAAAGTTATCAAATTTCGTTTTTTTAATAGGATCGGATATTTTTTTAGTTTTCTCACCGTTTTCTACAATATTTAACAAACATTGCGAAGATGATTCATCAGCAAGCTGACCGGTGTAGATATTTCGAAGCGCGCGGTTCTCGGTGTCATCGTAAGGATTACAAGCATTGAAATACTTTATGATATTTTGAATATATTTTCCGTCTTTATTGATCCTGGGTTGCGTCCATTCATTATGATAATTAATGTCACTTGTAGAGTCTACTGCTGCTACCGCTGCTGATATTTCGGAGCACAAATAAAAGGTTTTGTTTTTATTTCTTGTTTGTTTACCATAGATTAAACATTATAGATCTTTATTAAATTTTAAATTTGTTCTTGATGACCTTCGAGTGTCTTGAGTACCTGACACACTAGCTTCTGCAGAGCAGGTAGAAATCGAAACATTCTCCTGCTTTTGTAGTGCCAATTCTCGACGTCTTATCTTCTCTTCGCTAATGTAACTTGCCATACAAGTTCGATGCCAAGTACATTTGTATTCAGTAAAGTCTGCATTATTTTTAATTTTCTCACTAATGTCATCTTTTCTCTGATCTGCTGCTCTCTGAATATTTATAAATGATTGTGGTTTTGGTTTTATCTCTAAATTACCCGTTTCATCACAAAACAAACACGAAATTTCGTATAGTTTTCGTTTCTTTATATTCATCACTTCTAAAGACATTTTCCATGTGTTTATTTAAACAAAACACTAATAAAACACTGAATTATAAGAAAACTTTACTAAAATAATTATGTGATTACGAAAAAATAAACCGTCATACGCCACGAAATATTTTCTACTGACTAATACGAGAGCTATGACGCAATACCGCTTGGACAAGGTGAAGGGCGGGGAAAGGGAAGGGACCATCACAGCTGCCGGCAGCATGTTTTTTTTTTGTGTAGGGTCGCAGAATTGTTACCGGCCCTCACATTTTGCATACTCAATGTCCTTTAGCGCCTGCATTATTTTGTGCTCGACGGAAAAGCTCTTTCATTGTGTAGTCATTTTAAATGGGGTTAAAAGATGTTCACTGTATTTTTAAATAAAATTACGTATGAGGAAATAATCAGACTTACAAGACTGAAATTAATGAATGTTGTATACCTGCACTGTCGCTCAATGAAGACTGCTGACTTATGTGGTATTTTTAAGATAAGTTCCAAAAATTAGTTTGAAATGAACTGCAGAGGTAAACAATTAATTTTTCAGGTTATTTTGTTTCAAACATTTCTCTGAAATACGAATATTAGGCAAACTACACATATTATTACTTGCACCAACTTCACCCTGCTTGTATCTGTAAAACAGCTCATGACATCAACGTCAAAATTGCTCTAATGACAGTTCAATATATTGTTTATATGCCATCAAAAGCATTTGCGTCTCAGTCTTATTGAATTTTTTTTTTCAGTGATGGAATTCAAATGTAATAGTGTAATTGCGTTATATTTGGCTGGAAAATCACAACCTGCCATTGTTCGTGAGCTCAGTCACCTCAAAGTGAATAAAATGTTTGTCTATCGCACTATAAAACGTTACAATGATATTGGTAGCATTGCAACACGCTATGGAGGTGGAGCAAAAAAAACCGCAACAACGCCAGAAATGGTTCGGAAAGTGAAGGCTCGACTTGAACGAAATCTACGTCGAAGTGGAAGAAAACTGGCCAAAGAACTGAAAATATCGCAAGACAACATTCGACGCATATTGAAAAATGATCTCAAGGCCAAGGCTTACAAGTTCCAAAAAGCGCATGATCTTTCACCCCAGCAAAGAAAAGTTCGGTGCGAAAGAGCGAAGGAGTTGTTGCGCTTGCACGAACGTGACGAATTTCCTCACATTGTGTTTTCTGATGAAAAAATTTCCCAATTGAGCAGTTCATAAACACTCAAAACGATCGTGTTTACTTTACCGAACGCTCGTACGAGAATTTGAGCCTACTTATGGCCTCTCGAAGCAATTTCCCATCGGAAGTAATGGTTTGGGCCGCAGTGACCGCTGATGGATGCTCTCCAATCGTTTTTATCGAGCCTGGTGTCAAAGTGAATGCGACTTATTATCGGGAAAATGTTTTAAAAGCTGCTTCATAGCCGTGGACACGCAAAAATTTCGTTCGTAGACCATTGACGTTCCAATAGGACCCGGCACCGTCTCATAAAACTCGTGTGAACCAAGAATGGTTAAAAAATCATATTCCGCACTTCATTTCGTCCACAATGGCTTTCGAATTCGCCAGATGCAAGTCCGATGGACCGTTCCATCTGGTCCATTTTGGAGAGCAAGGTGAGGACTAAAAAATATGCCAGTATGGATGCGCTGAAAAAAGCGATTATACGAGAATGGGCCAAAATACCTCAAGATCACATTCGTGCAGCACGCAACTCATTTGACATTTTGACCGTTTGAAGGCTATAGACAAGGCAAAAGGTGCTCATATCGAGCTTAAGTGAATATATTTTAAAATTGTAATCATTTTTGAACAATTTTGTCTTTGAAATCAATAAAAACTAATTTCACACAAAAAAGTTATGGTGTTTTGAATAGGTAACACTTCATATCGTTCACCCTGTATACTTCATAAACAGCAGCATTTTTAACGAATGCTTTTTGTCACATTATTTTAACTAGGAAGTATTTTCGGAGAATGTCTTATTTTAACAACAAAATCCGAAAATCATGATAGGGCTTATTTTCGGGGATGCTTTATTTTCAGAAAAATACGGTATTAGCTAGAAATTATTTTTAACTAAACACTAAAATACTACTATTTCATTTTAATACTTTAAGAAATTATAAAAATGCATAACTAAAATAAATAAGGGAAGTAAATTAAAACAACTTTTCAAAGCCGCCTTTTTGCTTTTAAACACTATAAACAAATTCTCAATCTGAGCTCTGCAGGATTTCAAGAATAAAAATCGTAACGTATTGTAAAGTCCTCTAGGAACAACTGTCTGGCTTAGATGGCAACAACCTGAGAAGGTTCTTAAACCGCTCAGACTGGACATAGTCACGCTTAATCGTTAAACAAGTTGGTAGCGAGGATGTGGCAATAAAATGGTGCGGAAGCGCTAGTTGGAATCTGCATGAATCACCATTTTAACGAACCTACCAAAACGCAATTTTTTTTTTCAACAGCAGATGCGTTCCTTAAAAAAGCGTGCAAAAAAATTATGTAAAAATAGATCAATGCCACATATTAATTTAGGGATTATTCCACAACTTTACAAATTCGCTTAACCTTTTACCCCATATGAGCCCGTACATGTATGAGATTGCAGTTTTCATTCAATTTTATTTCCAAATTAAGTAGTATGAAATAGTTCAAACTATTTTAAGCCATTAAATATATATTTGGTAACAGTAAAACTCAAAAAAATTGTGAATGATTTTATGACATTTCGAATTAACTTCACTTTTGTGCAAGTGGGGGAAAAAGCAGAATTGAAGTGCGCTTTGATTCATTTTCAAAAAACGATAATTGAGTAAAACGTAAGTACTTTTTGACAAAGAGAAAATATTTAATATGGATACAATTTTCGCGCTTTTCCACTGGTTTCTATACTTTTTGACATAAGAAAAAATTTTTTCATCTTCCTCGCCGGATTATAAATTTCGGCTTTCCATTGGTTTCTATACTTCAAAAACAAAAAAAAAGAATATGTTCATTATTTTTCTTTTAATATGTTAAAGTATTATTGATAATTAAATAAAGCTAACATATTTCCATAGTGAAACATTTTTTTTTTTGGTTTTTTCAGCGCTTTGTTGAATCACTCAGTAAAGGGTTAAAATTAAAAAATTCTAAATATTTAAAAAAAAAAAATGCGCAGAAGCAGTACTAATGAAATCAATATCACATTTAGTATTTATAAGAAATGAAAAAAAAAAAAAAACAAAATGCTTCTATTAAAAAAAAATTAAAAGTGATGTATAGCAAAAATGCAACGCATATTTATTATTATTGATTGGCTGTTTGTGCACTGCTACCACTGCGAGCCATGTAGCCTACTCAAACAGTTTGTTAATAAATCCTAGGCTGTTAATAAGTCCTAAAACTGCTGTAGGTTTAATTTCTACCCAAAGGTTTGGAACTACAGCCTCATTTCTCAGGTAGTTTAGGCTGCGTCGTGCCACTGCTGGGCAGTCACACAAAACATGGCTGTTGTTCCTTGTGCCTCTTTTCAGGGCCTACAATTATCATTTTCTACCGCACCAACTTTTTTCATGTAGTAATGAAGTTTGCAATGCCCTGTTAGTAGTTCAGTGTAAAGCTTTACAGGTATATCCTTTCTGCTAAGATTATCTGCCCTTATCCGTTCTGGATCTATGAGCCTTTTCGACTGCCGCATGCCCGATTGGGCTCTCCAGTAGTCGATTAGGCCTCGACGACGGCCTCGCTTACGTAGAAAGACACTTTTGAAGCTGTTATTTACCCCGCAGAAAGATTCAGGACCTATGAAGGGAGGGTTTGCTCCTTTTTTCGCTAAAGTGTCTGCCATTTCATTCCCTGTATGCCCCTCATTTCCCGAAACCCACATCAAGGTAACACAGTTTCTTGATGCTAGAGTGTTGAGGATTTTAAAACATTGCCAGACCATTCTTGATTGGAATGAGATGCTTGACTGTCAGAGAGAATGTTAATATTGTTCTCCGTAAGCATTCTCTGGCACACAGTTCTAAAGCGTGGACCTCCACCTTGAAAATTGAAGTGGTTTTTCTCATTGCTACTGTTTTTTTTTAAATGTGTTCCGACAATTCCAGCCCCGGCACTACCGTCCTCCATTTTGGATTCATCAGTAAGCCACATCTGTGCGCCCAGTTGTAAGGATATTTCATTGTTTCTCTGCGCTGGAGAAAATTCTAGTTTCCTTTCCATCTTATGGTGGACTGTGTGGCACAGAGAGTTCAGGATTAAACGCAAAATTTGTACATGTCCTGTAAGATTGCCTTCTTTGAGATGAAGTAGATTAGGAACCCTTAGAGCTGCACTGACTGCCGACCCTTTGGCTACAAGATAGAGTAAAATGAGTCCAGTGATCATTACTAAAGCTGCTGTCAGACAGGTTCGCATTGCTCACGCTCAGACAGTCTATTCTGTATACCTTGTTAAGTGTTATCTGAGTCTTAGTGTGGTCTACTTTTGGCCACCATACCAGAGAGACATGGGTGATCATTGGCACTATTATTGTCGTATAAGACCATGCTATCATCCTTGGCCGCCGGCCCCATGCTTTACCCTAAAGCCTTGGCATATGTTTATTGCTCTCAAGGCTTCAGTTATGATGTACGATTTTTTCAGGTCAAAGTTTTATCAAGGATTACTCCCAGATATTTCATGTGCATGCAATGCATAAGTACAAAACATATACAAATTCAAAGTGAAATTAGTAAAAACAAGTTTGTTAAAGGGCGTCCACGTTTACGGTGGACTGGACACAAAATGATATCATCAGTAGATATGGCAGATATGTCCAGCCCATTGGATTTCATTCAAAATTGTTAACGGTTTGCTCGTTTGTAACAAAATCTGTTACGACTGTTTGTTTGCTTTCTCGAGCTGTTTATGCAAGGAGGGGCCATCTTAAAACGCAGTCAAAAACTTTATAATTTTTGCAAAGGACGTCGTATGCCAGTCGTATTTGGCACTTGTGAACTAAACAGCTGCAATATAAAAACACACAAATAATGGAGCGCGTAAAGGTCGAATAAAGATTTCCATCGCTCAAAGTTAATATTTTAGTTCAGTAAAAAAAATATTCAAAAACAAAATTTGATGAATAATTTCGAGCCACAAGGTGCCACAATACTTGTTATTCAACTACAAGCAACTTAAAGACTGCAACGAAATTATAGTGCAAAGTCATACTAGGTTACTTCAGAAATGTATTTATTGCTCTTATAGGAAAAATTATAGTTTGTTTACAAATTTTTTGTTTTCTGATTCGTGCAAGAACGAAAATTTCGTGCAAAAGTTGGTTAGTCGTCTAACGAAATAAATTTATTTATTTCAAAAAAAGCTAATCAACTACAAAGGGAACTAGCAAAAAAAGCAGCATTTACTTTAACTTTTTAGCAAATATGGATCAAACATAACGCTCTTGTTTTTCAATATAAAAAACAATGCCTCTGTTATAAAAAGTTGCAATTATTTATTTACTTGATTTTTTATTCCAACATAAATTAATTCGTATTAAAGCCAGCTACTTTCCGCTTATTTCGCTATAGGATAAATATAGGACTTTCATTCAACCTCAAAATATATCCATTTATTTACATTTCCAAGTTTTTCGAATCGATTTTTGATTTCTCATTTCTCATCTCACTCATTTTTATTTGGTTGCGTTTAGGGGAAAGTTTCGAACGACATTAACCTGAGTTAGCACTTACGTCGTAATCCTTGATTGAGATTATTATGCAGCAAATGAGCTGAGAATTGGAAAGTTGTATACCACTGCGTAGCTGCCCACGTACTTGGTTTAGAAGGGCATGATGAGTTAAAAATTTGATGGATGCGAGCACCTTCGTGATCCATTTAAAATATTTCCTTCACCTACGCCAGTTTGTTGGTATGAAATGTAATTCAAAAGCCTCTAAATATAACTATAAATACTCGCGTATGGGAATATTGATTTATACTAAATATTAATATTTGATGAGTCTGAAAAGTCAACTGTTCATTTTCCTTTACCATTTTCTTCCTAAATACGCACATTATGCCGGTTAACATTATTTAAATTAAATTTTCCTTTTTACATCCTCACATACGAACGGCTTACCTACTCTACGCATATCTAGAAAGTAAGCGGCACACTATTCCGAATACTCTGAATCCCCATTCTGTTGTTCCAAACATTGTTGCCCTTCTTTGATAAACAAGCAATAATTGCATAATTTTTCACTTTAACGAGCAACTTAGTTTTACACGACACCTACGGAAATTGCCCATACTGGCCATATTAAGTACACTCGAGTTCTCATAGCATATTTATGGTAGCTGCACACCTACATATCTACATGTGCTCGTATAAGTTTGTTTACAACTATAAGTGGCGTGCATCTTGTTGCATGAAAGCATTTGAACAAATTGCCAGACATCGTTACAGCGGGCGTGTGGTACAAAATGCTCTACAAGGAAGTTGGAAGTAAAATCGAAGTTAAGGACTTGAAGAATAAAGTTGTGCGAAAATAGACGCATTATCGTAAAGGAAGGCAGTGAAAAGGTGCATAATAAATGTTAACATGCGAAAAACCCATTACGCGAAAGAAAGTAAAACATAAATGGACATGCAAGCAAGCCCAAGGTGAGGGTAAGGAAAATGTACATACAAAAAATATATATATAAATATTTGTGTACAACTTTGCTTATTTTTAAGCAGTGATATTTCATCTTCATTCATGTATTTATTTATTTATAAAACACACCTGCTGGAAAGTCTCGGGCCTAACAAAGAAAATACGGTCGCCGTAGCCGAATGGGTTGATGCATGACAACCATTCGTGGGCGCATCAGTTCAAATCTCCGCGCATGAAAAAGAAAATAATAGAAAAAGTTTTTTTTTTCGCGGACGACTACCACTTTTTCCGGCGAAATGTTAAATTTTTTAGTGTTTTATTGTTTTAAGGGGTTAGTCAGCATTTTCAAAAAATCGTATTTTTTTTCAACTTATTCAACAATTAACAAAAGGCGCTCGGGCGCTCCAGAGCGTTCGAATGCTACGTGGGTAACAGCAAATCAATATTTTGGAAGCTGCTATGACGGCTGAAGAAGTACTATATAACCGAGGAATAGATAACACAGTGTGAGTAATTAAATATTTCCTATAACTCTACATAAATCGATAGCAAAACTTTAAATGGGGTTTTCTTAAAACTATGTTTCATTAAAATTTTTCAATATTTTAATAAAATTTATACTGATTCAAAAATTTAAATTTTTTTAAACAATTAAGTGCCGGTTTTTTCTCGAAAATCTGAAAAATATTTCCTGAGGCCACCATATTGTTAATTTTCAAAAACAAAAAAGTTTCGATCAGGCAATAGATTATCTGGTAATAAAACTAATTTAACTTATCAGATAGATATTAGATGAATCTCCAAGTAATTGTGATGATCACGGCAAGGGACTTCTGGAGAACAAACAGCGATAACTTTTACAATAATTAATTTTTTTTTTTTTTTTTTTTGAAATTCTGCTAAAGTCAATTCGAAACATTCTGTATTAATGCTATGTTTTTGTTTTTGTAAAATAAAGTAATAGACTAGCAAAAAAAGTTATTCAAAATCATAATTTTTTTGGGCCTCCGAGTACCCCTAACCTCTAAAGTAAAATTGAAATTTAAAAAATTATAGTTTCGACCTAAACGAAAAAATCACTGTCAGCTGGCAAGAAAATTACTACGAATGCAATAGAAACATATTGCCGGTCCGTTGTTATGCGAATGAAATATTATGGGAATATAAAAGTCATTCAGCAGTCAATTCATCTCTTCTTCTTCTTAATTGGCGCGATAACCGCTTACGCGATTTTGGCTGAGTTTAACAAAGCGCGCCAGTCGCTTTTTTCTCGTGCTAACCGGCCCCAGTTGAACACACCAAGTGAAGTCAAGCTCTTCTCCACCTGATCATTCCAAGGAGGTCTTCCTCTTCCTCTGATAATACCAGCTGGTACTGCATACTTTCAGAGCCGGAGCGTTTGTATCCATTTGGACGAGATGACCCAGCCAGCGTAGACGCTCGATCTTCATTCGCTGCTCTATGTCTATGTCGTCGTAAAGCTCGTTCAGCTCATCGTTCCATCGCCTGCGATATTCGCCGTTGCCAACGTGCAAAGGTCCAAAAATCTTGCGCAGAATCTTTCTCTCAAATACTCCAAGCGTCACTTCAGATGTTGTCATCGTCCACGCTTCTGCGCCATATGTTAGGACGGGCATAATGAGAGTCTTACAGAATGTTAGTTTTCTTCGTCGAGAGAGATCTTTACTACTCATTTGCCTACTTAGTCCGAAGTAGCACTTGTTGGCAAGAGAGATTCTACGTTGGATTTGAAGACTGACATTATTATCGGTGTTACTGCTATTTCCTAAATATACGACGTCTTTTACACCCTTGAAATCATAGCTGTCAACAGTGACGTGGGTGCCGATACGCGAGCGCGCCGACTGTTTGTTTGGTGACAGGAGGTACTTCGTGCTGTCCCCGGTCTTAAAACCTTCTGTAAGCCCCCTGATTTTCTGGTAGAATGTCGGGCTTTGTTCCTATTGGCCAGCATCTCAAGCTCCTCGCACTCACGTATTTCGGCCTCTCGTTTCTGCTGTAGGATGATACGTCTCTCTTCCTTTCTTAGCTCTCGGTAGCGATCCCACAAGACTCGCGTTGCGCCCGATCGTAGCGTGGCTCTGAAGGCAGAATCTTTTCTTTCGGCGGCAGCAAGCCATTCCTCGTCGTACCAACTGTGTTTTCGGGCTCGCCGGAATCCGATTTCTTCTTCGGCGGTGGTACGTAGAGAACGAGAAATGTTGCTCAATTGCTCGTGCATGCCGGTTTGTTGGGCAGTACTCTCTGAGAGCAGGAGTGAGTGTCGAGAGGCTAATCTTCAGGTTGTCTGTTGTGATTGCAGCTTTTTGATGTTAAACATTCTTGCGTAGGTACGTTTTTCGTTGCACAGAGGCGTGTGCGCAGTTTGGCTGCAACAAGGTAATGATCCGAGTCCATGTAGGGTCCTCGGATCGTACGTACATCTAATACACTAGAAGCGTGTTTTCCATCTATTACAACGCGATCGATCTGGTTTCGTGTTTTTCGATCAGGAGACAGCCAGGTAGCTTGGTGGATCTCCTTATGCTGGAATCTGCTCCTGCAGACTACCATATTTCGGGCCCCGCGAAGTCGATCAGCCTCTGTGGACGTTGTGAGCTGCTTGTACCATATGCAGAATAATCGTCCTGGCCACTCCCAAGTGAATGGCGATCAGTAACTTTCCTCCCTGGCGTGGACTTCTGCATATGGAACCATCATCCATCCTAATTCATCTAGGCAGATAAAAATATAAGCCTTTATATAATATTTTCATGAGCATTATAAATTAATATTATATATTTCACGAGTATTGATAGTAGTGATTTGGAATCTGTTTGCACTTCCGTATTATCGCTGAGTATTAGATTTGCTCTACTGTTTATCACCGACTTGCTGCTTTCTGAATAAAACTTACATTTCTTTTGCTCAAATACATATACCATACAAATACTTTTATGATGTACTTTTTAACTTGGAAATTTTCTTCTTCATAGCTCCGAAAAGCCACAAACTTTTAATACTTATCTAAAAAAACTCTAAAACACTGAAAATTGAGCTACTCGAAATCATCGTTTTTACGAGGTGTAAGTAAGTGAGTGCTGAATGTGTTAGTATTCTAGGATTCAAAATAACACAAGCTTTCTTGTGCTCAGATTGAAACACATGCGCTGCAGGAAAATGCGCTAGATGCTGGTTGGTTGGCTGGTTAAAGTAGTAGTGATTCGTACAGAATCCAGCTAGTGCTTCTACACCATTTTTTGCCACATCGACTTGTTTAATGGTTATTTACACCATGACTATACCCAGTCTATGTGGTTTAACCCTTCCGCGATATTGTTGCCATATGGCAACAGTAAACTTTAAAAGTCCGTCAACACTCTCTTGTAAAAAATATCAACTTTTTTGTTACATATTTTCAAAAATTGAAGTTTAATGGTTAAACATAAATAAAATAAATAATAACCGCCCATTACACTGTGGTACAAAAAAAAAGTTGCAAAAAAACTTTGGATCGGACATGGTGAGGGTTGTAGCTTATGAAAAACTGAAAAGAATGGTATAGGAGAAATTTCCAATACACCCTCAAAATCTCATTTTATGGCCATAAAACCGTTTTTCAGTAGGTTGATGTGAAGAATAACTCCTAACTTCGCCAATTTCCATCCGATTTCGAATTTGCTTTTTTAGTTCGAAAGAACAAAAACAAGCCTTTTTGACAGTGTGCTAACATTTTTTCTGAAATGACAACTGACGAGACTGTAGACGGAAGTATTTGGATTTTTTTTATTTTTTCTCTATTTTTTCGACTTTGACATAATTTTTACGATATTATCCGATATTGAGGATTTTTTTTAGTACACCACTGTTATAGTAAATTTAATTTTGCGTCGAATGACCTATATTTGACTGTAATTGAATTAAAATTAATAGAGCTGTGTGGGTTTTAAGATTTTTTCTTTTTTTTACTACGAGATTTGGTATGCGTTTCGAAGCCTGAAAATAATAACAAGTGTCATTATAAACGCATAATATTTATTGGAGTATTGTGCAGTGCAGCACTGTACGGTATGGTACGGTGCAGTACACAACGGCACTGGTTCCAAACTTAAAAATGCATTGGAAACGGCCCTTTGGAGTTTAGTATGGTACGGTACATTTGTCATTCTCTTCATCAGTTTTGAATACTTCTCTGTAAGAAATTCGATCATCATCATTCATCTGAAGTCGTCATCAACTAAATTCCATTGTTTAAATCGAGAAGCGAGCGTTTCAGATTGTCTTCCCGATAGAAGTATGTAAATCACGAGAAAGATCCTGAAAATCTGAATTTGATACAATGTCTCGTTCTGAAGACTTAGAACCAGACGGAAAGTACTCTTCATCATCAGGTTTATTGTTATCAGTTTGATCATCATCAGCAATGAGTTGAACTTCCTTCAGTTCCTGCAGTTGAGTCAATCATATCGTCCAAGACTACGGGGTTCTTAACAGTTGCAACATCAGCATACTTTATGTGCTTTCGAGCTTTATAATGATGACCGTTTACGTCCGTTTTATAAAAATAACAATCATCTGGTTTATGATAAGGCTGATGATGCCACATCATCGGAGAATATTGAGAAATTCGACTTTTCTGGCAACGTTTTGATTTATATCTCTTGAATTTCAATGAAACAAACAATAAAACTTTGACGTTTTAATAAGGTTAAATTATAATAACAAACTTCTTTTGTTAATCAATGTACAGTGTGAACATTGGTACACTTGGGAGCTTTTTCATATTTCTATTGAAAAAAAAATGTGCTATAATATGTCAGATATTTTCGTAAGTTCTAACCAGTTCTGTTGTATGCAGTACAGTGTACTCTTATGTATACATATACACTCCAATAAATATTACGTATCGATAATAACGCATCAAAACACGTCCTTATTCCCATTTAGCGTAAGTTATATCTACATACCAAATTAGTAAAAAAAAAAACTAAAATCTTAAAACTCACACAACTCCATTAATTTTAATTCAATTACAGTCAAATATAGCTCATTCGACGCAAAATTAAATTTACTATAACAGTGGTGTACTAAAAAAAATCCTCAATATCGGATAATATCGTAAAAATTATGTCAAAGGCGAAAAAATAGAGAAAAAATAAAAAAATTCCAAATACTTCCGTCTACAGTCTCGTCAGTTGTCATTTCAGAAAAAATGTTAACACACTGTCAAAAAGGCTTGTTTTTGTTCTTTCGAACTAAAAAAGCAAATTCGAAATCGGATGGAAATTGGCGAAGTTAGGAGTTATTCTTCACATCAACCTACTGAAAAACGGTTTTATGGCCATAAAATGAGATTTTGAGGGTGTATTGGAAATTTCTCCTATACCATTCTTTTCAGTTTTTTATAAGCTACAACCCTCACCATGTCCGATCCAAAGTTTTTTTGCAACTTTTTTTTGTACCACAGTGTTATATATCGGTAATACAACATTTTTAAAGAAAGCCTTCTGGCATATATCACTTCACTCTGAAATTTGTATTTTGCATTTTTAGATTTTTGAGGCATTTTGGGCAAATGTTTTCAACAATTTTTGAATAAAGTATATAGAAAAATGTTCAATCTGTCATTTGGCATATAAATATTTTTTTGCTAGCAGCTTTAAAAGCTGTGCTAGTTTTTAAAACTAAGCTTGTTGCCATATGGCAACAAATTTCTCGTAAGGTGTTAACTTGCATTGGATTGCAGAAGAAGTTTATTTGCGATTAAACATTAAAAAAAAATCACTTAACAAAAAAAAAAAAAAAAAAATTATTTGTATTGTTATTGGTCCTAAAATAAATACTCAGACAAAAATTTGGATTTTTTGGATGGCGCAATAAAAAGATGTACCGAAAGGGTTAAGAACCTTATTAGGTTGTTGATGTCTAAGCAAGATAGTTGATAGAGAGTCTCGAACAGTGCTTGGCCAAAGGCTTATATTCTTTTCTTCCATAAGGCAGCGCATTCACAGCGGAAAGAGAAAGTCCTTTCCTTTTTCTCTGGTTGTTAAAAATCGTGACAGTTTGTGTTGCGAGAGATGTTCATGTTGGCTGCAAGAATTTGTAGTGACAGTCAAGCTGCACTGAAAGCCCTTGCTAACCCACGCTGCTCTTCGAAGTTAGTCGGTAAATGTAAGACAAAACTGAACAGTGTTGCAAAACACAACAAAGTTAGTCTTATTTGGGTGCCGGACATTGTGGTATTACAGGGAACGAGCAAGGTGATAAACTGGCAAGTATGCCACTAGGTCCTGAACCATTTCTAGGTGCCCATTCCGCATTGATTCAACTATGCATTGACGACTTCATGAGGCCTATCACTGGGGACGTTGGTCTGAGTTGAACTAGTGGAGAGTAGCCAAGTGCTTTGTGGAAGAACCAAACAGGAAAATAGCGAGATTTCTCCTAAGCCTCAGCAGAAAGGACCAGAGAGTACTGGTGGGTGTAATCACAGGGCACAACGTCTGTGGTCAGCATATGGCTACCGTGAGGGTCATCGACAGCCCAATATGCCTATGCTGCTTTAAGGATGACGATACTGCAGATCATTTTCTTTGTAGCTGTGCGACGTTTTCCAGAATCAGACTTAGGATACTGAGTTGCGATATACTGAGTATGGATAAAGTTCATACTCTTTCCTTCCGCATCTCTTTAGTTTAACGAATTCGAAAGATTTGTGAAGGACTGACCTCAAACTAACTTTTCCGTCTTACCACCCACATTTTATCTTTCCTATCTCTCTATTTTTTCTACCGAAATCTATCCGGGTGTAGTACAATGGTCTCCTGACTGAGTGCTTTGCCCCACTCAAATCTAATCTAACCTAATTCCCGATAGACCAGAAGCCAGTTATCACCATGGTGAGTCTGCAGGAATCCTTTCATTTAAAATTTGTCAGTATTGGCGTTTGTTTGAAGTTGTAGGCGGGCCATAAGGCTAGGTGTAGTTCTAGTGAACTTCCATATTTTAAGCCCGCTCTCAATTGTGGGCCCCAACTTGACTGTCAGCTGTTGGAATACTTTCCTTAAGCGCCGAGACAAGGGTGTCTAGTCCACCAGTGTCATTTCTTACAGTGCTAGACGACGTTCCTGCTAAATCGGCTGAAGGATATCGTAGAGATATACTCCGGAACATCAACGGGCAAATGGAGGGTCTTAATTATGCTGATAATATGTGTCGAATGTTATCGAAGCATTCAGACATGTCGAATTTAGATCGACGTCTTGGTTCATAAATCTACAGAAGTGAGACTAAAGACCAATGCGGAAAAAAGGAAATCACTAAGAGTGAATGTGGTGGAACGTGGCAGCAATTTTAACGCGACAAATACCAATATTAAAAATGTCGACAACTTCATTTGCATCGGAAGTGTTACCTTTACAGGCGGCGATGAAGCAGGATATTAAGTTTAGAATCACAAAAGCCTGTGGCTCGTTTGCGAAACTCAACAAACTCTGGCATTCCTGAACAATTTCTACTGTTACAAAGTAGCGCATTTTAAATTCCAACGTCAATTCGGTTCTCCCATGCCTCACTACACACAGTTAATGATGGAGTTGCTCGCCATTAAACTACAAGTTTTCATCAACAAGTGCCTACGGGGAACTCTGCGCAACTGACGGCCTAGAATAATCTCCAACTTAGAAAGAGGAAATGGATCGGGCATACCCTGCTCCGATGTCTGCAGACAGTCTTTAGAATGAAGATGAAAGAGAACGCTTGAAAAGAGGATAAATACTACCGGAAATTCATTTAAGGAAATCAAGTTCATTGCAAAGGGCCGTATGAGATGGAGACGTTTCCAGAATAAAAGGAATTCATGATGATGATGAAGGCAATATAGAAGAAATTTTTATTTATTTATTGAAAAGAATAATAATTATAAATAATTATTCCACTTAAAAGGCAAGAAATAAAAGAACAAGCACTGGCTGCTTGAGAAGATGAAGATAGTACAATCGAAGGTATGTGGATGTAACCACTACTATGGTTCAGATGGTTTGATATTTCTAAACACCGATTATCTAATATTTTGGACTCCTGAACATATGTATATCCATAAAGTGAGATACGGTGAACTCGCTGAATCCACAAAATGGGCACGGAGTTTTTGGCAAACCATTTAGCAAACACAAGGGGATTAAAATTGTATGGCCAATTCTCAGACGAGCAACAGTCTTAATATCCCGGCACGATGAATTTGACGGGTAATGGTTTTTGGACCTCGGAAGATTAAAGGATTTGTAGTGATGTTGGTACTGGTTCCATTTGTTCAGGAAACTTTCATAATTGGTGCGCCTTACCAGCTTTTTTATATCTTCTGGCAGAGTGTATTCGAACATGTATAATGGCGCTTTGGTTGCCTCCTTAGCTCTACTACCGGCCTGTTCGTTACCTTTAATGCCGCTGTGACCCGCAACCCACATAAGTTTGACTGAACCTTTTTTTTGTGTGAGCATGTTGCGCATTTTTTGATTACTAGCGAGTTATTAGCTGGGTTTAGAATAGTCTCGAAGCAATGCAACAGCTTCGGCTGTGAAAATTGAGCAATAACGGCTGTAGAAGAATTATTAGAAGAAAATATATGCAGGTAAGCAAATACCTTAAGAAGTGATGCCAGCCGAGGCCAAGATGCAGGCGATTGCAGTATCAATACCGGATTTGGAGGCACAAAGCTCGTAGCTTGTATAGAAATTCTCTCTGGTGGTATCCCTTTTTTATACTCTAGCGTATCCTCTGTATCATCTTGAACACATCAGAGCGAGAAGGTTATTAGGCTTTGGTGTGATCCTCAGCACCAAACAAAATTATATTTAAAATTTTCTGATCAATTTCCCTGCAGGGTAAGCACTCTAGGATATCAGCATCAGTCCCTACAAACATCCAGCGCGACATACATGCACATATTGCTCTGACGCTCCATTTAATTTTAGTATTTAATCTTATCACTAATGCGTGTATAACTTGCGCTATACTATTAGCGCAGAAAAGTGCTCTAAAGGGAAAAAGGAAAACGATGTTGTAGCTCAATAGAATCATTTGCGTTGCACTGGAATGTTTTCTTAGCTTTTTGCTTTAAAGCAACTGCTCTATTCGCTAGTGAGCGACAAAGTAGTAAATACTTTATGAGGTGTTAATCTTTCTATGTATTAGTACGAGTTAGTACACAATAATATATCGGGGTATATATTGATATGGATTAGTGCGTGACTACGTGGTAAGTGCGTCGCTTCTCGACAATCAATGGCGAGCCTCCTTGAGTTTCAGTAAGTTGTGTATACAATGGTGAGCCGCATTCGCTAACAATGGAACAAAAACGCATTCGAATTTGACTTTCTCAGCATTAGTTATCATGATTTTAAATCAAAACAGGTGTGAACCTGGTTCTTCGGTTCCAGGAAGGTATTAGCATTAGTGTTTTGAGATGCGAAAGGATTACTTGCAAACTGGTAAAGCAATCAATTCTGCATAGTATTCTAATCTTTTAGACCAGCTGAAGAAAAAATCGTGAAACGAGACCCAGTTTGTAAAAGAAAAACATTATTTTTCATCAGGATAATGCACTCAGTCAAAAGAGTATTTTGACAATGGCTAAAATCCATGAATTAAGTTTTCCATCAAATGATGAGTTCAGCTGTGGAAACGTATTTTGCAGTCCACCCATACTCTGCCGTCAGGGATGGAATTCACAAATTTGAATTGCGTTGGAACAAGCGATTGATGTTCAGGGAGACTATACTGAATAATAAAGCGTATTTCAAACAATAAAATTGTGTTTTTCTTATTGAACCGCAAGACTTATTGAACAACCTTGTATACAAGTAAATATACGGGGAGTGAGGAAATAAAACAGTTCCAATAGAATAGAGAAGTCTAAAACACCCCGAGTAATATCGGATGTAAAGCCTAGTGATAGTCAAAACATATTTCAGATTAATCGACATCTAGCAAATCAAACAAAAGTAATAAGGTGTATTTCATAATCATAAGACACATTGGCTTAAATTTTTTGAACTATCGTAAGCTCGCTTTTACTTTCCGGAGTAGATTTTATTTGGCGTCAACAGTTACAGACTTAAAACTTCCATCAATTGTGTCTGGCGCGAAAGCTCACTCTATTTTGTAGAACCAAAGAATGTTAATGGCCCATTAACATTCTCTGGTGGAACAAGCCGACAGACGGTTCGTATACAGTGGTTAGTTACGCATTCCGGATAGGTGTGCGGTTGAGGGAGTGAATAAGTAAACGCGGCTGGCCGCCAAAGTAGCTCAGCGAACTCATTTATGCGTCTGACTGCAGCTTTTGCTTGAAGAGGTCAGAATTTTATTTAATGGGTATGAAGGTGTAACTGTCTCGGTGCTCAAATGGTAGAGAGATGACAAACTGAAATTTTAAGAATTTACTTCGTTGTTAAGTGGTGTATTTTTGGAAGCGGTATTTTAAAGTACGTCTTTTCAAAAGTGACCATTTTAAAGAAGCGACATTTTAAATAAGCGACATTTTAAAGAAGCGAAATTTTAATGTCTCAAAGTAAGATTCAAGAAGACGGCGAAAGTTAGAAAGGAAGGCAATTTGAGGAAGAATAATAGCCCGATTAGCTTTAAATGCGCACTATTTTATTTAAAATCGAAATTGAGAAAACAAGAGTACGAAAATTTTCAAACAGGAATTCGTTCCAACTTTTGCAGTTGAAGCAGCACTGCAAATATGAAGACCTGCACAGAAATCTTAATGTAATCTATGTGTAATCAATTTTGTTTGTTTGTAAATTAGAAATGAAATACAAAATTTCTGGCTTAGATTACATTAGATTTGTGGGGGTTGGACAAGTCCAAGCACTCAGTCAGGAGAGCATTTTACTACACCCGGATAGATTTCAGTGGAGAGAATAGACATAGGAAAGATAAAATGTGGATGGTAAGACGGATAAATTAGTTTGAATGCACTCTTCCACAAATCTCTTGAATTCATTGATGAATCTTAAGATATCCGGACGAGGAAGAGTATGAACTTTATCCATACTCAATATATCGCAACCCAATATACTAAATCTAATTCTGGAAAACGCCGGACAGCTACAGAGAAAATGCTCTGCAGTGTCGTCATCCCCAAGACAGGATATGCAAATCGGCCTGTCGTTGACCCCCATGGCAGCCATTTGCTGACCACAGACGTTGCGCCCTGTCATTACACCGATCACTACTCTCAGGTCCCTTCTGCTGAGTTGTAGGAGAAAGGTCGCTATTTTCCTGTTTGGTTCTTTCACAAAGCACTTGGCTACTCCGCACGAGTTCAGCTCTGACCAACGTCCTCTATGGGTCAATCATAAGTCGTCGATCCATAGTTGAATCGATGCGGAATTGACACCTGGAAAGGGTTGAGGGCCTAGTGGCTTACTTGCAGAGCCTTCATTAGCCAATTTATTAGCCAATTTATTAGCCAATTTATCAGCCAACTCGTTCCCTGTAATGCTACAGTGTCCGTGCGCGCAAATAAGACTAACTTTGTTGTTTTTTGCAACACTGTTCAGTTTTGTCTTACATTCACCGACAAATTTCGCAGAACAGTGTGGGTTAGCAAGGGCTTTAAGCGCAGCTCGACTGTCACTACAAATTCCAATACTGCTACCGCCCCACTCTTTCTCAATTAGCCAGTACGCCACGTTCAAGACTCGCATAGACTTGGCACAGACTTCCGTAAAGAATACCGTGGCTATCTGTCCTGTGGTAAAGGAGTACTTCATGCCTTCGTCTAAGAACCATCGAGATCCGCTACAATCACTTGTTTTGGATCCGTTAGTGTAGAAAGTGTGCTCATATCTCGTTAATAGGTTCTCTGGGCTTAACCACTGATCTCTATCTGGGATCAAAACATTGTACTTCCTATCGAAGCTATCGATAGGCACCCGATTGTCCACTGGGATCAAGAAAAGTATGCACTGCTCCGACAACTGGTGGTATATCTGACAGTGACCAGATTCCGTTTAACTTGAGCCTGTCGCCGCCTTCATCGCTTCCTTTCGAATTTGAAGATCTAGAGGTGGCAAGTTCAGAATATCATTAAGGGCATCACCAGATGTCGTCCTCATAGCACCAGTAATACCCAAGCACACACTTCTATGTAGTCTGTTGAGGGGTTTTACTCTGGAATTAACCATTGTAGCCTTCCACCATACTACTGAAAAATATGTAATAATGGGTCTAATCAGGGTGATATACACACAGTGTACCAGGTTCACTTGCCAAAGGTTCACTTACACTGTCAGAAGACTTTTGGTGTTGGAGAGATCTTCTGCTCGACGTGCTTCTTCCAGGTAAGCTTACTATCTAGGATTACTCCTAAGTATTTAACCTCAGGAGACAATTTCAGTGATACTCCTTTTAATGTGGGTAGTAACAGGCCTACCATATTGCGTTTCCTAGTGAAAAGCACTAATATAATTTATATAGGTTACACCGAAAGACAATGCTGTTCGCACAAATTCCTTAGAAGTTCGATCTGGAGCCTCCCAAAGTAATGCAGAAAGGGGTCCCTTTGAAAGGGAGTCTCCCTGGAAGATTAGATGGGATTGCTTTAGTGACCACATCACTCAACGCACGGCTGCTGTAAATGCAAAGGCCTACCTCACACACCATAAAAAAACATCTAGAAGCATTACATTTACCTATCGGTGGTTATAACGAGCTCTGAGCGCACTATCGTTCTTGTTATGACTAACTGCAGAAAAGGGTGTTAGAACAGATTTTGCTCTATTTGGGTCTAAAATCGTAGATGCATGAAATTGAAAGCAAATTGCTCATCAGATAAACTTGCAAAGGAAGAAGTAAATCACAGGTGAGACAAAGCCGTTTCCTCCTGTGCGTCTTGATATTGTTTCGCAAATGAAGGGACCAACAGTTTCAAGCCGACTCCGAACGGCAAATATTTTTTATGAGGAGCCTTTTAATGGCAGAAAAATACTTCGTACCTATAGCATTAGCAAAAGACCCGGTATGTCAACCGATGTACAGAGGCCAATTTTCTTACCAGCCAACGGCTTTTCCATCTTCATCGCTAAGCTATGTATAGCAGTTTCAGTCGAATCTCCGGGCTGGTACGGTATTGTACAATAGGGAGAGGCGAGTCAATAAGATAAGCATCTCTAATATTTTTTATCAATTTTTTCGCCATAGCTTTGAGCAGGAAAGAAGTTAAGCTTATGGGTCGACAAGCTTTTGGGGTAAGAACCACCTTTTTACCAGCTTTTGGAATAAAATCTACTCTAGCTTTACTCCATCTCAGGTACTGCGGCTAATTCCGGGTTTATGCTCAAAATATTTGTCAAGACCGGTGCAAATATATTCACGCCGTGCTGAATAAAATACCGCTGTATCTTATTAACACCTGGCAATTTAAATGGACTACAAGTGGTGCGACGCCCACTAAGATTTGTTTGCATTGTCATTCTGAACCGAATGTTCCCGATGTCTTCTCTGTCCTCAACAACACTGCTATATTGCGGAACATGAGTGTCCAGCAAAAGCGTTCCGTTTCCTGCAGACTCTCAATAGATACGAAACTATAGCAACGCACTAATAATTGCATTATGAACTCACTTTGCTTTGGAGCTAGTCACAAAATTTTAAGGGCAATGCCAACATACTTTTAAATACTTTTATCGGTCCCATATTTTATTAAACGCTTGTTGAAACCGAATTGTGAAATGTTTGAAGTGAAATTTTGCCAATCTTTTAAATTTTAATCATCAAACAAGTGTTATGCTGGATCTCTGATACAAGCTACACCAGTTTTATAAACAAATATACAAGTATTTAATAAGCGAACACGTTTGAAGTTAAACGAGCATTTCTTCTCATAAAATATTAATGTCACTTCGGTACTAAATGGAAATTGAAATTGATCAGGAATTGAAAAAATTGACACTTTAGGCGATGTCTCACATCCAATAAATGTTCATGATACCTTAACAAAAATAATGAATTTATCTAAAATTCACATGAGAAGTAGAATATGTAAAAATAGCTGTCACATGCATAAGAATTTTTAAGTAAACTGAAATTCAACCTCCTCCTCCACGAGTGAAGAATTATGACAAAGTATTCGTACCTATTTCAGATGCAACTCAAGTCTCAGAGGAAAACTAAATATGCGACTGGGAGCAAAATATTCTCAACGTATCATACATGCGACATACAACAAAAATAACTCTACTTTTTTTCTTCTTGCGGGTGATGAGTATCGGATGTATAGTCCTTTTGACTTTGTAACCTTCTGGCATTTTTATCAATGTTTCCATTTTCAAAATTATACCAAGAATACATCAACATTTCATGTTGAGACGAGTGGGCTATCGGCTTCCTGTGCTTCAATGCTGAATTTTGTTATCTGTAACAAATGTTAACTTTGTATTTTCTTTCTGCTGCTTAAAATTTCTTGAGGTGCTGTTCATTTAAGGCATTACCTGAGTTTTACTTATTTAATTTTGTATCAAGTATACGATGAATTAATACGATTAAAGCAGCTCTCTATATGAATGAGTAAAATATAAGTACATACACATATAAATAAGTTATGCGATTTTACAGTCAAATGGAAAAAAATTGCTTAATAGCTGCCCGGTTGAATATTTTAATGCGTGCGTACTCAAACGTATTTTCTTTTGCATAATTCAATACCAAATCTTTTTTCTTGTCTATAATTCTTTATTGTGCACGCATTAAATGGTAGTTCTAGTTGATTAATGCAACAATAATGCTTTATCAAAATTTCTAAACAGAATTACCAGCAGCTTTCGCATTCCTAATTTAATTTGTGCTGCAAAATATAGAGAGAAAATCATGATCTAAAATTTAAATTTAGGCCGGCGAGGGCTTAGTTAAACATTCACTGACATACCTGTACTTATACGTATACTTAGCCGTATACACACATATCTGCTATGTATGCATTTATACGTGAGTAATTACACCATCCTATGCCCAAACATTTGCTCGCAAAATCAAACAATGAAAATGTTTGGGTTACACGAGAATAGCAGATCTTATTTCATTTTGTATCTCCCTTGAAAACCTAATTTATTTTCAAATCAAAGACAAAAACCGCTTTGACAGCATTTCTCGCCTGAATCGCGGCATATTTCGCAGTCGCCGAGTCGCCGTGGCGTATGATTAATGTTTGAAGGCTGTTGGGTAGGGCTTTGTTTTCTTAGCTTTCGGAAATCAAGCGCTGACTTACAATCATAAATCTTTGTTAAGGTAGGTCGGTTTTAATAGAAGCAAAACTTGAATTCTCACACTGTAATGATAATTTAAAGAATATATGCAGATCGTCGTCTAAAAATTTAGAACTCATTAAAGTTCAGTTTAAGACTGAAATGTTGCGCAAAAGCTTGAAAGATTTTCAGGAATTTAATTTTCAGTTTATTGAATACCTTCACGGATATTTAAGAAAGCAGGAGCATTGCGTCGTTTATTTTCCATTGTTCTTCTTAGGTTACTTGTGGAAATTCTGAGCGCGGAGATTCAAGTATTACTGGCAATAGTGGCAAAATTCAGGACGTTTCTCCATTTACTAACTTGAAAAAAAAAAACATAATAAGCTTAGGATTGTATTAAAAACTATTTATTATATAATCACATTAATTCGTTTTCATTTCGTTCATTAATGATTTGGCGGCAAGTGAAAAATATATCCGGGAATCACACAAAATGGAAAATTTTACTCTGGCCCTATGCTCCGCAACGGAGACGAAGGAATAATGATGATGATGGCATTAATTCGTAATTGCAACAATGGTGGTTTTGATGGAATATAAGATGACTAAATATTTTGACTCCAGATATGATATTTTCTGTTGGGCAATCAAATTATTGTTCAAAAAATCTAAATCCACATTTCTCTGTATCGAATTTCGCATATTTTACTTTTGCGAAATAGCTGTGAAAAGCTTTAAAAAATGTAATTAAGGTTCTCGATCCTTGACCGTGGATCGAAAAGGTAAATGTCAAGATTTAAAGTTGAGATATAAAATGCTATTCCACGGTACCCCTGAATTGCTTAAGCCTCAACGCCGCAATGATTTTCTGATATTCTAATCTACGCGTCATTTCCAAGTTTTTTTCTTACACAAAATCAATTCCAACAACTCTTTCATTGGTCAACAATTTGAGGATCTTTGGCTGGCGACGGAATCATTCTAACGCTGGATGAAAGACCTAGGCCCATATAGTAAAATCTCAGAATCGCTTTTATTGCTTAGTTAAATTTATTTGCTATGTCTATTTTAAATTTACAATATTTTGGCTAATAATTTGTAGAAAAGTTTAACCCATTAGCTCTCTCCCGAAAGGTTCAGTTTGACCCCTCTTTTAGAAGGTTAAAATGTTGCAGAAAATTATTTGTCATAAAATCCGTTAAGGGTCTCACCAGACATAATCTTCGTAAAAACATCTATAAGTCCACAGAAAAATAAAATGTGCAAAACTTTTTATGCTTAATTCCGTTTGTAGGGGCGCTATCGGCAAAAGAAACTCTCGTAAAACTCGCTGGAAAGGATAACATCAGTTTAGAAACTGGCGAGGGTTCAAAGGTCTGCCCTCATTGGGGTCAGTGGGGTGCTTCGGACCAAACCTACGCTAGCACTCAACGTTATGATGAATGTGACAACCGTGAACAATGCAGGAAAAGCTGCTGCTGTACGGGCTGCTGAGGTTGTACACCCTCGCTAGGTCCGAGCGGAGCTTTTTCCATTCATAATCCTTCAAGGAAAGAGTGGGCGGGGTGCAACATTTGGAAACAGGACATGGTAAATCTGTTTACGGATGGCTTGAAGTTGGACGGAAGAGTTGATGGAGGAGTATTCTGCAAGGAGTTCCCCGTCAAGCTCAGATTCAGGCTTTCGGACCACTGTAGTGTTTTCCAAGCAGAAGTAGCCGCAATTAAGAAAGCTGCGGATTAGCTGCTCGCTTATGTAATTAAAGTAAAGGAGGTAAACATCTACTCCGACAGCCAAGCGACAATTAGAACCTTAAGCTTGCTGCTTGTGCGTTCGAAAGTAGTCGGGGAATGCCTGACTTCCCTATCGATTGCATCGGAATACTTCGATATTCGGTTCATTTGGGTTCCCGGTCACAGCGGCATAGAGGGAAACTGCTGGGCCGATGAGTTGGCCAAACAGGGAACGCTTAAAACGGCTTCATCGCAATATGAGAGCATTCCTTTAAGAACCTGCGGTCTGCTACTTCAAAGATAGGCCTCGCACCAACTTACCAAGCGCTGGGCTGGTGCGCAAACTTGCAATGTCGCGAGTTGGAGCGGAAACGCTCGAGGGAACTTCTATAGAACAAAGCTACAGCTATCGAATTTGGTAGATGTCCTTACCGCATACTGTCCGTTGTACATGTGGTGAGGTTTGACAATGCGTCAAGACCTTGCTGCAGATGCTGTCTGGAGGACGAGGTGGAATCAGCTCAACACCTTCTTCTCAGCTACCCTACTCTCGTCCGGCCAAGGTTTAAGCATCTGGGCTCGAAATTTTTCACAACATCAGCAGATATTGCGTACTTAAGTATCAGAAATCTGGTGAAATTCATCAGGAGCTTGAAGCGGTTGACACAAACATAAATCGCCACTCGTTGATCGTCATCCTCAAATACTTTAATCCAAGCCTTGGAATCTGTTTGTTTCCTCCCCTTCCCCCTCCCCCTCCCCCTGACTGATATCACAACGGGCTCAAGTGGGCCCCTCGCAAGGGCAGCCATTTAACCTAACCCAACCTAACCTATGAGAAACTCTCACAGCATTTTTTTAAATCCCTCGAAAGCATCAACTGATTAACTTCGAGGCTTAGGTGAAGATTTTTTTTTCCCAACTCTACTTAAATATAAGTTATGCCTTGATCTGATATAAATCCCAATGAAAATGTTTGATTTTTTTATTTTTGTTTTTTCCTTGTTCACTCCTCTCGGGAGCATAGGGCCTCGACAAGACGCATCTTGCGTTGGTTTCGTTAATCTGTTTGATTTCTGACAGAGTAGGTGATTAGCCTGCCGTAGGGTATTCTCATAATGACGGTATATAAACGGAAAAACCAATTTTAGTTAGGCATATCGTGGATTATCTATTACAGGACAAGATCCTCTGAATAGTCTAAAATACTGCCAAATTTTTAAAGATTCAAGAACATAACTACCTCAGAATTTTAGGTGAAGATTTGAAAATTGTCATCATAAAGTTGTTTTGCGGAGCATCACAATCTTTCGCATTTTTTACCTCTGAAGCTTCGATGATAGCCAGTTGAAGTTCCAGATATGCTGAATAGAGATATAAATGTCTACTTGTGGAATTTAACTTTTCTCATCTCCTCACTACTTTTCGTCTATTTTGAAATCAGTAAAAGTCTTTTAGATCGATGAAAGAAAGCTTTGATTTCCCTTATAGTTCCCAGTGCATTCTCTAAAGTTAATACATCACGGGTACAAATACTAGCATAGCTTAGTACTCCATGCCAATGCCGGTGTAGAAAGATGTTGTATTTATTTGTAAGCCGAATAATTCTAATTTTTGTGGATAGAAACTATCAAAAAGTAGAGCGTACTTTTGGGTTCGCCACAGACGATATTTGCCGAGGCTACCTGCCAAAAGGGTATCTTTTTTCAAACTTCTAAGCACCTCACTTTATAACGCATACTCGTATTCATATTCATGTTCATATTCATATTCATATTCATATTCATATTCATATTCATATTCATATTCATATTCATATTCATATTCATATTCATATTCATATTCATATTCATATTCATATTCATATTCATATTCATATTCATATTCATATTCATATTCATATTCATATTCATATTCATATTCATATTCATATTCATATTCATATTCATATTCATATTCATATTCATATTCATATTCATATTCATATTCATATTCATATTCATATTCATATTCATATTCATATTCATATTCATATTCATATTCATATTCATATTCATATTCATATTCATATTCATATTCATATTCATATTCATATTCATATTCATATTCATATTCATATTCATATTCATATTCATATTCATATTCATATTCATATTCATATTCATATTCATATTCATATTCATATTCATATTCATATTCATATTCATATTCATATTCATATTCATATTCATATTCATATTCATATTCATATTCATATTCATATTCATATTCATATTCATATTCATATTCATATTCATATTCATATTCATATTCATATTCATACTCATATTCATATTCATATTCATATTCATATTCATATTCATATTCATATTCATATATATTCACTTTATCGCCTTTCAAATAATTCAACTCTAAAATTATCTCAAGTTCCTAATATGTTCACTACAGAATACTGAGTACTTTCGTCTATTTTGTTAGTTGAAAATCCATCCCACCTTAATGTATATGAGTGCACATTTTCTGACATTCATTTTTTGTTGAAGTTTTTCGTTAGTCTTTGATTTATTACCAAGAAAATTGTCAAGCTGTAATAAATTTAACCCACTCATACACCTCTGAAATTTTTACTACAGCTAATATTTCTAGTCTACTGATATTTTTCTATAAAACAATCTTCAAGACTTTATTGTAACTCTATACCGCAAAACTGAAATGCTGAATAATGGTGATGGGCAGGACTTAGGGAAAATTTAGTGTGTTGATACTTACAATTTTTTATGCCACTTTGAATGCTTTTGTTGATACATGTGCGCACATAATTATGACTACCTACCTGCTTAGAACGACGAAAGAATATGATTAAGGTCAAGCCATTTTAAAGCACCGGAAAGTAGCGTAACTTTAACAACTTTTACGAGGAACGAATGAAAGAAGTTAAAAATATGTTTATAAGTCTTCACTATCTACGTTTACTTATGCATATGCAGCTCAAACCACGCAAAGAGTGCAAGCGACAAAATCTTCTATTTCCTGATTTTGATAGGTAGCTTCTTTTTTTGTTTTATTTGGGACAACTAGCAAGTACAGCAAGTTCTCTTTTTAATATTTTCTTTAAATCTACTCGATCTACGAAGAAATCTGAGTAGATCTTGAGGTGCCAAGCAGCCAAGGTGGTCGCTTCTTAACACATCAGTGCCAAAGACATCAAGCCTGATTCGAGCGAAGGCTGGGCAGACGCAAAAAAAATGGTCTGTCGTCTCATCATCCCTTCCAGATGCTGGGCATAGTGCACTGTCTGAGATGCCTACCTTCGCCCACACTTACATTACACTTCAATACAGTTTTTTTAGAGATTTTTTTTGCTTTTTTTTTTTGGTTGGTAAAGCCAGTTGTGTGTCATATTTTTCCAAAATAAAATGGATTGGAATGATATGAATGCCGAAATGAACATCCTAATAATCTCAAGTGTTCAAATATCTAAATTTCTCACTCTTATAAGCGACAAGAAAAAATCTTATTTATTTTCACCCAAGTAATAAATACCGCTTAAAGTCGTTTAAGAATCGAAGGTAGGCAAACCGGCTTCAATCGATTACATTTCCGCACGTACAAGTATGTGTTCCTACAAATTGTTTTTGCGTTTACAAAAGGGTGAACATATCCGAGTGAAATAATTGCTGCCTACAGAGAAACCGCAAAGCCAAAAAAAGTTATCGCTGTTGGAAAGAAATTTCCGTATTTAGCCGGCAAGAGCTCATAGCTCAGTCATTTGAACTGCGGTTGATCGCCTCAAATGCTTTTTTTGGTTTCCCAATAAAACCTTCGTTTTTCACATGAAATTTTCTTGGATCTTTTTTTCACTCTTTGCCCAGAGTAAAGCCAAGAGTTATGGCGAGTAAGCAATTACAATAAAAATGTGCACACGAATGCATTTGTGTTGGTCAGCTGCTACTTAATTGCAATTGCGGTGCTCGGAACCAATGGATAGAGCCGTTGGTCAGTTGGTTTTTCATTGCAATTGTTTTTATTACTGTAATTTCATTTGATTTTGCCAGCACGTCGACTTGACCAAAACGAATGCCGTCCATAAGAAATAAGTAAAGCACTCAAAGGCACGCGCGAAGTGCTACTCAAAGCGGAGGCATACCAAAATGCAATAAAAAGCGAATTACAGAAGAATTACGCGAAGAGTTGTGAATAGCAGAGACTCAAAGACCGTAATTTTATTTGATTCTCGCTGCATTCGTGAGTGTGAAAGGCTCTTGTGATTGCTACTGTTAGTGCAGTAATTAAAACCCTTTTTGTGTGTGAGACTCGCTTTTATGCATAAAGCCTTTTAAGTAGGTGAGAATGCTTGCAGTAGCAGTGTACAAAGTTTTCAATACACGAGTACATAGAACAACAAGGCGCGAATCTTTTATTTCAGTGGCTTGCGTTTAACATTATGTAGCCACAGCCTCCATTATTATGACACCTTTACTGTATATGGATACAATTTTTCGTTATTGTTCTTAGTTTTGTTAATTAGTTTAAAGGCACTTGAAGGTAAAAGAATAATCCAGCCGCTTATGTTTGTTCACGACGTAGTCAGAGGTTCTATAGACTGTTCTGAACTTTTTGTGCTGATTAGCTTCAATAAACCTAGCAAAGCCTTTAGTATTCAAAATCCATTTTATCTTCATGTGCATGCCGCGAATTAGCTCTCTTTTGCATCTGCAACATAACCAAAGCACTCTTGGAATAATATACAATAAAAAATCTCAAAATAGAAAAAAGAACATAAAAAATAAAAAAATAAAAATATTGAATAAATTTGTCTGTCGTGAGAGCCGCAGATCGAGGTTAAAACTCAAATAACCAAACAGTAGTCGATTAAATTAATTGTAATTGCAAAAACAATGAAATTTCATAAAAAAAAGTGGAAAGTGTACTACTTGAATGCAACTAAGCACCACACAAAATATAGTTCATATCACTACAACCAAGTAAAGCAAAGTTTCGAACTTTGTATAAAAATTCTCATCAGAATTTCTAACTTTTTTATTCAGAATTTCTGAAATAATTGTATGTATGCAACTTTATAGGCCATTGAATTTTGGTGAAATGATCTGCAAGTTTCACGGAGCTCAAAAATCGCGCTGAGTTTTAATAATTTTTTCGGCTGACAGCGTTGGGTGTTTTCATCCATAGAGCAAAAATATGCAGCAGGCGTTAAATAGAAAATGTATACAAGCCTGTGACCGAAACAAATTCTCAAAAATTAGTGTGATTTTTGAATATATATAAAGGGTGGTTAAATTTGAATGGCCGATAATAAATGTAAACCCCACCTAAACGTCAAGCTTTTTTCTGCATTTCATTTGACATTTTTCAATTCCAGACTAACTCAATTTGAACTATGAAAAGATACACAATCGGGCAACGCGTTAAAGTTATTCAGGCTTATTATGAAAACGGGCGTTCAAATCAAAATGCATATCGCGAACTTCATCTTCAGTGATGAGGCTCTTTTTCACCTCAGTGGATTCGTCAATAAGCAGAATTGCCGCATTTGGGCGCCTGAAATGACAATTACTTCCTAAAAATTATTCAAAATCAACACCGACGCTGGAAACTTAACCACCCTTTATATAGATATATATACCTATAGGAAAGATATAGATAGACCAATCATAACGTGGATTCTCAACATGCTGCAGAATAGAACAATAATTTTTGAAACTG
Source organism: Anastrepha fraterculus (assembly GCA_037575425.1). Classification (NCBI taxonomy): domain Eukaryota; kingdom Metazoa; phylum Arthropoda; class Insecta; order Diptera; family Tephritidae; genus Anastrepha; species Anastrepha fraterculus. The sequence goes on along the minus strand of JAYXIM010006479.1, from coordinate 5,321 downwards.
GGTCGAAAAGATTGTGCGTCAGGTCGCCAAAGAATACCCGCAAGAAGTTGTTTTATCACCACTTCTTTGACTAATAATTATTCCCCTCCACCTTGTAGCCAAACGGTCGGCAGCTAGAACAGCCCCAAGACTTCCTAATCTATTTCATCCTGAGGAAGGCAGTCTTACGGGACATGTAAAAGTTCTGGGTTCAATCCTGCACTCTCCATGCCTGACGGTATATGAGAAGATGGAAAGGAAGCGCGAGATCTCCAAGAATTTTATCAAGAAATTACACTGTGCGACAATTTTGGGGTCATCAAAATCAAACCGGACCGGACCTTTTTTTTCTGAAAATATACCTATTCAATAGCAAAACCCTCGCTGGGTTTTTAAAAGTTAGCTCGATTTTTTTTTTTATTGCGTTTTGAAGTTTTCTATTTTTATGAGATTTTGGAGTTTTACCTGTACGCTAAATTTGACTTATAAATGGACCTTTGTTTGATTTAATCGATTTATTTTGTCATAGCTTGATGCAGAAATTTCGTACATGCACAAATAAACTTATTTTGAGAAGAACCTATATCTCAATACGCAATTTTGAATACCAAAATTTCGAAAAATTTTATGTTTCTACCATTTTTTACTGTAATTATGAAAATAATTAAAATTTCTCACTATTTCATCTAGCAAAAATGTTGCAAAATGTACTAAAAAAGTCATTTATAAGATAAAAACATAAAACTGAACTTTAAGTTTGTTATTTTCTAAAAAAATAAATTTTTAACAAGATCTTTCTTCATAAAAATAATTTTTTTATACTCTGCTTTAAATTTTTTTTTAAATATCTAAAAACTCTGTAGGTAAAAATATTAAATAGATTAAATAAAAAGAATATAGACTTGAATTCTTATAATTTTTTTTTTTTATTAAAATAAAGAATTTTTACGTACTAAAACCTTAGAGACGAGCTCTTTTCGACAATGATTGAATTTCAACATCATCATTATCAGAGTAATCAGATTCATCAGTAAAGAATTCCATGCCTGTCTCTTCTTCTTCTACCTCATATTCTTTTTCCTCCTGGTTATTCCATTTCCTTCATTTTCTTCCTTGCTCATCTGATTCTGTCGACAATTGTTGACTAAAATAGTCCAAATGTTGGTGAAGAAAGTGAATTAGAACAGGTAAAATCGTTGGGAACAAATTTTGGAATTTCTAAAACAAACATTTCCTGATAAGACAGACTACAACCTTCTTTATACTTCTTATTTTGGAATGTGTGCTAGCCACTTTTCTATGTACTTAACAGGCTAAAAGTCTTGTGAGACCAATCTTGCTTTTCACTACTCACGATCACATTTTGTTACATCCAATATTCATTGGAAAACCGTATCTGGAAAAAATACTAGCAAAAATAGAAAAATCTGAAAATGTGTATAACGGGTTGTTACGTATAAAATTATTTTCATAATTACAGTAAAAAATGGTAAAAACATAAAATTTTTCGAAATTTTGGTATTCAAAATTGCGTATTGAGATATAGGTTCTTCTCAAAATAAGTTTATTTGTACATGTACGAAATTTCTGCATCAAGCTATGACAAAATAAATCGATTAAATCAAACAAAGGTCCATTTATAAGTCAAATTTAGCGTACAGGTAAAACTCCAAAATCTCATGAAAATAGAAAACTTCAAAACGCAATAAAAAAAAAAATCGAGCTAACTTTTAAAAACCCAGCGAGGGTTTTGCTATTGAATAGGTATATTTTCAGAAAAAAAAGGTCCGGTCCGGTTTGATTTTTGATGTCGCACTGTGTTATCAACAATATATATTTTTTTGTTTATTTTAATTTTTAATGTTATAGGTTGTATCTAATTTTTCGTCCCTTATTTTATTGTTTTCATTGAACTTTGCTAAAATACACTACCGATAGCCCTGGTAGCTAGTATTGTACACATATTAATTTGTAATTTTGCTTATAATTTAGTAAATAAATATTAATTATAAAATTAAAATTGTTGTCACTGTTGTTTTTCTTTAAGGGGTTAAGGGTAGTCAGAATTAAAAAAAAATCGGATGTGTTTTTTGCACTTGCTTAAAGTGTGATATCTTAAAACTATTGTGTGAAATTTTGAAGTGAATGCGACGAATACTTTTTGAGTTATTCAAAAATTAACAACGGCCCTCGGGCGCTCCGGAGCGTTCACAAAACTTTAAATGCGCTTTTCTCAAAACTATGGTTTGTGAACTGGAGATCACTGTAACTTAAAAAACCGCTTGGTAGATTTCAATAAAGTTTACACTGCTTTTGAAAAACATGCAAAACTCGTGCCTGATCGAAGAATTTTTTTTCGATTTTTTATTAAATAATTAATTGCCGGTTTTTCTCGAATATCTGAAAAATATTTCCTGGGGCCGCAATATTCTTGATTTTGACAAAAAAAAAAGCTTCGATCAGGCGTAAGATTATCTATTAATAAAACTAATTTATCTTGTCCGATTGATTTTAGATGAATCTCCAATGACTTATGACTTCTTTAGAAACGGGCTCGACACAAGCAGCCATAACTTTTACAATTATTATATTTTGAAATCTTGTCAAGTCGAGACATGATGTATTAACGGCATGTTTTTATTTTTGTACAATAAAGCAATGGACTAGCAAAAAAAATTGTTAAAAATCATCATTTTTCGGGTCTCTGACTAACCCCAACCACTCTACGTTCACTACCACGAACCACTTGATTCAACTTAATCATATGAATCACTAGAACGAGAGATTAATGCAGACGTAACAACGAACCCTAAACAGTGCTTTACATTTAGCATTCACTCCCCTCATACTTATAATGAAGAGATTTATGTGTCCCATGATTTTAAAAACTTAACTGTTTTCGCGAAATAATATTAAACTTTAAGATTATGAAAAAAATATTTTATTTTCATTTTTTTAATGGTAGTCCAAGGGTTTTTTTGTTTTTGTTTAAAGGGCACATAACAACAAAAACGTGACAACAAAAAGGGATTTTCACTAAGTGTTTTCTGCTTGATATCATTAAAAACATTTGTTATGGAAACTATTCTGCAAATTGTATTTACATTTTGAGCTATCTTTTGAGTATTTTTACGCCTTTTAAGCTGTCCAGGAAGATATACCTACTACTTAAATTAAAGAAATGTGCCCAAAGGCGGATTGTGGGCTCAATTAGTGGAGGGTAAAATTTCATAGAAAGCAAACAATTTAAAAATACGTGACTTAAGCTACAAACTTTAAATTTTAATCTTTTTTAAAACTTTTTTAAGCTTTCGTTCTTGAACTTTTCACCCTTATTCCAAATTCCTCTTCTATTCCCCAAATTTTTGTCTCTTTCTTAAATTATGCCAATTAAAAAACAGATTGTATTTAGAGGCGATGTTTCGTTAAGAAGAACTACTTGCTGGGTTAATTCAATTATTTTTATAGTAGAATATTGTATATACTTTTTTTTGAATACCTAAAAAGACGTGCCAGTTCTCAAAATCATTTTCAGAATAGGTAATTTTTTGTTGTTTTTTTGATAATGTGAGCGAAAAATCCTTGTAGTATTTATCAGCTGATTTAGTCATTTGAAAAATCGTTGCCATCAAAACTCGAAGCTGACTTTTGCACAGAGAAGATGAAAAGACTTTTAGTCTTTTTGCCTCTGCTGTCTTTCAGCTTGTTCTTTTTTTCCTATGTTCTTATTTTTCTTTTATTAGGAAAACCGAACCCCTCGGCTTGATTCTTATTAACTTAAGGGGTAACACCACTGTAGAAATTTCAAAAAATTGATTTTTTTTTTAAACATAAAATATTCGTTGATCCTTTTAAAATACAGAACAAAAAGTTGTATACGTTACCGAAGTTTATTTCATAAATATTTTAAGCTTTTAACCTAGCGTTAGTGACTGCTACCTAACGACTTCTCCGAATTTCCAAACTTTAAACGCGTTTTTCTCAAAACACGTTTTCTGAAATTGGCACGCAGCATAACTCAAACAATTTTAAATATTTTTAATCAGGTTTTTCACTACGTCTGTATAATAACCTTCTTAAGAGAAGAGCGTAGGGGATTTTCGATAGATTAATTTAAACGATTGTTATAATTATTTAAGTGCCGTTTTTTTAGTCCAAAATAGAGTTTTTTCCTTCAAATGCTTGCTAATTCCACAAAAATAAATATTTTTTAAATCCCCTAGGTGTTTCTCTAGCTATTCTTATCTAGATTAAGAAAAAAATGTTTCTTTGTTCCAGATTAAAATTTGCACCCTCTGTGCTGCGTGCCGCGGAGCTCCTTTAAGAGAAACCACATTACAAAAATGTCTCCAATGCCGCCATTTTGTAAAATTTTTCGATCAAACTTTGTAGTTTTGTATTTTATACCCTTTCCTTCTATACAAAAAAAATCTTTAAAAATCGTGTTTATTTTACGCGTGTACAGTGGTGTTACCCCTTAATGACTTATGAAATCCTTGACGACTTGTTATTGTCTCGCTGGTATTAGATTTCAGCCTCCGTCTCTGAGAGTTCAACTTTATAATTAAATCCAACTAAGTTTAAGGCACCTCTGTTTTGATGTCTGGAAGGTCGTGATTTGGCCATATTTTCAAGGAATATAAAATCATTACTTACCAGTTAGCAAGTTGCTTGCAGCATACCAAGGCTTTTTTGCAGAAGGAAACTGATTTTTCTCACCTGTGATTTACTTCTTCCTTTGCAAATTTATCTGATGTGCAATTTTCTTTAAATTTCGTGTCTCTGCGACTTTAGACCCAAATAGAGCAAAATCTGTTCTAACACCCTTTTCTGCAGTTAGTCATCACAAGCTCACTGCTCCGAGCTCATTATTACTACGGATAAGAAAAAGTGATGGTTCTATATAGATGCTGTTTTATGTTCTTGTTTTTTTTTCTTTTGTGGTGGGTGAGCCACTTATAGCGGCCGTCGTTATTGTTCTTGTTGTAGTAGTAACTTTGCTCTATCAGTGTCGTATAAATCACCAGCCGTCTTCGTCTAGCTCATCCAACGGTAGGCTGTTTCGACAGATTGGGCCCAGTGGGAGAGGGGTGTTAGATGAGTGGGCTGATGGGGCATATGAAAAGGTGGTTAGTGTCGTGCACTGTGCTTCACATGCCGTATATATGTTTAGTATGTTGGGTTCAATTCTGGATAGGTAGGCGTTTAACCTGTTACTGTATCTAGAACGTAATTGTGCCAAGGTTACGCGGGACTCTCAGGGTAGTTGGAGCTCTTCGTCTGCAATTGAGTGGTGCTTGGACTCTGATGATCGCGCATTCGTGGGTCGGGAGCTTAAAAGC
>JAYXIM010006477.1:0-16913 GCA_037575425.1 Anastrepha fraterculus | reverse complement strand
TTTGTGCAAGTTTTGAAACTGTTTAAAAAATATTTTTTCAGTTTCTTATTAAATTTTTTACAATATTTGGAAGTTTAAAAAAATATTTTTGGAGGTTTTTTAATATGCAGAAAATTTTGAAATTTTGAGGAAATAGTTTTTAAATTTTGTGCTAAGTTTGAAATTAAAAAAAAAAAATCTTAGTCTTTATTTTCAAATTTGTGCAAATTTTGAAATTAAAAAAAAATATGTTTTCAGTTTCTTCCTCAATTTTGTGCCAAGTTTGAAAAAATATTTTTTGAGTCTTTTTTGAATGTTTCTTTCTACATCTTGTGCAAACATTGAGCAAAGTTTGAAAGTAAAAAAGAAAAATATTTTTTGAGGTTTTTTATTTTTTAAATTTTGTGCAAAGTTTGGAATTTTGAAAATATATCTTTTGAGTTTTTTTATTTTTTAAATTTTGTGCAAAGTTTAAATTAAACGAAAATTTTTGTTTCAGCTTTTTTCTAGCTTTTGTGCAAAGTTTGAAATTTTGAAAAAAATATTTTTTTAGTTTTTTTTAATTTCGCATTTTTTTTTTTAATTTTGAAAAAATGTTTTTGAGTCTGTTTGAAACAAACTTTGAGCAAAGTTTCAAATAAAAAAAAATGTTTTTAGAGTTTTTTTTCTAATTTTTGTGCAAAGTTTGAAATTGTGAAAAAATATTTTCTTAGTTTTTTTTGATTTCGCAGTTTTTTTTTAATTTTATGCAAGATTTTAAATTTTGAAAAAATGTTTTTGAGTCTGTTTGAAATTTTCTGCAAAGTTTATTTTTTATTTTTAATTTTAAACAAAGACTAACATTTTTGCCTTTGTTTTTTACTGTAATAAGGGCTAGAATTTTGTAGACAAGCAAGAAAAGTCGAATAAAAAGTAAATAAATAATCGAAAACAGTGCACGAGGTCGCGCTGCTATTATTGTAAACACAGTTGTGAGTATGTATATGTACAAGTATATATCCTTAAACTTATGTACGATATATGCATCGCAGAATAGAGAATATCATCAAGACCAACTCGAAATGCCAACTGTCAGCGCCTATCAGTAGCTATTTTACTACTTTCGCTGCCGGCTGATTTACGTAAGCACAGTCTCTTACTTCCTCCCATCCACATGCTGATTATAAATGTATTAGTGTGTGGAGGTAGGTGGATTGTCGGGTATAAAAGAGGCGACAGCGTTTATTAGTAGCTCTCTCGAGCCAACATACCAACAAAATGGCATACAAAGGGTGTTGGCGGCGGCCAAACGGAAGGAAGAAATGAAAGTGGAAAACAACTGGCAGCACATAAAAATAAAACAATTGAGTGCGGAAAGCGCCGCTGGGCAACAGCCAGCCGGCAAATGACATCGAAACTTTTCAACGACAATGTCGTCGCTATTTAGTTGTATTGGGTTGTAGGATTTTCCGTAGCGAAAATTATTCATTGAATTTTTGTTGATTTCATTTCTCTACTTTGATTGGTGTTGTTGCTTTGCTAGTTAATGGTTGTTGTTGTTGTGACAATTGTGAAATTCGTTTATGTCGTCGATGCTCATGCTTCTCCATACTCTGCTCTGTTGGGCCTTTTTGGCAAGTACGTACATGCATATGTAGTTGTGCATGGAAGTTATTGTAGCATACTTTAAGGCGTGCACATTTGGTGTGAATATAAATAAAGATTTACATATAAAAACGATCTGCATTTGCTTGTTACCGAACAGCAAGAACAACAAAAATATCTCATATACATACACACACACACATGAATGCATAGCTGTCATTTGCGGTTTGTGCTTCGATTTTGCTTAAATTGTATTCTACTTTTCTTCCATTGCCTCGATTTTCATTGGCGCTTAATGGTATTCATTACAAGACAAAACAATAAAAGTCCAATATAGGCATGAAGAAAGTCACTCCAACGAAAATTGCTAAGTAGGACACTGGCTTTCGGGCATAGACACGCACACACACACAAGCACATAGGCAAGGCATATTTTTTGTAATGACACTGCGCCACATTTTGCGCATAAAATTTTATTATCGCCCAACGCCATACACACGAGGCGTTGCCATCGTCGATGATATACTATAATAAATAAACACCAAAGTTACTGGTGCATGAGCGAAGTTATGGTGACGACTTTTCGAAGGCGTTAAATGGAATTATATATTTATATTGCAGCATTTCCCCGCAGGCATTAGCATTTATTGCTAAATTCAGAAGAAACCAAAAGATTTCATTGCGCTTTGCTTCTCTAATATCACTAATAAAGTTTCAAGTAGCCAATAATTTATGCCTACTTCAACTTCTCTCCCCTTTTTTGCAGCACCTCAACCCAACTGGATAGACCCCGATGAGCTGCTGCATAAAATTTTCACCAAAAAGCAGCAACACGAATACGCACATCGACAGCAACTGCAGTGGTCAGACGCAAAGCACAATAACAAAGCTTCCCCGGGGCCGGCGCCCTACTTTGAGAACTCCACACAAAGAAGTGTTGTTGTAGCTGTTGGGCGTACTGCGAAATTGCACTGTCGAGTACGAAATTTGGGTGATCGCGCGGTAAGTTTACCATTGCCAACATAAAGTTTTTCATTTTCCTGTTAACGTTCCCGCTTCCCCGCCACCCTTGCTCGCAATGCGGCATAAATGCAATTTTCTCATTTATTCCCGTTACGCTCAACCTCAAGGCTAATTAACTTTTGACCGCCTTTGTTAACTTGTCTACCGACTGTCTTCCTCCTCTTTTGCTGTTGTTGCTAAAGTTGTTTGTGCTCTTTTGTTTTCATGTTTTCGCATGCGCAACGTATTTGTAATTACTGCAGGTTACTTGGATACGTCAACGTGACTTGCACATCCTGACAATCGGTGTGATGACCTACACAAATGACCAGCGCTTCGAGGCTTTACATTGCGATGACTCTGATGAGTGGCTGTTGAAAATTGCATCCGTGCAGCTGCGGGATACCGGAGTTTATGAGTGTCAAGTTTCGTCTGAACCGAAAATTAGTCAAGCCTTCAAGCTGCACGCTTTAGGTGAGCACTTATTTGAGCGGAAAGGTGGTGTATGTTGTATGTGTGTCAGATTTTGAAAAACAAAGAGAAGAAAAAAATGACTTTGTTGAGGGTAGTTGCATGAGATAAAAGACTTGCAATGATGGATTTCCGAGTTGATTTGACAAAATAATTACTTTCGCTTTACCCTTTTCCAATTGCAAAATATCGAATTATTGAAGTGACGCTTCTGCGTTCTTAAGGTGATTTCGTTACTTTTTTATGATTTTGATGCTAATGTTGCCCAACTAAATATTATAATTTAGAAAATTAAGAAGCAAAAAACTTTACACTCAGCATGCAGATGGTAATTCTTATCTTTAAGTGAACGTACGCCTTTTTACGTTATTTTATAATTTCATCGAACTTTTACTATCTGCAGTTGCGAGGATAACTGATTATGTGGTAGTTTTTGTAAATATCTGCAATGTTTTTCGAATAAAATTTTTTTGTAATTTTTTTAAATATTTTATCTCCCTTAACCAAAATCTTATAAATCACACTTTCAAACTTTATGCAAAATTTAGAAAAAATGAACAAATCTTCATCTGAATTTTTAGTTTAACCTGGATACCAAAAATTTTGAAAAAAATCAACAAATCTGCATCTGAATTTTAGGTTTAACCTGGTTTTCTAAACAGCCTTCGAGTATAACATTTTTTAGCCCCTTGAATTTTGGTATAACAAAGTGCAAGCTCCAGGCACCTAAAAAATTGCTTGGATTTGTAATATCTTTTTTTTTTCAGACGGCTTTTTGTATTGCATTTCATGACAATGAATTTCTTGTGGAAGAAGATGCGCAAGACTATTTGCAAAAACTAACTCCCATCCATATAAATTGCATTCGCTCCATGACACAAAAAAAAAGGCAAAAGCGGCTACCCGTCCATATAAAATAATTAACTTCTTTAACCCTTTTGATCCGAACGTGACCTATGTGTCCCAGTATATGTTCGAGGACGCCTAGCCTGGAAATTAACAGACTAAAATGGGTTTATCTTATCCCATTTCGTAGTTTATGGTATTCTTAGCGGTATTTCCTTCCGTTATTTGATATTTAATGGTAAACACGTGCTCATAAGTTGAAAAAAGAACGCAAGTTTGGACGCGAATCCCGTGAGTGACACTAGTTTTGGCAATTATTCGTGGTTTTTGAGTTTTACAACCAACCAAAAGTATAGTAATTTATTGTGTTAGTGGTTTCGTTATATACTGAGGTAAGTAAGTATTCGTTATTTTGTTTATTTTAAAAATCATTAGCATTTTCATTTTACTGGGACGTATGGGTCCCACCAGTATTCATGGTATCCCAGTCAGTATTGAACATTCTTGGAAATGTATTAAAATGTAGATACTGTTATTATTTTTCATTTATAAACTCACACTGTTTGTACAGACTCCTAATGCCTAAAAACCTTGATAAAGATGCCATTGCTAATATTTTGGAATCATCTAATGAGGATGACGACTTTTCAAACGGTAGCAATGATAATTATGAGCCTTCTTATAGTGAGGTTTCATCTGCTGATGAAAGAGATATGGGTGGTAGTAATGAGGAGGATGCAGAAAATATTTTGGCAGTAACACGTTCAGCTGATTCGGCAAATATTGCCACTATATGGTATTCTCCTCGTGCAGAGTTTGTACCAACAAAAACAATAACTAGCTATCGACTTGCTGATATTGCTCATAGTTTTGAGAGGACGACAATCCTTATAATATATTTATGAAAGTTTTCCCTGAAAGCCTTTTATGCGTATTACCCAGTGCACGAACGAACGTATTGAGATAATGCGAAACTCGAAACCAGCGTACAAAAATATAAAGCTAACAGATATTGGAGAAATCAAACTCGTTTTTGGTTGCATGATAATTATGTCATATAACCATTTGCCATCTGCAAGACACTATTGGTCAAAACATAAGTCTATGGGAAACGATGCAGTAAAATGTGCTTTGCTCCACCTGAAAAGCCTGAGGGAGCATCTAAACTTTATTACGTGGAGGATATGGTTGAGTGCCTAAAGTCTCGATTTGCAAGTGCACGGAACGAAAGTGCTTACCAAAGTATCGATGAAAGCATGACGAAATTCAAGGGACGCTCCTCTATGAAATAATACTTACCATAGCCCACTAAATGTGGTATCAAAATATGTCTAAGATGTGATGCTCTTACTGGCTATACTTACGATTTTAATATCTGTAGTGGGAGAGAAGATGGAAATGTCGAAGGAACTCTAGACGAGCGCGTGGTAAATCAGTTAGCTGCAACAATTCGAAAAACGGATGTGACTCTGTGTTTCGATCGTTCCTTCACAAGTATCAATCTTCTAGAGACTATTAATCAGCGCAGGTATTAAGTCGAATCGCAAACAATTGCCAGTCATCAGCACAAAGCTAAACAGAGGTCAATGCGTTTTCCGAGAAAGCAACACCGGATAACGTATGCTAAATGGCAAGATACCAAGGAAGTAGTAGTTGTAAGCAATTGTCACTGCTCTGAAATCTCCATAATAGAAAAGAAATTAAAAAATCTTCAAAAAGTTAACGTGGACTGCCCCGAAATGATAAAATTTTACAGACAGATAATGGCGGGCGTTGACCGAGCTGATCAAATTGCAGGGCGATATGAGTTGGATCGGAAGTCTAATAAATGGTGGATAAAAGTTTTTTACCGATTGTTAATGGTGTCAGTAGGAAATTGTTGGGTAATCAGTTCGCAACTTTCACGAAACAAAACCCACTTACAGACTTTATGATAGAGCCGGCGGAACACATGATTGCTGAAGGGAAGGAAATTGCAGCTGTGCAACGCAGTGGCACGTCAGGAAGAAAAAGGAAGCTAGCCGCGGGTCACCTACCCATTCCAATTCCCAATCGAAGACGTTGCAAAGGCTGTGCAGATCAAAAAAAAGAGAGGAGAATAAAAACGATTTGCGAAGAATATCAGATTCCTCTCTGCAAAGATTGCTTCGCTCCGTACCATAAATAAAGACCAAACTTTTTTATGTTAATTATATTGCTTTTGCATTATTTTCTATTATATTCTTTACCGAGACCATTAATTGAATTCCAAATAAAATTAGTTTCATATAAAACCAAAGTGCAATTATATATGAGGTACCGGATCATAAAATACTAATCGTGACATATGAGTCCCATTCAAAAACATTGACGGAACATATATGTCCCAGCCCCTCCCACCACCCCTTTTTATCCGATTCAAATCCTAAAGTGTAACGTAAAACAAATTCCCTTTACCTCACCGGTTTTTAGGATCGAAAGGGATAAGAAATAGGAAAAAATTTTAGTCAGTACGCGAATTGGACCTAAAAATGAAAACAGGCATGAATTTCTGTATGCGACGCTGAAGAGTTAAATAATGGCTTATGGATCCCGCTCAAAGGAAGTTGGCAAAAATAATACTTTGGGGATGAAAAATCTATTATTTTTGTTTAAAATTTTAGGGAAAATGTTTACAATTTTTTTTGTCCATAACAAAAATAGCCCTTTGTAGCTAATTTAAAAAAAGTTGGAAGTTTTCATTAAAACAGAATATTTAGAATTTTTCTGGTTAAGCAGTTTTTTTTTGGCGGTGGTGATGTAGGGTTTAAAAAGCATTCGCACTTACAACAACCATCGTCTACGGCGTATTGTCCATTAAATTTTAGTATAAAAAAGCTTGAAGTGACTAAAAAGATCCGTTGATTTATGAGATTTTTTTAGTGACGGGGCTAAGATTTTTCTTTCATAATAAAAATATTCGACCAATACACTAGACCAACAACAATGTTTCGTACACTTGATTGTTAAAGCAAAGTATTGGGAAACTAGAAAACAAATTATGAACTCGCCTTGTTTCATTCTAAGCGGACAGCCACATGGACGCGGCGAAAGAAAAAAACAAATCAGCTGATTTACCAACACCACCTTTAGTATATTCGCCTTGATTCGAGTATTTACTTGTAAGAAAAAAAAGCGTAACTCTTAAGCAAAAAAAAAATTGTGAAAAATCAACATTATTTTCTGCCTACCCAGAAAAGTTTTAAAAATTGTAGCTTTAAAGTTGAAAGTTTCTATGAAATTTTTAAATATCTTGTACAAAGTTTGAGACTTTCCACCATTTGATTTTTGTTGTAGTATGAAAGCCATCAGATGGAGCTTGACCTTTACGCTTCTTCGTAGTAGACTTCTTATAATAAGCCTTCATCCTTTGTGAATCTAAGTAAACCCAGGAGCTCAAACTCCGAGAAACATTCTAACTTCTTCTATTGTAGAGCTACTAGGCATTTCATTCGGGTTCAAGCTAGTGCAGGGCAAGAACAAAGGAGGTTTCTAGTGTTTCTCTCTCTTCTGGTTCATTGCAAAATCTGCAGCTATCGTTGTTTGCGATTTCTATATTGCATGCGTGTGCCGCTAGCAAATTTTGGCCCCTCAGTATACCTATGATAGTTCTGTTTTATTTTCTAGATAGAGCTAGCCGGCGTATTTATCTGCGTACACATGATTTTCGCGGTTTCGCAAGTGGCTAGATTGTTCAACTTCCTGTCTATCCGTATTTTCATGTATGTCCGCAATGATGTCATTGTTGATCGCCTTTAAGGGTTTTAATATGCTGTTTCTTCGTTCAACTGACATGTAAACTGCGCTCTTGGCAACCTCATCTACAATTTCGTTTCCTGCAAATCCCTTATGTCCCGGTCCCAAATAGATGTCCAGTGCAATAGATCTGCCTGCGGCTAGTCTCTCTATGGTTTCCTGCTCTTAAGAAAGTTCTGAGCTGAAATTTCGTAAAAGTTTATTGTCTTCATCGCCGCTCGATCATCAGTGTATATATTTATTTTGCAATTGCTCGATGCCTTTGCTAGTGCTATTTCTGCAGCCTTTCCTACCGCAAAGACTTCTGCTTGAAAGATATTGCAGTGGTCAGGGAGCCTAAATGGCCGCTTTGTGCCTAGCTCTGCGCAATAAATCTCTGCACTTACTCCCTTCAACATTTTCGAGGCGTCAGTAAATAAATATATGAAGCGTTATTGTTGTTGAAGTGGTGAGTATTTCCACTAAAATAATCTTAATTAGTGACCAGCACCGTTTTACTACCACTGTCCTCGTGTGATGATGCCTTTTCTTTTTTTGTTCTTTTGCTTCTAAGTCAGATCCATTTAGCGAGATTCAAGTATAGCAGCAAACTTTTTACCTCGATGGCTGAGATCTCATTAACTTCTGTAAGAAAGGCTTACCGAAAGAGCGAAGCTTGCTCTAGCTAGCCCTAGACATTCGCATAAATAGTGGAAAAGACGAAAGTCTTCACCCCTTCCGCTTGACAGCTTCTGCAGATGGGATTGAAGGTTAGGTTGATTCTGGCTGCATGATCCCCTACCTTCCAAAGAGATGTAAGGGTTGCAGTGATGCGTGAAATGTTTGGCCGAGAACATCCTAGCAGGTCATTCGTCCTTTAGATTTTGTATGACGGCCATGTGTTTTTTGTTGTAGTACATGTGTTTTTGTTGCTTCCATCTTCTTTCGGCTAAAGCATGATAGTGTGAAACAATGGATGTGTTCAGTGGGGTGGAGACTGCCACCGCCTCTGCTATGTCTAGTGTCCAACCTTTTCTTGCTAGCTCATCCGCTATCTCATTACCCTCTGTGTCCCTATGACCTGGATTCCCGGTCTCATAGTGATCTCAAGGCAATGACTAAGCAATTCTGCCTCGAACACGCTGGCATAGTCAAGAACTCGAATTGACTGAGATACTCGTAGGTTGAGCGGCTCCGAATGGAAGCCAGCTCCCACACCACAGTTCATCTTAGAATCATCGGTATAGATTTCGATATCGTATCTTCCAATCAACTTCCCTTTGCTCCATTCGGCTCTGTTTTTGGGCAGCGAGGGTCCCTGTTGGAGGATCTTGCTGTAACTCTACGCCCTTGTTGTCCAGCTTCCTATGACTCCGAGTCTCACCGCGCTGCAAGCAGCTATTATTTTTATGTGTAAATCTAATGGTAGCAGATAAGTTGTACATTGAGCGCTTCAGTAGGACTGGCGCTAAGCGCTCCTGTAGTTAAGATATACGCTGTTCTTTGTATCTTGTTCAACTTGGTTTGGTTGTATTTCTTTTCTATTACGGGCACTAGACTTGTGCCGCATATGTTAGTATTGGCCTTAGAATGGCCAATTCTCTTACACGTGTATAGTAAAGTTATATTCGCTTTCTTTACCTTGTAGTCTACGTTTTTCCTATTGGGTTAGCGTAAGACTAACGCCGTTTAGTTTTAGTCTTAGTGAATACCATCAGTTCAGTTTTGCTTGCGCTTGAAGCGTATTCGAGCTTCTTCTTCTATTGTTGTTCGGAATCTCTTCACTCAGTTGCATTTCGGAGTCATATAATCTATATTGGCCCTATAACTCATGCCTATTGAGCTCGAATGTTTTACATGTAAATTCAATCGTTGCGTTAAGTCTTACGGCAGATTTAGCTGATAAACATTCTGCTGTAAGCCATACTTTTTTAAAAAATAATGTGGTGTTTATAATCTGGCACGGCGCGTATATGAGAAGAAATCATATGGCTTTGAATTAATGTTGGTTGGGCCAAGTATTCGTTAACCGATGCATAGATTCTTTGTTAGGTGTTTAAAGTAATTTCTCTTTCAACTTTGGCGAGTGTCTTAATTGTTCTAAAAATGAAGGGTAGGCCTTTAGGTTTTGAGTAACTTTGATTGGCAAAAAGGGTTTAATGAAAACTTTTGGGTTTTAAAATTGAAGGGTTTATCATTACTTCTAGAGGGGTAAAGGCTAGAAAAAACTTTGTTTTTTTTAACTCAATTTTTATACCCACAGTGGGTAACTAACAAGCAAATGATGGTTATGCACGAGAGCAAACCGAATTTTGATAGCCGATGTTATATTTAACTAACTTTCTTTAACTAATTCACTCGTAATTTACGGCTCTACTCATATTACGCATATTTATTATAGATACTGAAAGGATTTAATGCTAATTAGTTAATTGTTCATTTAGGTATATTTGATCAGCTTTACTGAATGTGACCATACGGGATTATACCAAAAAAATTAAGAGTTTATAAAAAGTGTGATTTCGCAGGAACTTAAAGTGTTTACTTTAAATTATGAAATTTTTTACTAGTGTGAAAAAATATTAGCTTTGTCAAAAAATTTATTGCTGCCTTATCTAAATAAGATCTGCCTTTCGTGCAATTACCCCACAAACTGCGCTAGCTTTGTTTCCCCGATAAAATTTCCGATTCGCAAGGGTTGTTTGTCTGCTTCGACTGTCATTGAACGCTATTGTGATTGTGAAACTTTCTATTTTTTTATAGTGAAGTACTTGCAACTGCAAGGGCGATTGTGCATTGGCACACATATCCATACAGATGTGCATATGTATACAAGTATGTGCTCCAAGCGTATCCTATATGTGTCCCCTTTTTATTTAATTCAGTTTGCAGGGCCACATCAACCAACTTTGTGTGTAGTAGTGTAAGAAAACAGGGCCAAATAAAAAGCGCGATGCCAGTTGACAGTTATTGGATAGAAAATGAAGCGAAAAACGGCTGAGCAAGTGTAAACTACTAACGAATATTACACATAACAAAATAAAACAACAACGTCGTTGGAAAGCTGGGGCAGAGTGGCGAATGATAAGGCAAAATTACATTGAGGACCCCTTTCATGTAGAGCTACATTTTTTTTATTTTTATTTTCATTTTTATTTTTTTAGTTTTATTTGTTATATTTCCCCCCCCACTACAAGTTTCTCTGCGGTTAAATCGCTTAGTTATTTGTTACCGTGGCTCTGTGTCGGGCGCTACATTTGCGATTTTGTGATTTCAAAAGATTCGTTGCTTCACGAAAGTGAGGATAAATTTTGTGTTGCATTTGGAGAGCAAAGTAAAGCACATTTCACACTTTCCACATTGGTGGCATGCTTTGTTTGCAGTCGACGTTCGCAAATGCAGGATGACTCTTTGCTTGACCTTTCCTCTGCACTCTGCCACAATGGAATATGCAATTTCTCCTCCAGTTTGTGGTTGCTTCGTGCATCTTAGGGGGGGTGTCAGCAGAGCAGATTTCGCTCTGTTTTTTTAATATTCTTTGCAAGGGGAATCCCATTATTAGAGCTTGGGCGCAGAGAATACGTATGTTGGTGTAGTGAAAAAAAAACATAGGAAATGCACACAGACACGTTTGCCAAGCGGATGCATTAAATGGCTGCAATTCAACAGACTATATGGGAAAAGACAATGTATTGCATATTAAATTTCCAAAAGATAAACAAATGCGGTTGGAAGCTGAAAATACTACGGAAATTTAAAGACTATTTATGCCATTAACATTGTAATCTGTGGGGAAGAGGAGTGGTTTGAATTTTTAAAATATTAAAAATAAATACTGCGACTTTTCTGAGAGCATGAATGAAGAGAGCATTTTTGCAGATGGATACCGAAAATTATGCAAAAAAAAGTTGAAAAAAAAGTTAAATATTTTGGCTTAGTGTAAAAAAAACTTGCTTTGCCCTTTACAGTAACTGATTTGTAAAAGAAATGTTGACTTGAAACACTTGTATTTCTTGTGTTGGGTAGATGAGTTAGCTAGATTGGGCTCCTCGCTCCAAATTAGTATGGATAAGGTCGACTTTCTAATAACTTTGACAACAGGTAAACTCAAAAGACAGACCCACTATTAGGCATCATCCAATGACTATTGCAGAAGATGTCAGGATATAGAAGAGGAATGAGAGAAGAATAGAGAGAATCTCAAACTAGCTAGTATAGCCAGCTCTTTAAAGGCCACAAAATGGTTTAAATGGGACTGGGAGGAAGTGGAGCAATTACAAAATAGTTCTGGTAGTATCATGCAAATACAAACTTTGCAAAAAAAATTTAACTCAACAGATGGCGCTCAAACCAAAATATTTAAATATAGTTCATATTCAGAGAGCACAGCTATACCGGGAAAATTGTCCAGATACTTAAGGATACTATTATTTGGGTAGTTTATGTTAATTGAGTTAAAAGAGATGGTATTTAAAACTTTGCAAACCCGTTTTCGAGGCATTCAACTAAAAAAAAATTATTATTTATTTAATTTTTTGATCTATCGTGTTTTTTTGGCCAGACTTTCAAAAAGTTGTCTTCTTCTTCTTCAAAAATGTGTCAGCCTTTCAAATGGTCTTCTAAAAAAAGGTATGTCGCTGGCGACACGACTTTCGGGACTTACAGGTGTCTGAAATCAAAAAGACAAAAAGGTTCTTGTTCAGTATAAATGTCGTTATCGTGTGAGCTGCGATATTAAAAAAAAAAACTTGAAAAAATGGTGGACGATCAAACTTGAAACCCCGTTTTTTGAAACTTTTTTTGACTTTCAAAGTCCGAAAAAAAATCTAAAAAATTGTTCCCCATATCTACAATAGAGACATCAATTCTGCGTCATTTAAGTTTTATTTCATCAAAATCGGTTTAGTAGAACCGGCTATATCTATTTCGATTGTCCATGTAAAAACCAATTTTCGAGGGCTGACAACTTTTTGTACGAATCTTTTGTGACCAAAACCAATTTTTGCTTACCACTGAATCAAAAAATAAAATGCTGAAAATAAAAATTTCTTTTCATTTCTGTTTTACAAGCCTTTAAAGAAACACCCAAAAAACATCATTGCAAATTGAGGCGAGGGGCTTAATGTAAGTTCGAAGGTATTTTTTTATTGATTCCTTTGTACTTAGTTAAAGGGCGTGTCAATTAA
This sequence comes from Anastrepha fraterculus, assembly GCA_037575425.1. NCBI lineage: Eukaryota > Metazoa > Arthropoda > Insecta > Diptera > Tephritidae > Anastrepha > Anastrepha fraterculus. The sequence goes on along the minus strand of JAYXIM010006477.1, from coordinate 4,092 downwards.
TAAAAATCATCTATAAAATTTAAGCCAAGCCCTGACAGTTAAAATTGGCAGCTTAAAAGTAAAGTTGCTAGTAATAATAAATAAGTTATTAATAAATAACAAATAAGTTGTTAATAATAAAGCGCGATAATCGCAAACAGTGCCAGTCGTTTCGTTCTCGTGCTAACTGACAACACTTGGACACACCAAGGGAAGCAAAGTCCTTCGCCACCTGATCGTTTCAACTCAGGGAAGGCCTTACTCTCCTGCTGCTACCATCAGCTGGTACCGCATCGAATACTTTCAGAGTCGGATGGCATGGCCTAGCCAACGGAAAGAATCTATTATCAAACTTAAGAAACAAAATATAATAAAAAACAGTGCGTGTAGCGTAGCACACATAACAGAAGTGAAACTTCCAAGGCAGACAAAGAAAAAGGGAGAGACCCGAGAGAGAATGAGAGAGAAAAAGTATATATATCTAAATTAATTCACAACAATTGCAGAGAATACAAATAGACAAAATTTACAAAAAACGGAGAAGGGTAGACCGGTGTAGATAAACGCCGGACACAAACCGTAGCAACAACGCGCACTACTCCGAACATTTGTCACCCGCACAAACGCAGCGATTCCCGGGCCGCAGCAACGGCACAAATTACCACAAGGCAATACCAATAAATCCGACGCCGGAATGGATAGCACTTTATAGTACACGCAAGCACTAGCCAGGAAAAGGAAATAAGCGCCAAAAAGTAGACACCAAAGAAACCGACACAAAAATTGGGACCAAGAAACGCCCCAAACAGTAGGCACCAAGGAAATACAAAGCCAAAAAGTAGGCACCAAAAATATATTTCCTACAAGTTTGCACCAACAAACCAGCGCCAAATGTAGGCAGTGTTATTTCTCACTAGAAATTAGCAACCAGAAGGAAAAACTCAGGAAAAATAGCCTAAAGTGTATCTAAGATATAGCTCTCTCTCTCTCCTTTTCCTCTACGTTATATCTTTTCTCTCTTTCGCGGAACGAAAATGCCCAAGGCGTTGCATAGCCTTCTTCTTTTTCTTTTATTAATGGTTTGTTGCTTGTTTACTCTTCAAATATAAAATTCGTTAAAATCAGAAATTCAGTATAATAAATATAAAAACCATCAAAAAATAATTAAAAGAAATATTTTTATTATTCTTCAATTGAGGCAGACATGCAGCTCTCCTTTCATCGTTTTGGAGGTCTTCCCGGTGCACGTCTTCCATTTAGTTTAGAATCTCTAGCAATCCTTATTACTCGATCACTGGGTGCGCTTTTTCTATGGTCATTCCAGGCTCGTCTTCTGGTCCTTGCAAGTTCAACAATGCCAGCAACTTTCATATCCTCCCATATTCCTTCATTTCTGTACGCGATCTAGGCGAGTTTTCCCTGTGATTGTCATAAACTTTGCATTTATGTAGTGCGTAGCATTATGTTTTGTTTTCTGTATTTTCAGTCTCGCGCCTCGGCACGTTACGTCAGAACGGGTCTTCATACAAATTTGTATATTCGGGTTTTACCTGCCGTTCCTAAGTACTTACTTATTCCTCCAAATTATTGGTTTTTTTTTTTGTTTCTTGGGTATCCTGATACCTTGCCCCTATGAGCACATTTTTCTCGCTACGTCTCTTAATCAGCATTATTTCGTAATAATCAGTAAGATATATTCCTTAATAAAGTTAATAGCTAAAATTACAAATAAACAGGCTCGAAATCCATTTTCTAGCGATGCTTCCTGGGACTCACTTGTTCAGAAATGTAAGTAGAGTTTCTAAGTCGCCGATATAAAGTCGGCAATAGTTTTTAAAAATTAATGTGCATACATATAACCATTGGCCCGAAGATTATTCACCAGTAAAATACAATAACTGACGGGTGGCGAAAATCCTCTGACTGAACCCTTTGCGAGGAAGCCGTCTGGGCAGTGGAAGTCGACATCTTCCCTCTTCTCATTCACGTCTCACTAGTATAGTTACAGCTTTGCAAGCAGAACAGATACTATTAATAATTAAAAAAGTGAAATTTACAAAATTACAATAACATCAACTAACGTGTTGTATATTAATTTTTCATTTGTCAGATATTTAAGAGTTAGTTTTGCTCCAAATGGGCCTGATCAAACTCACAAATTTTCTGTGATTTTTGATTTTCTTTAACCCTGCATGTCCACTGTTAGTCATTTCGACTAACATCACTGCTTTTTACATTTGTAATTTCTTTTTCTCTCATTGTATCAATTTCATTTTTCAGTTGCAAAGCTGCTCCTGATCAGTACGGACTTGTTTTTGACTCGCTTAAGTGGTATGTATGTATTTGTAGAAACTGCGTAATCGAAACGACTAACATTGGGCTTAGTGCAACTTTTTTAGCATTGAAAATGAGGCCGACTAAAATTTGTGAGAAAGAAATTGAAAAAATTTTGGCTATGTCGGATGAGGATGAAGAGGATTTCAGTATTTCCGAAAGCGAATTCGAAACGAATTTACCAGAAGAGGGTATGAATTCTTCGGAGGATGATTCTTCGGACAATTCGCAGGACTGGAATGAAGAACCACCACCTCAGGCGCCGAAGGATAACATATTAATATTTTCCAAAAGATTTTTGCGTGGTAAAAATAAATATAAATGGGCGACAACTAAAGGAAAACGGCGTCGGTCTGCAATTAACATAGTGCATCATGCTAGAGGTCCAACAGGAGCAGCAAAGAATGTTACGGAATGCGCTGAAGTGTTTAAATTATTTATCACTGATGAAATTTTAAGTATTATAGTTCATTACACCAACATCCAACTGAAAAGCCGGTGAACAAAACAGAACTTATAGCACCGATTGGTATCTTAATATTGAGCGCTGTTATGAAAGGCAACCATTTGACCTCTCGTGAGCTATTTAATAAAGAATATTCTGGAACTAGGTATATCTCAACAATGAGTCGCTCGCGATTTAGCGTTTTGGTCTCATGTTTGCGGTTTGACGATAGATCTCAAAGAGTTTTGCATCTTAACAATAGATTCGCTGCTATAAGAGAGGTTTGGGATAAATTTACTCAAAAATGTCGGAACAAGTTCAAACCTGGTATCTATCTTACTGTTGATGAGCAGCTTTTAGCATTTCGAGGAAGATGTTTGTTCCGAATGTACATCCCAAATAAACCAGCTAAATATGGACTGAAAATTATAATGCATTGTGACAGTGGAACTTCTTATGTAGTAGATGCAATGCCATATTTGGGGAAAGATACTACCAGTGACAAAGTTCTTTTTGGTGAGTATTGCGTTAAAGAAATAACCAAAAGTGTGCACGGTACCAATCGGAATGTTACAATGGATAATTGGTCCACGTCCATTCCGCTGCCTAAATCTCTACTACAGCAGCCATATAATCTCACAATAGTCGGTGCATTACGCTCAAATAAAGCCGAAGTTCCAGAGAAAATGAAACAAAAAAAAAGGAAAACTAAGGCAGCTATGTTTTGCTATGACAACGAGTTAACACTGCTTTCATACAAAGCCAAACCCAATAAAATTGTGTACTGATGTCTTCTTGTGACGAAGAGGGAACAATTAATGTATCAAGTGGTAAGCCGAATTTAGTTGAGTTTTATAATAAAACCAAGGGCGGCGTTGACACTCTTGATCAAGTAGTAGTGTTATGTCGTGCTCAAGGAAAACGAAGAGATGGCCAATGTGCATGTTCTATGGCATACTTAATATCGCATTTGTTAATAGTTATGTGATATATGTTCATAACGCATTAAGTGCGAAAACGAAACCTCTTTCACGTCGGGAATTCATGAAAAAACTTCATTCAGATCTAGTTAAACCGCACATGGCAGAGTGCGAGAAAGAATCCTAACCTGCACTCAGAATAATTACAGCTGAATACAGCAGAATATCCGAGATATTTTATCCGTGCCAGCTGAGGAGGCAAGTGTTGAGAAAGTACCCTCAAAAAAGAAAAACAAAAGAAAAATATGTTCTATCTGTCCTTACAAAAAACACCGAATGCCGAAGAGTGTATGCTCAAAATGCATGAAACATGTATGTGGTGAGCACAAGGTCGAGATTTGTGCCTATTGTGCA
>JAYXIM010006475.1:0-25238 GCA_037575425.1 Anastrepha fraterculus | reverse complement strand
CTTGTTTGTTGGTGCACATCTTGTAGGAAATATATTTTTGGCACCTACTTTTTGGCGTTATATTTCCTTGGTGCCTTCTGTTTGGGGCATTTTTTGGTCCCAATTTTGTTCGGCGTTTTTTTTTTGGTGCGTTCTTTTTGGCGCTTATTTCCGTTTTCGCTAGTGCTTGTGCGTACTATAAAGTGCTATCGATTCCGGCATCGGATTTATTGGTATTGCCTTGCGGTAATTTGTGCCGTTGCTGCGATCCTGGAATCGCTGCGTTTGTGTGGGTGATAAACGCTCGGAGTAGTATGCGTTGTTGCCACGGTTTGTGTCCGGCGCTTACCTACACCGGTCGACTCTTCTTCGTTTATTGTAAATTTTATCTATTTGTATTCTCTGCAAATGTTGTGAATTTATTTAGATATATATTCTTTCTCTCTCTCTCTCTCTCTCATTCTCTTTCAGGTCTCGCCCTCTTTCTTTGTCTGCCTTGAAAGTTTCACTGTTGTTATGTGTACTACGCTACACACACTTTCTATTTCATACCGTCATTAAAAGTACCTTTCAACTTCCAGCAATGCTTTATTATAAAATACTAAAAGGTTTTACACATACAGCCTTATTTCTTAAATAAATGAAATTAAATTAATTACAATTCACACCAAAAAAGCGCTGCGAACTCATTTGTCAAACGTAACTGTAAAATATATTCAGCGTAAAACTAAACTAACTCATTTTTCATTTATTTAGTACCTGCATAACTTTTTCTCTTTAATATCATTGCTCATACGCCCTCTCTTCTCTTCTCACTTCATTTTATCTACTTATCAGTGGCCAAAGCAAAAATCCTAGCAAATCCAGAATTGGTCTTTCAAAGCGGCAGTGACATTAATCTTACCTGCATCGACCAAGAGGCGCCTTCACCACCTTCTTACATTTACTGGTACAAAGATGGTGAACTAATTAACTACTCACAACGTGGTGGTATTAACGTGCTGACAGAGCGTCTAACGAAAACCAGCAAATTACTAATCGCACGTGTCGTGCCCAGTGACTCCGGCAACTATACGTGTCTACCCAGCAATTCCAGTGAGTATTGAAAACAAAGCGTAAAGTGATGCAGGTTTACTTCTGCAGCATTTTGCATACAAACGCACACATATATATGTATGGCCCTTCAATTTGCTGCATGGCGTGTATGTATGTATGCGTGTATGTACAAATACGCAGAAGCAAGCAAATAGGTTGAGAGCTTCTTTAATGAGAAGGAATGGGAAATAATTCATACTTATACGCGTATACCTTTGCACACTCATACAGCAAAGTGTAGGTGGCTGTGGGTTTTCTATTGAATGTTGCTGCTTACATAGTTAAGAGTACACATAAAGTGATAGAGATACTACTTATAAAAGAAATATAATTTTTCTGAATTTAAACACAGTTCTTTTGCCCCATAATTTATATCCGCCAGATATCTTTAGTGGGTCTTAACTCACGGTATGAAATGCATTAATTTGCATTAAAATTGTACGGGGACTTAAAGCTGACATTTTCATTCAAAAAAAGTTCGTTTAAAAATTTGTTATCGTCCACCCTTTTACCCCTTAAACCATGACCTCACCGATTAAGTCCAAAAAGTCACCTGGCTTTATCACGGGGGAAGTCCTAAAACAGCTCCCACCAACTACTCTAACTAAATTAACCTAAAATTGTGAATGCTACATGCAAATTGAAGCACATTCGTATATACTGAAAAACTGCCGAGGTGATCATGTTCAATAAGCCACAATTCACTCCAACTCATCTTATCAAAACTAATACAAAAAATTATTGCTAAATGGCTTATCAAAGTTATTGAGCGGAGGAATCTGATATCAACGCGTAATCCCCCAAAAACATTCAACAATCTATCAAGCCCACAGGCTGACTCAAGTTATAGAAAATGCCTTCGAAAAGAAAAAAGTGTACTCCGCTGTATTTCTAAATGTATCCAAGGCTTTCGATAAGGTATGTCATGGTTGACTACTCAACAAAATAAAAGAACTAAAGGGTTTTTTAATAAGAGGTGTTATTTTGATATTCAAAGAAAACCGCTTTTTTTAATATAAATGGTAGGATGTTTTCTTTTTTTCTGTCGGGACAACTAGCAAGTGCAGCACTCAGACATCAACTAAGTCCATTGTACTACACTTGGACTCCTTTTTAATTTTCTTTAAAGCTACCCAAACTCCGAAGAAATTTGAGTAGATCTTGTGGTGCCAAGGAGCTAAAGATGGTCGCTTCTTAACACATCAGTGCCAAAGACCTCTAAGCCTGATTCGAGCGAAGGCGGGGCAGACGCTTCCTGTGCGCTGGGCAAGGAACACTGTCTGAGATGCCCAACCTTTCCATGTGCTTCGCCCACAGAAAGTTGTCCGTCATCAGTCCAACTAGCCGTCTGCACTCCCTTCTGCCCAGTGACAGAAGGGTTTATGACAGTCGATCGGACATGACAGGTAATATCAGTCTTGTCCATCTGCATCCTCTCTAAGCCTGCCAAGCTCGCTTGCGGGTTGTAGTTGCCCATTTGCTAACCGTGACTTTGATGGATGCAGAAGAGAGAGCTAAGGAGTCAGAGGTCTCGTTACCCACCATACCAACCCGGGAACCATGTTAGCATCAGGATACTATGTCTACCGATTTATAGAACTTGACTACTCTTGGGTCATAAGCGCAGCTTGCGTGCTGCTGCATACACATAGAGATCTGCTTCTCCATCGGTTTTCCACAACAAAGTTCATCGCTTCTTGAACTGCATACACGTCCGCTTGAAACACAGATACATGCGTTCCAAGAGCAAAGTGCAGTTTTGCCCTGCTGGATTCCACGTATACTCCAGAGCCGGAGCCATGCTCGGTCCTGGAGCCATCTGTGAAAATGCGAAAACAGTGTTTGCCGGGCGGATTTTCTGAGTTTGACCCCAAAAGCCTCTTGCAGCACTACACTGTATTTTTTTTCTAGTACGACTCTTGATGGCATGGAGTCAAGTGACATGGAGAGAATCATTGGATCGATGTCCATGCCTTCTCTGTTTTCCAATGCCGGACAAGCGCCGTTACCAGTTCCCATTGTGCTTCAGTCTGCAGATGGCCTTCAAGGCCTCTTCTAGCATGAAAGCATCAAGTGGTGGTAAACCAATCAGAGCACCTTATGCCGGGTCTTAAGTAGTCGGAAAAGCTCCGGTGCAACAGATGGCCACAGTGTGTTTTAGTCTCGATACGGTCCTTCTGACTCCCACGAGAGAGAATCTACTCATCCAGACCACTGATACATAGGTGATAATAGGTCTTATCATAGCCGTGTAGATCCAAAGGACCTTGCCAGGAAAAAATACCCCACTTTTTCCAAAAACACCTTTGCCAGAAAGCTGTCAGTGCTTTGGATGTCTTTGTTTCAACGTGTGATTTCCATAGGAGCTCACTATCGAGAATTACTCCAAGATATTTAATTTCCTTGAATAGCTGGATTGTGACTCCTTTTAGCTTAGGCAGAACGAGTCCATCAAGCTTCTTCCTTCTGATGAAGAGGACAATGCCAGTCTTGGTGGGATTTGCCGATAGCCCATTCGTACCAGCACCAAGTGTCAATCATAACCATAGCTTTCTGCACTTTCCTGCAGATGTTCATAGGCGGAGGGCCTGTTCCCAAACAGGCAACATCGTCCGCATATGCTTGTGCGTAGACTCCCGAATCGTTTAAAAAGGTAGGTAGAGGATCAGTTACCATGCACCAGCAGACCGCCTAGGGGGCAACCTCTGTTAACTCCGGATGACACCAGCAGATATTCCCCTGCTCGTACCGAGACGATTCCCGGTCTACGCCGTGCCTACTAGCAGAGCTACACATATTGTCAAAAGTGGCATTATCAAGCGCCCCCTCTATGCCTAAAAAGATGCCCATAGCGATGACCAGATCTACCCTAGCAACAAGGTTTTGCAGTGCCAACTGCAGGATTTTCCCTTTGATAGGCATGCGGAAATGGAGACAGAAGGTGAGCCTTCAGCGACTCTGACGTATGCGCAGTCCACCAGTCGTTCGCGACTTTTCAGCATGAAAGATGTCATGCTGATGGGTCTAAAACTGTTGGGCTAGTGTAGCGTCTTTCAACCTTGGGATGAAGGCGACCTCACCATCCTCAAGAACTGGTATGTAGGCAGTCCAGGCATGCAGGAAGATTTTCTTCAGGCTGCTGTCACGAACTCTGCGCCTTCTTCAGCATGGCAGGATGGCATATCATCTAGTCCGGTGACTTGTAGCCGACAAAGATTTGATGGCAAATGAATGGCGGCCTCATTCACCACAGATCTGGCAAAGTACGTCATGCCGAAGTTGTAGAGCTCTCAACCGCTTCTATCAAGGGTTGAGCCGGCTGACGCTTATCTGATTACCAGAAAGTGGAATTCCATCAGCTGAGGTCTCACTTGGCCGACCAAGCGGCTGCCCGTTGTCCTCAATAGCCTCACAAATTCCATCTTTGAGGTATTGAATCGACACCGGGCTGTTGGCGTACATGACCCCAAAGAAAAAGATCTCAAGGTGTTAAGTCACCAGATCTCGGTGGTCAATTATGACCACTTCTTCAAGAGATAACACGGTCCGGAAAGTTTCCCTTAAAAGATCAATGGTGTCGTTGCTTGTGTGGCACATAGCGCCGTCTTGTGGAAAATAAACGTGGTCCAGATCAATGCCATCCAATTCCGGCCATAAAAAATCGTTAATCATCTTTCGATAGCGCAATCCATTCACCTGTAACACCTGTTATTGGAAAACCCTATACTCAATATTACAATACTTCAAACTCCTATTTATTCGATCGCTTCTTTTTAATTAAATACGACGACACTTGTTCTGACCTGAAACAAATTAAAGCTGGTGCTCCATATTTCCCTTCTCAGTTGGAAATACACAGATCGAGTCGATTGCAAACTTTGAAAAACATTTAAACAGAATCTCTAAGTGGGCAGAATCTCTAATGAACCAAAATTAGTTCATGTTGACTTCACGTAGAAAGCGATATATATTTTACCAGATATAAATGGAGTGCCAAATCCCGTATCATAACACGGCTAAACATCTGACTATGACTCTTGACACCAAACTCAGATGGAGGGCTCACGTAAAGAAGAAAAGAGAAGAACTTAATATTAAATTCTGAAACAAGTATGGACTTATGGGTAATCGATCCGCTTTATCAATTTTAAATGGAATACTTCTCTACAAGCAACTGCTTCAACCAATTTGGGCACATGGAATCCAACAATGGGGTTGCTTAAGAATTACCAACATTCTTCAAATCCAAATGTTCCAAATAAAGTCTTGGGATGCGCTACTAAAGCGCCCTGGGATGTACGCATCAATGACCTTTTACGCGATTCAGTGGCCGTCGTGATTCGAAAAAACGCCGTATCTCAAATGAATAGGCTATCTCATCATGTCAACAACGTAGCCTCAGCTCTCACCGAACAACACAAATCGTTTGAGAGCTTGAAACGCAAAAAGCCGTACCACCTCATGCAGTAATCAACTATTTTGCAAGCCTCGCGCAAAGCATCATCATATTAATTGTATAAGTATACAATACAAAAACAAAGAAAATTGTTCCCTAGTTTATTTTTGATATTACGGCACATCATTAGACGAAATCGAAAAAGCGCTATGCTCCTCAAAGCATAACAAAGCACCTGGCCCTAACGAAATTCCTGGTGAGGTTCACTGAACTAGACAGGGCCACATAATTTACTGAGACCTTCAACTACACTGACGAGATACAGGACAAAACACAACTGCAACTAGTGGACCGGATAGTATATAGAAAGACGTCAAATGACATCCATCGGGAGACGCTTACCATATTTTTAACTTCCCGACTCCCGAATGTCATTATTGGAGGCCAACCACCACCTATTGCAGACGAAGAGCTTCAGCTGCCTTGCGGGACCCGCGTAAATTTGGTTCGCTTTCGAGTTGGTTATTCTGGTACGTTCAACTCTTACTTATTGAGAATTGATCCCGACATTCCCAATATAATTCCGGCATGTGAAGGCACACCGCCTGATACTAACCACCTATTCACATGTGCTCTCAAATTCACTCACTCTCTCCAATCTGTCCCAACATGTCGAGACAGCACTCTTCCGGGGCCCGCCTTTAGATGAGTTAGACGATGACGATCGGTAACTACACCGCACTGGTAGGGCCCAGTAAACTGCTACAACAACAACAACGAAGTTCCTGCAGACATTTTAAAATTAATTGACGGAGAAAAATTTACAAATACTTTGCGTATTTTTAATCACTTAGGCGAAGACACGAAGTACTCCTATGGCACAGGACAGATGGCCACGGTATTCTTTATGGAAGTCTATGCCATCTTGAATGCGGCATACTGGATGATTTTGAAAAAGTGGTGGGGTAGGAGTATTGGAATTTGTAGTGACAGTCAAGCTGCACTGAAATGCCCTTGCTAATCCACGCTGCGCTTCGAAGTTAGTCGGTGAATGTAAGACCAAACTGAACACTTTGTTGCAAAACACAACAAAGTTAGTCTTACTTGGGTGCCTGGGCATTGTGATATTACAGGAAACGAGTTAACTGATAAATTGGCTAATGAAGGCTCTGCAAGTATGCCACTAGGCCCTGAACCCTTTTTAGGTGTCAATTGCGCATCGATTCAACTATGGATTGACGACTTCATGAGGTTTGCCCATAGAAGACGTTGATTTGAGTTGAACTCAGTGCAGAGTAGCCAAGTGCTTTGGAACCAACAGGAAAATAGCGAGCATTTCTCCTAAAACTCAGCAGAAAGGAGCTGGGAGTACTGGTGGATGTAATCACTGGGCACAACGCCTGTGGTTAGCATATGGCTGCCATGGGGGTCGTCGACAGCTCGATATGCCTATCCTGTTTTGAGGATGACGACACTGCAGATCGTTTTCTCTGTAGCTACTCCTGCATTTTCCAGAATCAGACTTAGGATACTGAGTTGCGATATACTGAGTATGAATAAAGTTCATACTCTTCCTCTTCCGGATTTCTTAAGATTCATCAATGAATCCAAGAGATTTGTGAAAAAGTGACTTGAAACTAATTTTTCCGTCTTACCGCCCACTTTTTATCTTTCCTATCTCTATTCTTTCTACTGAAGTTTCAAATATCAAATACCTCGGATTCTGGCGTACAGACAATTGGGATACATCAGCCAAAATAAAAACCAGAATAAAGATGAATATGTGCACATTTTGTAAGCTCACAAAGATCTTAAACTGTCATGTCTTCGATATGAAGGCTGCTTGTTAACTGAATTACTGGACGCTTTAGTTATAGGTATCTTTTGATCAGTGAGAAATAAATCTGCTGTGCGGTCGAATGCACAATGCCGTTTGATGGTTAAGTTGGTATAACCAGTGTTAAGTATAAGAATTACTATTGAAACGGATTTTCGTAATTAACCATTTGCCTGTCGGCCGAGTTCAATGAATCCGATTGAAATTTTATTGCATACCCATATCAAAATCTGATGCTCTTAAACTCTGCAAATCTTTCACTTTTTCTTCAGAAATATTCTAACGATTTTTATATTTTTGTTTGTAATAATTTGTATTACCAAGCAAATTGTATAGAGAGAACTACCATACAAACGGCAGATATAGAGTTTTTTTTAGGTAAGCAAAGGGTTAATAATTCTGGGAAAAATAACTATGTAACACATGGGCTGAAAAGTCCAAGGCCTAACATATATATGGAACTAGTCTTATTGCACTCATCTCTTTTTCAGTTTGTACTAAGCTTAGAAAGACAGCTGTTAAAATTTCATGTTATTCCTCTCATTAGTTCTTGAGTTATTAAGCAAAGAGTGACGCTACTTTTGTGGTTTTCAAAACAATGGATAAAAAAGAAATTGGTGCTTTAATATTACAGTGCTTCGTGATGGGCAAAAATACCGTTCAAGAGAAGCAAAGGCTTGAGAAATGTTGTGGGGACTCCGCTCCATCAGAAGCAACAATAAAACGATGGTTTTCTCACTACAAGCGTGATCTTAGAGATGCCGATGATGCACCGCGCAGAAAACGTTGAAATGAAGTGGTAACAACAAAAAAAATCCACAAACTCATTTTGAATGGGAAGGGTATGTTCAAAGTGGGTGCCGCTTTTGCTCACTGTTGATCGAGCAAAAGAACGTGTTGATGAATGATTTTGAGCAATGGATGAATTGAACTTTGTATTGCTCCCACATCCACTGTATTCGCCAGATTTGGTTCTGAGAAACTATTGGCTATTCGCAGACATACAAAAAATGCTCGCCGGTAAGAAATTTTGCTCGAATGAAGAGGTTTTTACTGAAACGGAGGCCTATTTTGAAAGGTAAATCGTGCTACAAAAGTGGTATTGAAATGTTAGAGCGGCGCTGGAATGATTGCGATGTTCTTTATGTTCATCTTACGTTGATGAGTAAAGCTAATTTGAACAAAACCAAAAAACGTGTTTTCTTTGTTAGGCCGGTACTTTTCCGCCCGGGTGTTATTTTCCGAATTAATTTATTTTATGACAGCTGATGGTTAGAACTCTAGCTTTTTAGTTTTCGTGACAGGAATTCAACGCTGTCAAAGGTTGATGATTTATCTGCAGTGCTTCAGCGGCACTGGTTTATATTCCGTTGAGTTAAAATTGCGTAAAATTATGTAACTTGAGAGTAATTACAGATTTAAAAAAGTTCAAAATCAATTAAGAAACTTCAACTTTTTGAAACTTGCCAACATCGGGTAGCGAAAACTGTTGAAATTATTAAAAGCTGCCAAGTGAGCTAAATACTGCCTTTAGTAGGCACTGTAGCTAAGTAAAAGTTGCATGTGTACTCACTCTCACTTTTCTACAGCAATGAAATGCAACTGCTTCAAATATCTACACACACATACACACGCACAAGATTAACAAAAAGAAATACGCTTTGACAGAGAGCGATGATAAACTAAAAAAGTTGCTTCTTCAGCTGCACTTGGCAAAGCACCTCAGCAGCATTGCCATGGAGTTTTGAAGCTCCTGCCTTTGCTTTACAGAGCAATTACCATTTTTTAGGCAACAGTATCGTCAACTCACGACCAGCTTGCCATGAAATGCTGCTGCACTGTTCGTCAAAAACTAAAACAACAGTACTGCTGTCCAGCATTGTGCCAAATCCGTGCCTGTGTATCCCCATTTTTGCTACACACTTTTCTCTTCCTGCCTACTCACACTGCGCTGCGTAGTCTATGATTTCAATCTGACAAAATAAGCTGCAGTTTTTAGTCGTAAGTGAGATTTAAAGTAGTGCAATGAACGCACATATCCATCCATACGCTTTTATAGCGAACGCATAAATCGGTGTAGAAGCGTATATACATACATACATGGATTACTCGTTTGCTGGAAGAATGCCATAACTCAATCAAGCGGAAATTTGAGAAAACTGGCTTTGAAGTTTTCTTTTTCGTTAAATTTTTTATGCACCTCTAAGTAAAAGTAAGGGCACATTTTCCGATAATGTTAATGGGAATGGAGGAGTGGGCGGTTGTTTGTGCGTGCTTATTAAACTTTTCTTCTTTTTCTGGTTTATGATTTTCTTCCACCAAACGAGCAATGTGTATTAGTGAGCGGAGCGAAAGCACTCGAATGTTTTGCAAGTGTAAGTAATTCAGCTTAATGCCTTCGCATATTTGTTGTTGCGCCGAAACTGCATTTCATGCCTACAAAGCTGTGTGTAGCTGATAGAGCTGGTAGAGCGCTGGAGCAAAGCCACGCGCAAGTGGTCCGCAGCGCAACCTTGAACGCATTTGTGGTAAGGGCGTGATTGTCTGTTTCTTACTCTTCTTCCTTGCTATGCTTTAATGCGGTAAATGTTTGACGGAGATGCGCTTTTCATTCTACGCAATGTTGTCTTAGGGATAAGTTTAATTTAAGTTTGGATAAGCAGGGAAATTTTCTCACTTCTTCTTCTTGTCCCGCACGTACTTCGTTCATTCAGGTTGTGTTTTAAGGTCTCAAGGCAGGCGCATGTATTGAAAATTTGGCTTGAAATATTTTATATACGTATATGCATACATATCTATGTACATGAGGGTGGAGTGATTTTTGTTCTTTTTTTGCAATTGCGTTTGACAGACTTGCAGAAAGCGGCTTGCACAAGAATGCAGATTAAATCTTCAAAATAATACCCATCGCCAATGACACATTTTTCCATCTCTCAGGCAATTTGTGGATGCCGCGCCAAAAAAATTGCCCGTCTTTGGCCGCAAACCAATCATCGAATCATTTTTTCGCTTCTTTGTGAGAATTGCAGCACTGCGCGGAAAGTACTTGGCCCATCGATGCAAACAAATGATAATCGGAAGGCGCCAAGTCTGGTGAGTAAGCCGCAGTGCACCAGCGGTTCCCAATCGTACGTCTCCACCAATTCCCGGGTCGCTCTTGTTCGATGTGGCGGTGCATTGTCATCAAGAAAAATTACTTTGTGACGCCGATCGGCATATTCTGGGCGTTTTCGGTGTATATCGCTGTTCAAATCGGCCATACTACGCTGATCCCAGAAAACACTCAGAGCAGCATTTCACAAGTGGTTTCACAATGTCCGCAAATCGTAGTTTGAAGGCCCGGAATTCGACATTTTTAAGAGCGACAATAATGTATTATTGTATGAAGCGTAACAAACAATGAACTGAGTATTGTTGACAGATGACAAACAAAAAAAAAAGACATTTGGGAAGATGTAAAAATACTCCTAGCGACATCTATGGACTAATAGCTGGAAGTCTCATTTCATAGGTATATACCTGGAAAGGGTACACAAAATATTTGCCCAGACCAAAATTACATTTTGAAAGAATAGGGAAATATCCACTTTTGAATTTTCTGCATATATTCAAAACGCTTTCATCTCCTACAAAAGTAATTTATTTACTTATTTTTTTATTAATATTTTGCCTATGAACACAAACTTCATACAGCCCAAAGAGAACGGGAATTAGAAAAACTATCAAACCAGATGTAATGGCAAGTGTGGGCGGGAGTGCATAGTCCACCAATCCGGGAATCTCCGAAGTGCCAGCCTGGATTTTGCCGTGACCGTAGCTCTTATTTGACCACTTGCTTAGAGTGTTCAGCCTTATTGCCGTGCTGCGCGCGATATATTTTGCCTGCAAATCTACTGGCAGGAAGTTTAATGTCGCATATAATGCTTTCGATGGTGTGGTTGACATCGCGCCAGTTATGAGAACAGATGGTAGTCTCTGAACCTTGTCAAGTTTTTTGATGTTCACCCCCTTCTCAAGGGCATTCCAAGATATTACAATGCCATAGTAGAGAATAGGCCTAACCACTGCTGTGTACAGCCAGTGTACCATTCTGGGTTCCAATACCCATCTCTTTCCAATTAGGAATTGCGTACTCTATCTGCGACTGTGAGCCCCCAATTTAGCTTCCTATCCAGTATAAGTCCTAGATATTTAGCCTTTTCTGTTACTCTAAGTGGTTTCCCTCCCAGGAATATGTGTTTAAGAGTCCAAAATCTAGTTCTAGTTCTGTTCGCAAAATCTAGTCCTGTTTGTCGACGAGCTACGCAGAAAAGCTTCAAAGTATGCCGAGAAGATGTCAGGCTACACTCAACAACGGTGAAGACTACAGGGCTTGTTGAGTAATTGCGACTCGTAGTTTTGTATATACATACCTTCGTGTATATTGAACTTAATTCTTTCGGAAAGATATGAGCAGTCAATACTGCCATTGGTGATGCGATATGCAAATGAAAACGAGAAAACTGATCTTCTTACTTTCAAATGCTTTAAGTTAATCAAAAGCAAACCAGATTTATTGGTAAGAATTGGCTCAATACAGCTCAATGAATGTATAGGGTGATTTTTTAAGAGCTATAGGAAGGTTTTTAAAAAAAAAAACACATGTAAAATTCAGAAAAATTCATGAAATTTTTATTCAAATCGATAATACAGTCCATATAATTTAATGTTTGAAGATTATTTCATGCAATTGTTGACCCCGACTGCGCTTCAAATGGTCCATCCGCTTAGTCAAATTTTGGCATACTCTTTCCAATGTTTCGGCCGGTATCTCACATCTAAATGCTTTAATGCTGTCTTCCAATGCCATAATTGAAGCAGGTTTGTCTGAATGGGCATGAGCTTTAACATAGCCCCACAAAAAGTAATCTAAAGGCGTTATACCGCACGATCTGGGTGGCCAATTGACAGGTCTCGAACGTGAAATAAAATGTTCACCGAACTCGCCTCTCAACAAGTCCATTGTTCCGCTTGCTGTGTGGCATGTGACACCGTCTTGCTGAAACCACATGCCATGCAAGTCAAGCTCTTGCACTTTGGGCAAAAAAAGTAGCATATCATTTCACGGTAGCGCTCACCATTCACAGTTACGTTACGATACGCAGCTTCTTTGAAGAAGTACGGTCCAATGATACCTCCAGCCCATAAACCGCACCAAACTGTGACCTTTTCTGGATACATTGGTAGCTCCTGCAATTCTTCTGGCTGATCTTCATTCCAAAAATTGACAATTCTGCTTATTTACGTACCCATTGATCCGAAAATGAGCTTCGTCGCTCAACACAATTTTTTGATAAAAAAGTGGATCTTAAGCTTTCTTAACAGAACATGCATTTTTATAATAAAATTCAACGATTTGCAAGCGTTGTTCGTTTGCAATACGATTCATGATTAAATTATAGACCAAACTGAAGATGTTTGATACGCAACGTACGCCAGCTGTTTAAACCAACTGTTTAAAAAGATAATAGCTAAAAAATCACCCGTTAGTTTTGATTAATAAAGATTTTTAATAAGGACGTGTACCTTTGTCTTACTCTAGTGTTAACTCTGAAGGACTCGATACTATCGAATCAATGTTGTGCTCAAAATATTTTTCCATGGACTCTTTGAGAAAAAAATTTTACCCTTACAATTTGCGTCATTATATTGTTCCACAAATGGAACTTTCCAGGAAAAGAATACTTGGAAATTTCTATCAATAAATGCAAGTTTTCATTGCTATTCCACTACGAGAAAAAAAGGAAAGGAAAATAAAAAAAATCCATACATTATCGCCCCACCCTAACGTACATTATTACATCAGTTTAAGATTTAAATAAACATTCAAGTGGTGTGGCTAACAAAAGTTTGGCTCAAATTGAGGATTTATGTGTAAATTATGCAAAAAAAGCAACAAAAAAAATAATTCACTTAAAGTTGCAACTTTAAGTAATGAACATTAAGAATCGATGGCAGCTGCTCTGAAGTATATACAATTTTAATTGGAAAATTTTTGCAAGACGCGTCTGAAAAAAAAACAACACAGAGAATATCAGACTAGAAATTAATTCAAAAAGGAAAGTGAAACTTTCTTTTCACGAACCAGCAGCTGTCTACAGAAGATATGCAAGTTACTCGTTAGTTGTATGTACAGTGGCGAGCATTAACGAGTGCTTTATGCTTGTTTTTAGTATCTTTAGAATTGTTTGCTATTTTTTATACATATCTAAAAAAAATAAATAATTGGCGCGTACACTTCTGTTAGGTGTTTGGCCGAGCTCCTCCTCCTATTTGTGGTGTGCGTGTTGATGTTGTTCCACAAATGGAGGGACCTACAGTTTCAAGCCGACTCCGAACGGCAGATATTTTTATGAGGAGCTTTTTCATGGCAGAAATACACTCGGAGGTTTGCCATTGCCTGCCGAGGGGCGACCGCTATTAGAAAAATGTTTTTATTAATTTCGCTTTCACCGAGATTCGAACCAACGACCTCTCGGTGAATTCCGAATGGTAATCACGCACCTACCCATTCGGCTACGGCGGCCGAATACATATCTACTTGTAGTTTATTCCATTTCACCAAAATCATATGAATAAGACTTTCAATTCTCATACAAAATTAAGAAAAAGTCAGCAAAGTTTCATTAAAATTATGAATTTTTTACTCTCAAGCTTTACACAATTTTCGGGTAATATGGCTTTCAAAATTTATTCTATATGAAAATGAAACTCTTGATTGCTCAAAAAAATTATAAATATAAATTGCATTTTCTATGCCACCAACAACACGATTTTTCAGTTTAAAGCCTGCATTCAAATTCAATCAAAATTTTTCAAAAAAAAATTAAGGTAATAAAGATAAAAATTTAAATGGAAATTGGTGGAATTTTTTACAAAACTTGCAAAAGTGTTCATATTTAATTATTTGTTGGAGGTGAAAAAAATATTAACATACAGGGTCCGGCATTTGAAGTGTAACAAACTTCAGACCGCTCGCGCAGCTGATGCAAGGGCATCGGCTGATGATTTCCATTTCAATTCAACCGGGCTATTCGGGACATGTTCTTCGATTTCGATGTAACTCAAATATGTTGCTCTCTGGTCAAAATAATGAGACCCGTATTTTTTTGTTCGCCCAAAAAATTTTTTTCAAAATTTATCGGCTGTTGTTTGTTTTTCGGCTCAAAATCGATTTTTTTAATTATGTAAGAGTTTGGAATTATCAGGTCAGTCCATAAGTTCGTGCGTTTTTTAAAGGTATTTATTAATCAATAATATTATATATTTTCCTTCATTATTTACAATGTCTTCCCAACGTTTAGGCAAATTTTTAATTCCCTGCTCAAAAAGTTGTTTGCCCTTGGAGCGAAAATACGCTTCGATATCTCTTTTTATAGCTTCTTTTGAGGAGTAGTTCTTGTTACTCATATGGGATGGAAGTCCACGGAAAAAGTGATAATCACAAGGTGCAATTTTCGGAGAGTATGGTGGATGCGGCATTAACTCCCATCCGAGCTCGTTCAGCCTGCGTAATGTTTGCCTTGCGGTATGAGCTCTTGCGTTGGCGTTCTGAAACAAAACTCTGTGTCTATTCACTAAAGACGGTCAATTTTTTGTTTGATAGCTGATGGGAATAATAATCAGCAGTTATCGTCTGGTTTGGTTCCAGAAGTGCATAATAAACAATACCGGCCATATCCCACCAAATAGACAGGAGAATCTTCTTGGGGTGAAGGCCATCTCTAAGGGCTGGTTCTGGTGTTTCATCTTTGTCTAACCATTGGCGTTTGCAAACAGGATTATTGTAAGGAACCCATTTTTCATCACCAATAACGATGCGGTTTATTTTCAAGCCGTTGCAGCAGCTGAGAACACACATTCACTCCCTGCTGAAGGTTGGCGACGGAAAGTCTATGCGGAACCCATTAACCTCTGAGCTATCATATCGGTGGTGAAATTTGGCTCACCTTTCACGAGTTCGAGCAAGGCGTCGACCACTTCGGAATTTTGAAAACCACTTCTGCGCAGTCTTTACACTCATAGGTATCCTCTCCGTGTACAGTGCTTATTTCTGCAGCAGCAGTTGTTGCATTTTTACCACTTTTTTTGTTAAATACAAAATATGCCTCTTATCCGCGTTCGAAGATTCCATTCTATTTTTTAGCAACGCGTGCTTCTATCCGCGATTAAAATCACTTGTTGAATGCACACTATATCAAAGAGAATACAAATAGTTCCGTTATATTCCGCGAATAATTTTTTGTATGCAAAAATCGTACAAAAGTGAAATTATGGGTAAAATACGCACGAACTTATGGACTGACCGGCAAATGAACTACATTTTATTTTAAGAATTTTTAATATTAAATCAGAAACAAATAAATTGTTAAAAGTAACCAGTAAGTCCCTATGCTATACTTTTCTAACGCAGTGCATATCTCTAATGCTTCTAGACCAATGCCTATAGATTTTTAAATTTATTATATTTAATATTTCACTAACCCATAATTCTTTATTTTATTTGCAGATTCCGATAGCGTCTACGTGCACGTAATTAAAAGTGAACACCCTGCAGCTATGCAACACGAGCGTGCTATCGCCCTACAACGACCGCACCTGTTCCTCTCTCTGCTGATAGTAATGAGTTTACAAGTCAGATGAAACAAAATTCGTTAGTAAGCTAGTATAATTAAATATTAATTATTTATAGATGTATATATTCAATTTAATACCAGATAAAGTACATAAAATTAGAAAAGCAACAACACTTTTGCATTTACAAATACTCAAAACTAATTGTACATAATAAAACCCTGCCATGCGGTAACCTACGTGGCTGCCGCTCTGCCCGATGGATATACAAATGTAGAAACACAACTAGATAAGGTTGTCCATTGTTTCTTAGGAGGTTCCTTCTCTCACATAGAAGCACGTTCGAGATAAATTTTCGACTTAAACTTGTCGTCATTGACCTTTGGCCAAATTTATCTGGTTACTTTACAAATGGATAGCACATGCCGCCAAGAGTAGTTCGACTTTGCAGCTCAATTACGGATAAATTTTCTTTGATGTACCAGGAACCCATCTATTTCAAATCATTTAACATTCAATAAATAGTAAATATTGCATCACGGCGAAATCTTTAAGCCATCAGAGAGACCTTCCTTATTTGCTGACAGTCCGGGTGCTACAATGTTCAAGTATTTAGATGCAGGCTCGGGTTTTATAACTGAACCACCTACCCTATCATTTAGCTTCGCGTGAAGCTGGGTAGTACACGCACAAGATATTAATATTAAACTATTTTTTGTTAGGTTTTCCATAGCGATGGATCAGCTTGATATGAGCGGTTTTTTTGCTGTAGATTACCGAGAAAAAGCTGCTTAGCTCAGCTATGTTTATTTACAGAATGAGGAGGTAAAAGTGACAAATCCATATAATTTTTTCAGTGTGTGTTTTTATATTTCAACTTAAAGTTTTTAAAATTGTGTCTACAAATAAGAGCTTATTTTATATATATATTATATAATTGGTTTTCCAAATCGGAAAAAACTTATTGCTTTCCCAGCTTGTGGGCATGGGAAGCCATACAATTTTATTGAATGGCAACTGGAGATACAGGCAATTTAGTCAACTCACTTCTTTCGAAACTCAAACAAATTAATTACATCTCGAACACTCACTTAACATTCGCATTCACGGGAAAATTTTACACAAAAATGTTAGGCCACATTTCTTGTACATTAGTGTTATATAATAATTCTCTTATAGTCGAAGTGCATTTATTTAAATATAATTAATAAAAAAATTAGACTTAAGTTTTTGTTCTTTTCAGCACAGAATCAAAACATATAACTAAAAACGTTTGATTGGCCGCAAATTATGAAATATAAACACCTACCACATTGTTTTTTACAAAATAAACTTTTATTTGGTATGAGAATAAGTTTCCGTCCTTTCTTAGCCAAAGTTACGAATTATTTAAGCAATTAAATGATACATAAAATTATGTGAAGTATGTGCCATTCTCAAGGTGTTCGAAAGAGTGATCGACTATCACATTCGAGAGCACTTTGAAATCCAGACCGTCTCCAGCTCAACAAGCTTACCTGAAAGGTAGGTAGTAAGGACTGAAGAGAAATCTCTGGAGGGAAAACAATTCACTCTAACGGCATTTATAGACATAAAGGGCATCTTTAATAATGTTACTGCTGAGTCAATTGTCACTGCTCTAAATACGTCAGGGCTAGTAAGACCTATCTACCTCTGGATCTCGTCCCTGCTGGGTGGTAGGGAAATACATGCTGTGGCAGGGGGGGCTAGAATCTCTAGGTGCGTACATAGAGGTACACCGCAGAACGGCGTCCTCTCGCCTCTCCTTTGGCTAGTAGCTATGGATGAAGCTTTAACTCACTTAAACATGGGATGGATAAAGGTGGTAGCATATGCCGATGACTTGGTTCTAATGGTCTCAGGACCCTTCCCATCAGTAATGGCTGAAATTTTGGAGGGTCCGCTGGCTACACTTAGTAATTGGGCTGCCAGTTGCCGTCTCAGAGTTAACTCTGACAAAACAGAGTTGATGCTATTCACCAGAAAATACAAGCCTCCACCTTCTAAGCTTCCAAGACTAAACAACCAGTGTCTTACTCTCCCATCGGAATTCAAGTATTTTGGTGTAATACCCAAGCTCCACTAAAAGCTGCACATAGAAAATCGAGCTAGCCTTCTACGCTTGTAAATCTATGTTCGGCAAACAAAGGGGTCTCAAATCACGTGCCGTACTTTGGGTGTAAAGCTTAGTGGTTCTGCCAATTTTGACATACGGTTGCCTAGTTTGTTGGGGAGCTCTTCAGAAGGGATATAACATCACTAAACTAGAGAGAGTGCACTGCACGTGTGGGCATCAATGGTGCTTGTAGAACATGTCCCCTGCTGCCCTCAACGCCATTCTGCACTTACTTCCCGTGGATCTGCAAGTTAAATCCATTGCTGCTCAAAGCGCTGTTAGGTTGAAGGAGCTCGGCCTCTGGAGACAATTTCCTGTAGGACATTATAGCATCTTGAAGCAGATCTCCCCTTCCTTCTCTGTTCTTCATATTGTTCTCTCCATCTGCAAACTGTGTTTTGAGGGTTCTGCTAGGGCTATCTTTTCGAGCAGGCAAGATTGGAAAGAGGGGAGATTCGGCACGGATATAGATACCTCTATTTTCACTGACAGATCCAAAATGGAATCTGGAGTGGGAGCGGGGGTTTTCTCTAAATCAGCCAATATTTCGGTCTCCTTTAAACTGCCGGAAACGTGCAGCGATTTTCAAGCCGAGGTCTTCGCAATCCTGCAATCATGCAAAATGCTTAGGGATCGCTGTTGGGAGGGAGACATAAATATTTTTTCCGAGAGTTAAACGGCGATCAAGTCCTTGTCGTCGCCATATTGCAGCTCTCTTCTCGTAAATTCCTGTAAAGAGGAACTCAAACGTCTCGAAAGTGCAGGAAAAATTTCCGTTATCTGGGTTCCTGGGCACAGGAATATAGAGGAAAATGAAATTGCCGATGAGCTTGCCTGGAAAGGGTCGATAGAACCGGTTTTAGTTGTCCCTTTCTCAGACATCGATGTCCCCTTGACCGTTGTTAAAGGGAAACTGCACAATTTCTTTGTAAAAAAGCGCAGCACAAAAAGCGGAGGTCTGTCTCATCGTGCGCTATTTTAAAAACCCCATCGCCTCAATAAGATATAAACAGAAGGTTTAAGGTGATGGAAATCTCCCGCCTTTCAATTTCCAAACTCATTGCGGTGTTCACCGATCACTGGGTGATCGGTACTCATGCGGAGATACTTGGAATTCCGTACAACCTCTATTGCAGAACCTGTGGGAATCCTGCAGAGAAGGACTCTGTTGAGCACTTTCTCTACAAATATCCGGCTCTGGCGGCTAGGCGCTTGAGATTGCTTAGCGCGCCCTTTGGAGATGGCTTGAGGAAATTCTTCAGCCTGGATCCCTTTTCTCTCCTCCACTACATCAACAACACTCGATGGCTGTAGATGGTTTCTCTTCCCTAAATTTTTCGCAGGTAGTGGTCCACATTATGGTATCAAAATGGGACGTAAGTGCTACTTGTAGCGTACCTGTGGTTCTTTTGCCTTCTAACCTACCTACTACCATGTGCCATTGGAAGCTAGCGACATACGGATTCCTCTGGCAAAAAACTCGAGTTTTTCTCTCTTGATCCATTCATTGAACCAGTTTTCGATGAATTCAGTACCTCTAAAATTTCTGGACCGATTTAGCAACGTGCGACCTGGCGTTGGCATGCAGCAAAATCAGTTGGTCACATCTACCGTTCCATTCCGGCCGCCTTTCTTTGAAAGTTCGATTCAAATGCATTACGCATTAGCTGCAGTCCGTAACGATCATCAGTGATGCTGTCAGATGTTTTAAGGAGTTCATAATAGATCACACCCTTCTGATCCCACCAGATGCACAACACAATCTTTGCAGCACGGCTTAGCAGCCTCCCACTTTTTCTACGCTTAGGGTTATCATAAAGGATCCAGTTTTCATCGTCAGTGACGAGGCGATGCAGCAAACCTTTTCTTTTTTGACGTTCAAGAAGGATCTGACCAAACGTCTCTCGATATTCCTCTCCTTCAATTGATGTGGCACCCAGTTATCTGCTTTCTGCTTTCTGGACCAGTCTCATCGCGTGCAAATGTTTCCCGCCAGTTGAGCTGCCAACATCCAACTCTTTAGACATATCATCAAGTGTTCGACATGCGTCTTCATCCAATATTTGCAGTAGTTGAGTATCGAATTTTTTTCGGTGTCTCTTCACAATCCTTATCACTCACATCGTAATTGCCACTTTGGAAGCGATGAAATTACTCTTTACAAGATGTATTTGATGGAGCGTGATTACCGTGAATATTGATCCATATACGATACGTTTCAGCTGCACTTTTCTTTAAAAGTTAATTGTCAAGCATGGCTTCCCGCGAATGCTGTTCTTTTGGGATGCACGTAGACATTTTTGACGTCAGATAAAAAAGGATCTTTACGCTTCAAACGAACGTCAACTACTGTCATCGAGACCTCCTATATACCTACACCCTTAAATCAGCAGTATATTACTAGAGCGCACACAAAATTATGTAGTATCAGCAGCGTCACCTCTTTGACGAGTGTGGAAACTTATTCCCATGCCGAATGTTTGAGAAAATTTTGATGAGAAAGTACAGAAACTGAAACAAATTTATTTCATTTATTTTGTATATATTTGTAATAAAAAATATAAAATTGTAGGAAAAAATATAATTTAAAATCTTGCGGCTGCTCATTCATTTCGAAGTACTGTTTTCAATTATAAACTGCGGCATTCCTGCTTATATTTCACACCAGCGCCACCCATGTGGTTAATAGAAAGGTGCCAGGCAACAAATAAAAAAATTAAGTAAAATTATTAAAAATAAGCAGTTTCTTAGAATTAAGTTATTTACATGTTTATAACAATTTAACAATTAATAAAATTAATATTAACAAGAAAAATTACGAGCTAAGTATTTATAAAAATTTGTACATCACCTAGAATAAGCATTGGTAAATATAACTTGGTTAAAACTACATAACTTTTTGCGATTCGAAATAAAATTTAATGGCATTATTTGTATTTGAGAATCAATGAGAACCTTGTTATTTTTATTTGGTTTTTTTTTTTTGACTGGATACTTATCAAAACTCCATCCGCTTGGCTATGCTTGGGCTACACTTTATTTTTTTATGTATAAGCCAATTTTTTTTTAGAAATATCCAATCGAATGGAATTTAACTTCTAATATATTCACCGCTGATGAGAACAGTGACGAACTAATCACAGTCAGGGCCAAGCAAGAATGTCCCTGGGAGTGTTCTTTCTCTGCTGTTGTGGTGCTTGATCATAAACTCTCTACCAGCGGAGATGCAGGAACTCGGTTCTCATCCCCAAGCATATGCGGAGGAAGTCTGTGCGCTAACATCAGATAAATCCGAAAAAAGGCTTTGCACGAAAGTCCACAGGATTCTGGACAAAACCGATGGCTGGTGAATGAGACAAGGTCTTTCCGTCAATCCGAACAAAACCACCATAGTCTTGTTTACGAGAAAACGGAAATTGGATGGACTCAGTCTTTTAACAATGAAAGGTGTGACTCTTGGTCCTTTCGCTAAATTTAAATATCTAGGAGTAATCTTGGATAAGAAGCTGACTGAAGGTGAAACGCGCATTAAGGATTTTTCAGCATGCCGCAGAGCCTTTGATAAAACCTGGGGTCTGAAACCTGCTGTGGTTCTACGGATGGTGGCGACGGAGCATGGTTAAGTCCACAATCCGGGAACTATACAAGCTGCAAAGAAGTGTATGTTTACGCATTACGGGTGCCATGAGTACAACCTCTGGTGATGCCCTAAATGCTTGGTTTGCTCCCCCTGGATCTTAAGATACAACAGGAAGCAATAAAAGCAATGTGTAGACTCCATAAATATGGTTTCTGGCACGAAGACGGAACTTCGGGACACAGAGAAATCTTTAAGCTGCTATCCGAGCAGTATCCACTGTTTTTGACACCTAAAGACGACCTGATACCTATAGTTTCATTTGGAAAGAAATTTGATGTCAGATTTCCTGTGCATGATCAATGGAGCAATCCAGAATGCATTCAGGCAGGTTTCATGGATATTTTCTTTACCGATGGATCCAAGAATGAAATAGGGTTTGGAGCCGGATGGTACTTAAACGATAGTAATAAGAATCACTATGCTATGAGGGAAATGGCAACTTCCAAACGGAAGTTTTTGCCATCCTGAAAATAGCTGAATGGATAATCGAGAGGAGATGGAGCGGGAAACAGATTGGAGTCTTCAGTGACAGTCAGGCTGCCTGAAGGCCCTAGAGAACGCGAATCAAACCTTCAAGATTGTTCCAGAATGGAAGGAGGAGCTTAATTCTGTCGGAAGAGAGAAAAGGCTTGTACTTATATGGGTTCAAGGGCACTCCGGTGTTCAAGGAAACAAAATTACCGATGAATTGGTCAACCGCGGATCAGCGGTTCCCCCACAAGGACCAGATTCAGCGATTATGTATGCCATTTACATAAAGAGCGATGGTCCGGTCTAGAACGCTGCAGAACTGCAAAGTGTTTTGTGACAAGTCCGAACAGAAAACTGTCAAACTTTCTACTAAAACTTGGAAGGAAAAACGTTCGGTTGATGGTCGGTATTATTACAGAACACAACCCATGGGGTCAGCATATGACCACCATTGGAATCATTTAGGACCCAATGTGCCTGTCTTGCTTGGAGGAGGCCGATATCACTGAGCATTTTCCCTGTGAGTGTCCTCCCTGTGCTAGAGCAAGGCTACGGGAATTGAGTTCTGATGTCGAGAGAATGCGTCATATTCGTTCTATAGAACTGGAGAATATTTACAGACTTACCAAATAATCTGCAAAATTCTTACAGGACTAATTATCTCTGTTTCCCTGATACTCAGCATGCCACCTATTGACCCTATGACGGAAAACCTGGCAGCGAAATCCGCGAGGAGGCTAGTGGCTGCTGGATTATTCACCTGTAGAACCATCGATCACAGCTCAATAAGAAAGTGGAGCTCAGGTTGCACGGACTACATGACTCCGTACTTTAATTGGGAGAGAAGGTTTCGCACCACAATTGAAGAGGAAGGATGACACAAAGGCATGAAGCCTGGCCATAGAACTTTTGACATCCATACAGATGGCTCTAAAACTTCAGTGGGAGCGGGTATTCACTGCTCAAAACTAGGGATAAGGCAGTCTATCAAGCTGCCAGACCACAGCAGTATTTTCCAAGCGGAAGTTTTTGCTGTGGGGAAAGCCGCGGAGCTAACCTACACTAGAACAAGAAAGAACTCAACAGTTATTCATATACGTGGATAGTCAAGCAGCAATAAAAGGAATAAACTCATATTTTATTAAGTCCAAAAATGTTCGACGGAGCAGGGAGGCAATAGAAAGGCTAGCCGCAAACAGTAGGTTGCATATATATTGGGTACCTGGTCACAAAGGCATTATGGGGAACGAAATAGTAGATGAGCTGGCAAAAAGTGCTGTTAAACTACCATTTTGAGCAAGAGAACGACATACCAAAACCGCTAAGCACAATATACAACGAAATGGACGACCACATGAAAAGGCAAGTGGAAGCTAGGTGGACTAACCTGACCACATGCAAAACAGCAAAAGTCATGTGTAGAACTAACGACAAAAAACTGACTCAATTCGTACTTACGCTCTCGCGAAAGGACTGCAGAACTGTCATAGGTATGCTGACAGGTCATAATCTATTGGCTGCACATGCGTACAAGACAGGGATTGCTAACACGGACAAATGCAGGAAATGCAGAGAGGATGTTGAGGAAACTTTAGAACACCTTCCGTGCGTTTTTCCGGCATTATTAAAAACGCGACTAAGATGCCTACGAGTCCCACTGTTTGAGGGTCTGGAGGACGTCTCAAAAGCGGATCTCCCAGCTCTGCTTAGACTCACCAAAAGCGTTGACATCCTACATGAAGTCTACTTTAGGTATTCATAGAGGTCGGTCTCCATCTGGTATCGCTAGGGACCAAAAGGTCTATGCGTGGCTTATTGCCAACCAGGCTAACCTAACCTAACCTAACCTTTCCTTGATACTTTTCCCCTTTTCCTCCCTGACTATCTACCCTCTTTCCAATGGACTTTTTAGCCTGAAATCTCTTGGTGCTCCTTGGCTCGACCTATTCAAATTTCAATTTCAATTTCTAATATCTACTCAATGCACAGTAAGAAATAAAGCATCCGCTCCTTTGCATCCGTAATTAGGTATTGATTTTATTTGTAGAAAATGTGTTCGAACTCATATCAGAAATGCAATATATTACCGAAAGCTCAGCAAGTGTGAATTTTTTATCAACCAGTTGTGTAGGATTATACATAAACAAGTTGCATCCAGTGTATTTCTAAAGCACACCCACACACCACATGCGCACAAGTACACAAATGTGAATTTCATTCCCTTAACATATACTGTTACCACATAACGGACGATTGCAGCAGTACCACTAAGTGTAGCATGCCCTCAATGTGTTTGTCTCCTTTCTTGCCCTTGGTACTATCTTTCGATTACCGCCAAGTGTTGTATAATTTGTAACTAATTGATGCCAGGGCATGTGAGTGGGCATGCGAGTGGGCGTGCTGCAGCTGTCGAAATGTGGAGCGTGAGAAATGAGATCCCAAGGTATATGCATAAATATACGTATTTATGCAGCAAGTGTAATTTGTGCACACGATTGCATAAAGGAGTTCTTGAGTGCCAAAGCATATGAAGGTGTATTCGTAGGAGTGTAGAGTGCAAAGATATAAAATGCAAATTGCATTCAACCGCAATTGCTGCAAATTGAAATCACATTTCTACATGAACAAAAGAAATTCAAATTGCTACCCACAGTATATATGTATACTCATGGAACATATATGCATTAAGATAATATGCTTTGCATTAATTAACACAAACTATGCTGAAAGCATCATTTGCAAGTATGCGCGTGTGTGTGTGTGTGTGTGTGTGTGGGTACGTCAATGAATGCACTCATACGTCGATGTTTTGCAATTCCTTATTGGAGTTTTAGCATTAATTAACTGTCGATTTTCCTTTCAACCGAAGTAAGTGGTTGTATTGAAAGGATAGCTTTCATTAGATATTCTATTTTGTGTTTTACACAAAACTAATTTATCTCCTAAGGATATTTAATACAGTGATGTGTGTTGCAGGCACTCCAACCTTTGCTGCTCTTCATAGCTTTGCCACAAATTTCAGTCGCTGCTACCGTCAGTATTTGAGTTTTCTATAAAAGCTATTTATTTT
>JAYXIM010006474.1:0-11865 GCA_037575425.1 Anastrepha fraterculus | reverse complement strand
TTATCAAACTTCAAATTTAAGATTTTTATGGTTTAGTTTCCGAAAGTGCTGTATAAGCCATGAATAAACATTAGCAACTAATTGTTTATGCCCAACGTCAATCAGTTGAGTTTCGGTATTAATTTGAATTTCACAATCGCTATTCAGCCGCCGTAGCCGAATGGATAACTACCATTCGGAATTCAGAGGTTCTACGTTCTCTAGGTTCGAATCTCGGTGAAACACCAAAATGAAGAAAACATTTTTCCAATAGCGGTCGCCCCTCGGCAGGCAATGGTAAACCGCCGAGTGTATTCCTGTCATAAAAAAGCTTCCCGGATAAAACATCTGCCGTTCGGAGTTCGCTTGAAACTGTTGGTCCCTCCATGTTTGGAACAACATCAACACGCCCGCCACAAACATGCGGAGGAGCTCGTCCAACCACTCAAAAAAGGGTGTACGCGCCAATTAATATATATACCTGTAATCACTTATTGAGAACTTATATCCTCTGTGATAAAAAGGAAAATCTCCAATGCTTTAAAAACTCTTGAGCACGCCCTGAGCAGTTTGGGTTTGATTATAAAGGAATGTCCACGAGAAGGGCCCATTGGGACGACGAATTCGTCCATTGTGATGTCATACAGAGAAAAAACAGAGTGAAGAGAACCAAACGGGGGAAATAGAAAAAAGAGTCTTTGGATTGGAAGATTCTTTTTTTGCTTGTTCACTCCTCTCGGGAGCATAGGGCCTCGACAAATCTCAGTCTTGCGTTGGTTTCGTTAACCTGTTTTGATTTCTGGCAGGGTAAGTGATTAGCCCGCCGCTACTAGTCCTAAGTAGTAAGAATGCTAACCTGTCGTTGCTTAGGAGCAACGCTTTCTTACTGCTTGGAGCGCCATCTGTGTTTCACATTTTTACAGCAAGAGGATCGCAAAGATCAACCATGGTTGGCTAAAGTGGTGGGCAACGTAGGCACGTTATTATCGTGACGGCCCGCTTCCCCCTGCTGCAATATGTAACTGTGTGTTTTCCTTTGTTGTTGCTTATTTTAGCAGCCACAATGCAAGTAGTGCGCCGACTTTTGTGCGGGAGTAAGGATGGAGGAACAAGGATAAGTTTTTGGGGTTGTGGAAAGGAATTGGACGATTTTTTTTTTAGACACAAGGAAAGTACCTAAATTTGGAAAAGCGAGAGCACCGTGCTTTACGTGGGACTCGAACCCACCATCTCTGGGATGGCAGGCTAGTACACTTACGCTAGACTACCTAAGATTGGAGGATTGCAAATTACATTTGCGTTAACTGCTTGAAGCTGCTGCTCAAATTCACCAGGTGTGTGATTATTTGTGAAAGTGTGGCATAAGAAGTGTGTGATTTATATACCTATCATATCGACAGGTGGAGCAAAAGGCGAGAGGCCAGATGTCTGAGAGCACAGTAGCTGAAAAGAAGATGCTGCGATGATTCTACCTCATCTTTCGGACAGCTTCCGCAGAAAGAATTTGAAGGAATCCCAAGTCTCACCGCATGGATACGAGGCGTGAGAGACAGTGCCTGGTAAAGGCTCCCACCAAATCTGGGAGCTGCAGCTTTGTTGGCCTTAGAAGTTTCTTTTCTCGCCATAAACAAGTGAACGTAGGTTTCAGGTACATTTTCTTAATTGTCATGAAAAATTGTGCCCGCAAATCATTAGACTTAGAGTTATTTTTGAAATCAGAACATGCGTGCCTTTTAACTTTCCCATGAATACACTTTGCATCACAACTTTGCATACTGAAGCAGCAATAGTTGCATCTAATATGAAGGGCTTTTAATAAGAGGTGTTATTTTGATATTCAAAGTAAAATGCTATTTTTTAATATAAATGATCGGATGTTTATTTCATTATAAAGAGGAGGGTATGCCGTTAATAGTGGAAAACAACATCGGGAAAATAACCACCACGACCACGCTTACAGGACAATATCCTTTTAATGAAATTTTCCATAAAAGTGGCTGCCCTATGTCCTCGATAGCCTCACGAATTCCATCTTTGAGGTCCTGAATCGCCCCTGGGCTGTTGACGTAGACCTTCTTGACTTTCTCTTTGACGTGGCCCCAAGGAAAAAAGTCACAAGTTGTTAAATCACAAGATCTCGTGACCAATTGTGATCACTCTTCGAGAGATAACACGGTCCGGAAGCTTTTCCCGTAAAAGATCAATGGTTTCGTTGCTTGTGTGGCACGTAGCGCCGTCTTGTTGAAAATAAACGTTGTCCAGATCAATACCATTCCGGCCAAATAAAATCGTTAATCATCTCTCGACAGCGCAATCCATTCACCTGTATAACCTGCTAATGGCACACCCTTTCATATTTTGAAAAAGGGATCTCAGTTTTAACCACTGCTTACTGAGTTTGTATTTTTTTCCTGAGTTTACAGTATGAAACCACTGCTAACTAGAGTAACGGGCCATTTTATTTTACTATATTCATAGAAAATTCAGAAAAGAATTCAGTGAATATTTGAGATTTTAGTAAGTAAATAAAAGTAAAAAAAGAAAATTAATTTAATGAACCACGAAATAGGGTATAGAAAATGGCTTTTCCTGTGGTAGTGGTATTGATACTTTTTTTTGTTTTAAGAAGTACAGGTTTTGATTGAAAAGTAATGAGCCTTCCCGCGCGGAGCATCTGCCAAGCGATCAACCGAATCGGCTGGTGGGGGAAAATGATTGTTCGCTAGCAACAGCGGTGCACTCAACATCGCTCCGCGCGTGAAAGCTGTTTTAAAAGAGTGTTAGGAGTTTACAGTGGCGAAAATGCAGCGGTGGTTGGAGCAACGTTACTCGATCAAATTTTGCGTAAAGCTAAACAGTTTGTACCTCCAGGAAGCACAGCAAACGCGGCGTTTTACAAAAAACCGCGTCGCCCGGGTTCGGCCCGACCTCGTCAACAAATGGACCCTTCATCACGACAATGCGCCGGCGCACACCGCCTTACTCTGCGCCTCTGCATTGGCCAAGGTGGGGTTCCGGTGCTTCCACATTTTAGCTGATTGGGCTCATTTGGATCTATTATTCTGAAAATTAGTCAAGAATTGGAGTAATCGAATGGAGCATGTAATTGGTAGCCCCGGCGATGATACGCCAGATAGCACACTAAAAAAATAAATGCCATAAACTATAATGAAAAAAAAAAATCATTTTCACAATATTTCTGTTTTGTATTATCATTTGAAGCTCTCAAGCTCTTATTATTATTATTATTATTATTAGAAGGCCATTACGCACTGCGACCAGAGCTGATCTATTGTGAAATGCCTATTTTGTAACCCTAGAGTTTTAGGCTTTTTAGAAATTTTAGCACAGTTTTGGGTTTGTTGTTCCAAAGATTGCATGGAGATACTACGATACCACCAAGGTGGTGAAGTCTTTGTCTGCCCAACGCAGGACATTCACAAAGCACATGTTCTGAGCTTTCTATGTCCATTTCGCAAAAGCGGCAGAAATTGGTCTCGGATAGACCAATATTGTTTAGATGGTACCTCAGGCTGCAATGACCTGTAAGGTATCCGGTTAAAAGACGCAGATCTACTCTGTTTAGTGAGTGTAGCTTGTCAGATATTCCTTTGTTGGGACTTAGGAATAGTTTGGCTTGACGCTGACCGGCACAGTTTAGCCAGTGTGCGGCAAGTTTTCTTTCCTCCCATTTCCTAAGGAATTCATTAATGTGGCCTTTTGTCAGTCCACAGAAAGGCTCAGGACCAGTAAATTGCATATTTGCTCCTTGTTTTGCAAGGTCGTCAGCCATTTCATTTCCCTCATGTCCTTCATGTCCCGGAATCCAACATAGTGTTACTGTATTGAGGTTTCCTAACGTGTTTAGGAGTTTTAGGCAATCGTTTACCAATTTAGAGGTGATGGTTGTTGATAGAAGGGCTTTTA
Organism: Anastrepha fraterculus; assembly: GCA_037575425.1. NCBI lineage: Eukaryota > Metazoa > Arthropoda > Insecta > Diptera > Tephritidae > Anastrepha > Anastrepha fraterculus. The sequence goes on along the minus strand of JAYXIM010006474.1, from coordinate 7,959 downwards.
AAGCCGCTTGGCTATCTGAAAGTATGTAGATGTGAGTACCTCTCATTTTCCTTCTAAGGCATTCTCTCACACATATTTCAATGGCATGTATTTCTGCCTGGAATATTGTTGGGTAGGATCCCATCGGAATCGATTTTTGAATTTGGGTCCATTGATTGGACCCATCAGTAAACCATAGCTGGGAGCCAGGTTTGTAAGTGATAGAGTTAGTTCTCCAGTCTGTTCGTTCATTGATTATAACTTGGAAGTTCCTGAAGAGTATTGGTTTGGGTGATAGTATATCATCCCTATGAAGAATGGGACTATGTAGGAAGTCTTCTAAGATCTTTAAATGTCCTTTTATATCCCCACTTTTAAGTTCAGATATACCTTTTAGTCTGAAGGCACTCGAGCGAGCTTCCCTTTCAATTAGAATTGGAAGCGGTGGTATGTTCAGGAGCACACCCAATACATCCGTGGGACACGTTTTCATAGCCCCTGTAATACCAACACATACCAGGCGATGCAGTTTGCTTAATTCGTTTGCCGCCTTTCTTTGCTTGACCTTGGGCCACCATACTAAGGATGCATAAGTGACTATGGGTTTTACAACTGTGGTGAATGCCCAGAAGGTCATTCTAGGGCTTAGTCCCCATGACTTACCAAAAAGCCTTGTACAGGCAAAGAATGCCCTTGTGGCTTTTAAAGTAACTCTCTCAATATGGTAGTTCCACGTAAGCGTTTTTTCAAGACTAACGCCAAGATAGTTCGCTTCTGTCGAGAGTTCAAGTGTTGTTCTATTAAGGGTCGGACATTTGAGATGTATGTTCCTTCTCCTAGTAAACGGTACAAGTGCTGTTTTGGATGGGTTGATGGAGAGCCCTTTTTCTGTGCACCATTTGTTTATTATTGTAAGAGCTTGCTGCATGCGATCCGAAATGGTTTCCTCATGCCACCCTAATACATAAACTACTAGGTCATCAGCGTAACCCTGAGTGTGAAATCCTAGGTTATTCAGTTTGTGGAGAAGTTCATCTATAACTAGAGTCCACAGAAGAGGAGAGAGTACGCCACCTTGGGGGCAGCCTCTTGTGGCTTTGATAGATTTGATTGTTCCTCCTAGTTCGGTGCTGATCGTCCTAGATTTCAGCATGAATATTATCCATCTAGTGATGGGTTCAGGTACCTCCTTTAGATATATTGCCTTGTATTGCTTCCGTCTGGCTTTTTCATGGTACTAATGCCGTTTGAGTGATCTTTTAGTAGGGCTTTTTGGATACGAATAGCATCCGGAAGACTACAAATCTTTTCACAGTGATTCCTCCAAGTAGCCCTTTTAGATTTCCTCAATTCTTTATTGTAGTTGGTTAGGGCTGTTGAGTAGGAGGACCAGTCCCCCATTGCTTTAGCTCTATTCCATAGGGTTCTTGTTTCTTTACGCAGGTTGGAAAGTGTACTATTCCACCAAGGAACATTTCTTTGTGGCTTTTTCACTTTTACTGGGCAACTTTCGTGAAACGCAGATATTATGTTTGAATGTAGTTCGTTCGATTCGAACTCAAGCTCAGATATAAGCTGAATGTGACGCTTAGAGCAGTTAACACTTTGTTCTAAATAGAAGTGAAAGTTGTTGTTGTTGTTGTTGTTGAGGTGGTTGAACATTTTTTTAGCTGAAATGCTCCTAATTAGTGACCAGCACCGTTTTAATACCACTATCTCGTGAAATGATGATGAAATTTTTTTTTTTTTTTTTTTTTTTTTTTTTCTCCAAGTCAAATCCATTTAGTGAGGTCCAGGAATAGGAGCAAATCCTTTATCTCGATGACTGAGATCTCCTTGATTTGCTGTAGGAAAGGCTTACCGAAGGATCGGAGTCGTGCCCTGGCTAGTCCCGGACATTCACATAAATAGTGGAACAGACTTTCCTTCGCCCCGTCCGCTTGACAGCTTCTACAGATAGGATTGAAGGGTAGATTGAGTCTAGCTGCATGATCCCCTACTTTCCAATGTCCTGTAAGGGTTGCAGTGATACGTGAAATGTTTGGCCGAGAACATCCTAACAGGTCATTCGTCCTTTGGATTTTATATGACGGCCATGTGTTTTTTGTTGTGATACATGTAGGTATTTGCTTCCATCTTCTTTCGGCTAAAGCATGATAGTGTGAAGCAATAGATGCTTTTAGTGTGTTCAGTGGGGTGGAAACTGCCACCGCCTCTGCTATGTCTAGTGTTGAGCCCTTTCTTGCTAGCTCATCCGCTATCTCATTGCCTCGTATGTTCCTATGACCGGGAACCCATATCAGGGTAATTTCAAGCCAATGGCTGAGCAGTTTCAGCTTCTCTCTACACTGTAGGACCAGTTTGGATGAAATGTAGTTGGAGTCTAAGGCCTTGATAGCTGCTTGACTGTCTGAGAAGATAGCTACTCTTGCACCAACTACCTTGTAGAGTTCTAGGGATTTGCATGCTTCTCTGATCGCTAAAAGTTCTGCCTGGAACACGCTGGCATAATCAGGAAGACGAATTGATTGAGATAGGTTGAGTGGCTCCGAATGGAAGCCAGCTCCCACACCACAGTTCATCTTAGAACCATCGGTATAGATTTCGATATCGTGTCTTCCAATCACCTCTCCTTTGCTCCACTCGGCTCTCGGTGGGAAGCGTACCGTAAAGCCTTTCTTGAAGTTTAGGTCGGGGACTGTGTAGTCTGATCCGTTTTTGAGCAGCGGGGGTCCCTGTAGGAGGATCTTGCTGTGACCGTACGGCCTTGTTGTCCAGCTTCCTATGTCTCTGAGTCTCACCGCGCTGCAAGTAGCTATTGTTTTAATGTGTAAATCTAATGGCAATAGATGTGTTAGTACATTGAGCGCTTCAGTAGGACTGGTGCTAAGCGCTCCTGTAGTTAGGATACACGCTGTTCTTTGTATCTTGTTCAGCTTAGTTTTGTTGTATTTCCTTTCTGTTGCAGGCCACCAAACCAGTGCCGCATATGTTAGTATTGGCCTTACAATGGCTGTGTAGGACCAGTTGGATAATTTTGGTTGGAGACCCCATTTTTTTCCCAACATTCTCTTACACGTGTAAAGTGCTATATTTGCTTTCTTTACCCTGTACTCTACGTTGGACTTCCAGCTGAGTTTGGGGTCCAGGATAACCCCTAAGTATTTTGCCTGTTTGGTTAGCGTGAGGCTGACGCCGTTTAGTTTTGGGAGATTAAAGTTTGGCACCTTGGTTTTCTTGGTGAATAGCATCAGTTCAGTTTTTCTCGGGTTTACGCTTAAACCACAGTCCGTGGCCCAATTGCTGAGTAATACCAGAGCTCCTTCCATAATCTCACTGATTGTGGTTGGAAACATTCCTGAAACCATAAGCACTATGTCGTCCGCGTACGCCACCACTTTAATTCCCTTTTGGTTAAATTTGGTGAGGATGTTGTTGGCGACTAGTAACCACAGTAGAGGGGATAAGACTCCTCCCTGAGGGGTTCCCCTGTTGACAGAGCGTTTTATCGTGCTGCTGCCTACCTCACCGATGATTATTCTAGTTTTGAGCATGTTCTCTATCCATTCGTTGAGCCCTATGTCTATGCCTGACATGCTAAGAGCCTCAATTATAGATCTTGTTGTAACATTGTTGAAGGCCCCCTCTATGTCGAGAAAAGCTACTAGTGAGTATTGCTTGTATTCTATGCTCCTCTCAATCGCACTTACAACCTCATGAAGAGCTGTCTCTGTGGACTTTCCTTTGAGATAGGCATGTTGAGATGGTGAGATCGTTGAGTCTGTAATCTTTTCCCTGAGATATACATCCAACAATCGCTCAAGAGTTTTGAGGATGAAGGAGGATAGGCTGATGGGTCTGAAATCTTTCGCTGTATCATGACCACGTCTACCAGCTTTAGGGATAAAGATTACCTTAACCCTCCTCCAGCTTTTTGGTATGTGCCCCAGCATAAGGCTTTTCCTGAAAAAGACCTCCAGCCAAGGAATCGTCGTTTCTCGAGTGTTCCACAGCATGGCTGGGAATATCCCATCTGGACCGGCTGCCTTATATGGTTCAAAGTTTTTTATCGCCCATAATATTCTGTCTTGGGATACGATGTGGTTGATTACAATGGGTGATAGTTTGGATGTTTGAACACTGTCAGTATTGTTCTCAATATATTCTGTGTTGCCTGGGAAGTGTGTATTTACCAGATGTTCTAGAGTGTCGGCTGATGATTTTGTCCACTCTCCGTTATCTTTCTTCAGGAAGGAAGGGCAGGAGTGTTCCTTGGATAAAAGCTTGCCTAGTCTGGCCGTATCTTTGGTCGATTCTATGGAACTACAAAAATCTCTCCAAGCCTCTGTCCGAGCCTCTTTGATTGCTTTCTTGTATTCCCTAAGGCAGTCTTTGTAGGGTTTGAAGTATTTATGTTTGTAGCAGATATTGAAGATTTCTCTTGTCATTTTTCTGAGTTTACTTAGATCTTCATTCCACCAGGTAGGATAGAAGTGAAAGTAGTCCCAGTTAGTTTTTCTGGGGTTTCTGTAAATTGCCATTTGTGGTTTGGTTGCACCTATATCGAATCTAATATGTCTGTGATCCGACATAGATGTTTCCTCTGACACATGCCAATTTGAGATTTCGGACAAAACATTATGGCTAGAGAGAGTGATGTCAAGGACTTCACCTCTGATCGCATTAATGAATGTAGGTTCGTTGCCTCGGTTTAGGATAGATATATTATACCTAAGTAGAAATTCAATAAGGTACTCACCTCTTGGATTGATGTTTGTGCTTCCCCACGCTGTGTGGTGCTCATTTGCATCACAGCAGAGGATCCACCGGAGACGTTTTTGCTGACAATATTCCACCAGGGCTATAACCTCCCTTGTTGGAGCAGTGATCTCATCTCCTGGAAGGTAGGCGGAGGCAAGTACTACCTCATGCTCACCTTTGCTCGTTGGCACTTTTAACCAAATCGCCACCAGGTCTTCTGTAATGAACTGTGATATTGGGATAAAGGTTAGTTGATTATTTATTAACAACGCCGCTCTGGGACGGTCTTTGTTGGCAGCATATATCAACTTACCGTTTGAACTCTGGAGTCCCTGAATGACTCCTTTACGTACCCATGGTTCTTAAATGAAAGCTACATCCAAGAGTTCTTGGTCAAATCTCCTCGTAAGCACGTCCGAGGCTGCTTTTGCGTGATGGAGATTTATTTGAAGGCATCCGAGTTGCCTTCTGGTGTTGTAGGGTTTACGCTTAGGCCAGGTCATCTAGTGATCCTTCGTTTGGCAATGGCTGCCTTTTTCTTGCCTCGGTTGCTTTTCAGCAGGACTGCTTCCTCAGCGGACATCTGATCCCCCTTCGATCCTTGTTGTGGCTGTGCGCTTTTTTATCAGCCTGCAGCGGGGGTCGCATGCGGATACCCTCGGCCACGTTATGGCGCCATGTGCCGGATGTTGTTGGCTTTTCTGGCTCGTGTCTGGAGCAGCTGGCCTGATCGTCCTGGGCTATTGAAGCCGTTGGAGTCAAAGTTCCCGCTTCCTCAGAGCTTTGTTTCGCCGAGGGGTCAGGGTCCTGTTCGGTAACCTTAGGCGGATCAATCGGGCCTTTAGATTTTGGCCGAAGTTGGGTTTTACCGAACCCGTAGTTCAACCAGTTGTTGGAAGTCTTTATGACTTCTGCGGAGATTGGGTCAATAGTAATGGTAATTTCTACCACAGTACCCTTGCGCACTCTGTTGAGCACCCGCCAGTCATTGGTGTTGAGGCCCTCGTTTTGGCCGTCAAGGAGGCTAATACTATCCCCAGTTGAGGGGCTGTCCAATTCTGGAAAGTGACCAATGAAGATTTGTGGGCGCGGTATGTCCGCCTCCTGCACAATCTTCAGCTGTGCATCTTTCCACGGCTTCAGCTTAGGAACTACTTCCTTTAGCCAATTAGCCGTATCATCGTAGCCGCATGATATAACTATACATCCTTGGCGAAAGGTGCAGCTATTAAATTTTGGCTTTGCAGCGCCAGTCTGCTTTTTCCTTATCGCCTCCAGGATAGCATGTTGTATGGCCGTTAGTCTTTCCGTCGACCATACTGTAGTGGGATAGTCGGGAGGAATTATTCCCAACTTCGTGCTACACGCCGCGTCTTTGTAAGACATTTTTGTTGAGTCTACCTTGACTTCTGGATTAGGCACTGCTGCCTTTGGTCCTTCCATTTCGGTAGACTCTCCTGTCTTTTTTCCAACGCTGGAGCTCCTCTGTAAATTGGCACGTTTAAGGGAGCTTTGCTTTGGCGTGGTGCTGCTGGAGCGTTGTCGCTTCAGATCAGCTGGTTTTTGAGCCAACTCTCTTGCCTCGTGAATGCTGTGACCTTTTCTCAGGAAGTAGTTTAGGCTCTTTCTGGCGGCACCGCAAAGCCGCACCTTGTCTTCGTCCTTTCTTCCTGAGTCACGAGTGGGAGAAGATAGTAGTTTCTCCTCTTCCTCTGGTGATATGGTAGAAGCTTTGCCATCTGGCCCCAGGGCCATGTCGTCAACTTCCATATCGGTGCTTTCGCTGACAGTTGGAGGGCATTGTTTGCCCTTAGCTGCCTGCGATATTGTTGGTAACTCGGCACTGTTTACCGAAAGGTCGTTATCGACCTGGTTTATATTAGGCACTTCTGCCTTTTTTAATAAGTTTTTTTACTCTGCCATGTGGTCCCACGAGTGAAGGGGAAGGGAAGGTCGAGCCACGACAGTGCCCCGGTGTCGCGGTAAGGCTAATTACAACCAGAGGGCGCCCGATATCTGGAGGTCACCGTTATAAGACACACTTACGTAGTGCCATTCATCCTATAGGCACGGTTCGAATTACACCTAGGATTACGGGTTTTTTCGAGTTATGCCTCTCTAGATCCGCCATTTTTGGTTAAAAGCAGGGGCACCTCGTGCAGGAGTGGCATTCTGCCACAATGGTCGGTCTTTAGGCTACTGGCACAACTGCCATACGCCTCTGTGTGCATTCCCCCAAGAAGCAACGTACACTTCACCCCCTCTCAAGCTCTTAAAAAACACCTGATACCTGTTTTCAATTAAATAAAAAGGAATTGTTAATGATTAAAACACTTCATTGGTATTGCATGTACCTCATGTTTTTCATTTTAAGAAAGGTCAAACTGATAACTCTTATCTAGAATACGCATAAATTATGAGGATAACACCTCTCCACTCTGAACACTTACCTATAATCGCCTACCAGTGTTGGAGACTTGAAAATATTTTCTGCTGTACCTGAGCGCATCACTTCATTAAACCTAAAATAGCTGCAAAAAGCTTTCGGTGACATTCATTACCATCTCAATAACTTTTCTCATAGTGTTTTATAACTCATTTTTGACACAAAACACATAATTAAATTCGCTTCCGCGCGCGAGTCACTAAAATTACGCTTATCCGGCCGTTACTCATACGCCACGTACGCCACCTCAGCTATTAGTGAAGTCGCTACCAAACAACCGCACACCAATGCTTAATTTTGATGAAAAGTAAAACTTTTGTTGTTGTATGTGCCTCATTGTTGTTGTCGTGTCATTGCTGCTGCTACTGCTGCCGACAATAACACTTACACAAATCCGAATTACCGGCCCTCGTAATTTAATGAAATATTTTTAATTTAATACCCAGTTATTTAGCCAGTCCTCAATCCGCCATCAGCCGCTTGTAATCCCTCATTGAATGACGACGTTTACACGCAAGCCATTGCTGAGACAAAGCCGTGTAGTGCAGCCATGGCAATAAAGCGACGACAGTGCGGCCTATAAATAGCGACTAATCGTCCGGCGTTTCCGGCATTTCCAGCTGCCAAAATAGGCGTGAGGTTGTGTGAAAGTGACGCTATTGAGCAATGAATGCCACAGTTTTGGGCACAACGGCTACTTGCCCTCGCTGGCCAACCGCCCGGACATGCCAACATTGAATTATGTTTTGCTGCTTTATGGTGTCCTAATAAAA
>JAYXIM010006473.1:0-10011 GCA_037575425.1 Anastrepha fraterculus | reverse complement strand
AGTCTTGTCGAGGTTCTATGCTCCCGAGTGGAGTGAACAAGGAAAAAAAAAAAGTATAAGATTATACTCCTACTATATAAGATATTACGATTTTCGCAGAAGACTGTTTTTGAGACTATCCGATAGAAATAAAAAAAATTAAGCCTAGAACTTTTATCGGTGGTACAAAATGTTCTCAGAAGGCCGAGAACTTCAACAACAGACGAAAAAATTGATGAAGTAAAGAAAATGGTATTGACCAATCGTCAAATCACTGTTAGGGAAGTTGCTGAGGACCTAGACAAATTGATTGGCTCATGCCATTCGAATTTTTTCAATGATTTGGGCATGAGACAAGTCGCCGCAAAATTCATACCAAAACTGCTCAATTTCGACCAAAAGTAGCATCACATGAACATTGCTAATGAGATGTTGGATTCTGCCCGAGACGACCCAAATTTGCTCAAGAGGCAGAGGGTCATAACTGGTGGCGAATCGTAGGTTTATGGATATGACGTGGAAACCAAAGCTCAATCATCTCAATGGAAGCTGCCGCACGAACCAAGACCGAAAAAAGCGCGCCAAGTTCGGTCAAATGTAAAAGTTTTACTTACCGTTTTCTTCGATTGCAGGGGCCTTGTGCACCGCGAGTTCTTGCCACAGGGTAAAACGGTCAATAAAGAATATTACCTGCAAGTTATGTGCAATTTGCGCGAAGCAATCAGCCAGAAACGCCCAGATTTGTGAAAGAATGAAAATTGGTTCTTGCATTATGATAACGCCCTGCTCACGCATCGTTGCTCGTGCGTGACTTTTTGGCCAAAAACAGCTCACTAATGATGCCACAGTCACCGTATCCCCTAGATCTGGCCCTCTGTGACTTTTTCTTGTTCTCGAAACTGAAGAGGTCCATGAAAGGACGACACTACGTTACGATTCACGAGATAAAGACGGCATCGAAGAAAGAGCTGAACAAGATAAAAGAAAATTATTTTTTGAAGTGCTTCGAAGATTGAAAAAAAAACGTTGGCACAAGTGCATAATATCTCATGGGGACTACTTTGAAGGAGACAAAATAGATATGTATTGAATAAAAAAATATTTTTTGAAAAAAAAAACACAAAATTCGCTATACTTTTTAACACATCTAACTCAGAAACTAAGTGGTACCCGAAACGAGTTGAAAAATACTATGACGCCCTTAACATTCCTGACTATAAACTCATCCAGTCTGACCTACTAATAAATGCAAAAATCAGCAGAAAAGATAAAATCTTCGGCAAGTAAGCTGATGGGAAAAATCATATTTCAATCTAAAAATTAATGGTTCGACTGAATGAGTGTTACACTGCTTGTAGCATTATGCTGGACACCATTAACCTTTTAGATAAATTTAACTTAGACTCAGACAGAGAAAAATATGTAAACTTCCGAAGCATTTACAACAAATCATGCAACTATGCAGATAGCAACGAAGTGTCATTGGTTTATTTTTTTCGTATATCACCAACGCAACCTCAGCTTGTTTGTGAACAGAACCCAAGTGACGTCAGCTCATCAACTGATTCTGCCAAATTCTCTGACAGCGGATTAACGGTGTGTTAAATAGCAAACCTCTAAAAATCTATTCACTATGGCTTATACCCAATGATGATAGGTCTGGGCATTAACTATGGTGACAAAAAAAGTTGCGAGGGGGCGAGTATTCGCCAGCCGCACCCTAAATACAAAAGGGTCACAACTCAAAATTTTCCACACTCGAGCTTGACTTGTTTACAGTAGCACAGAAAACAAACTATGTGACATATCACGCTGAAATTTGCCATGTAAGCTTATAACAGTCCTACCAAAAAACAAAAAAATTATTTTTGCCATATGTCATCCGCGGACCTTTTTATTGATAACGTCTCGTTTATATTTGAGCAGAAGTACATTTTGAGTTGTGACCCTTTTGTATTTAGGGTGCGATATATTCACACACTCTTCAAATCAGTCGTTGTTCAGATAGCAACGACGCAACATGAGCTACATAGATCTCAAACATATATTCACACACTCGTCAATCCGAAATTATAAAAGTGCGATTCTCGGTGTGCTCGACCTCTTTTGTTGGAAGCCGTGCAAATGAGAGGTAAGTTTTCCGTGGTATGTTGTTGCTATGATTACAAGACGAACAGGGAAAAGCTGGTCACTCAAGAATTACGGAAATAAGACTGTGCCCATCAGAGAGTGCGTGACGTCATATTTGAGTAACTGTGCAGTGCTGGCAACCCTTTGCTAATCGCAATAAATTAAATGCTTTTTTATACCCAAAGAGCGAAAATATTTAGTTTAGTGCTTATTTCTGTTTTTTAATTGTTCGTTAAAAAAAGGTGTGTAATTAAAAAAGGCTAAAAAGAGTCGCTCTAGTATTTAAAGTTTATGCTCAGTAGATTTCAGTGCTATTGGAAATTTGTTGATTCCTTGAAAATTTGATATTTTAAGTGAAAATCTCGTTTTTTTCTCCTTTTGAGGTTATGCAAGAATATTGGATCTTCCTCTCTCAATGCTGCTTAACATTTAAAACCTTTTTATAAATTTCAAGAAGCCATTAAATTTACTGAATACGATTTAAAGCCATAGAGGTGTATTCATAGTAAAAATAAGCAACAACAAAAAAAAATAGCACATAATACTAAAGAAACCGTTTTGAGAAGGAAGTACGTTATCTGGATACATAACCTCAAATAAAGCAAAAAGATATTTTTCGGCCCTATTTTAAGGAGATTCTCTTAACATAAGTTTAATTAAAGAGAAAAAAAGAGAAACAAAAATATTCTCATCTTAACATTTTACTTCTTTTGAAACCAAATAAAAATTATTGAATAGTACTAAATGAAAACCTTCAAAGATAAGTATTTATATTACATACAACTCCAACTAGTCACTTTCCAGATGGAGCGGGACACAGATTGGAGTGACAGTCAGGCTACACTGAAGGCCCTGGAGAACGCGATTGTCTCAAAGATTATTCAAGAATGTAAGAAGAACCATAATTCTGTCACAAGACAGAACAGGCTGGTACTTATATGGGTTCCAGCACACTCCGGTGTTTAAGGAACCGAAATTGCCGACGAATGGGCCAACCGGGTGCAGCGATTCCCCCACAAGGGTCAGTGCCAATAATCGGAGTCAATTCGGCAGGAATCATGAATTGGATCTACGGTTATGTACGCAATTTACATAAAGAGAGAAAACTGTCAAACTTTCTACAAGAACTTGGAAGGAAATACGTTCGGCTGATGGTCGGTATTATTACAGGACACAACCCATGGGCATATGACCACCATTGGAATCATTGAGGACCCGATGTGCATGCCTTGCCTTGAGGAGGCGTATAGAACTGAGCACTTTCGCTGTGAGTGTTCCGCCGTTGCTAGAGCAAGTCTACGAGTTTTGTGTTCCGATTTCGTGAGAATGAGTAATATTCGTTTTCTAAAACTGGAGGATATTTACAGATTTACCAAAGAATCTGGAAAATTCTCTATGTCTATCTCTGTCTCTGTCTCTGTCTTGTCTCTGTCTCTGTCTCTGTCTCTGTCTCTGTCTCTGTCTCTGTCTCTGTCTCTGTCTCTGTCTCTGTCTCTGTCTCTGTCTCTGTCTTGTCTCTGTCTCTGTCTCTGTCTCTGTCTCTGTCTCTATTCTTTCCTCTTTGTCTGATATTTTTCTCTGATACTTTTATCCTTTCCCCCTTGACTATCGACCCTGGGCTTTTTAGCCTGAGTGTTTGAGGAGCCACCAAACGTCTTGGTGCTCTTTGGCGCGACCTATTCAAATTTAAAATTTCAGTCACTTTCCAACTGGTATAATTGTAACCACTCTCCAACTAGTATGACCTTATCTATCAAATACCAGTTCGTAAAGTAAAATGTCTTCAGGATAGTTTGGTTTTGCCTGCAGATATCCTGGGCGAATATGTGGCATACAGGACAAAGTATGGTAAATAAGTAACATTGTGATGTTCGCACCCCAAACAATTTCTCTGCATATAAAATCGGGTTCTACAGTTTTATGGTTTGAAATTGAATAACTAATAAAAGATTTATTACGAGAAGGCAAATCATCAATTTCCAATACCTGAGACACAATGCACTTACAATATCTGCTAATTGATTAATCATCGATGCTACGGGAAGTCAATTAAATTTTCGCTGCTGGGTAATGAGAGACAGCATAAATAAACAGATGTGGGAAAAATGTAGCGCGTTTGAAATGTTAATGCCTCTTGTTGAAGGTGTGCAATGATTGCCAGCTGCACTCACATTTCAGATGCTGCCTCACACACACACACCCACACACCCACACTGGTGTTATTTATAGTGGCTTTTTTTGTTTTTTGCGGAGCGTTACGCCGCCACAATTCGCCATATTCTGCAAGCAACAGGCAACTTGGAAAACACTCAGAACTTAAGACTCAAGGCCAGTCGGATGTGCACAGGTGACAGTTGGCAGTCGGCGCGTAAGCCTTGAGGCTACTTTACGCACAGCCACACAAAATTCAGTTTGTGTGTCTGCAGTAACTTAATTTTCAGAGCTCACAATCTACTTTACTTATCGCTTTTCTTAACAGGCGCTCGTTTTATGTGTGTGTATGTTTGAGCTCGTTTGTTCACAATTCCACTAAATGAATGCAGCAGTTTCGCACTTCATTTGCCACGCTTCCGTTCGACGGAAGCTCAGCTATTCTTATTGTTGCTTTTTTATTTTCCACACTATACTCTGTACGCGCTGTGCTGATCCGCTTATCTGGTAGCGCTCATCTTGTTGGCTTGCTGACGACATTCGAAATAAGAAAGAAAAGAAAATACTGAAATTTCCACCACCCCTACCAATTACTGTCGCTTTACCTATCACATAGAGCTTCCCGGCGCATCGCTCTGCTGGCAAGTTAAGTGACAACAAAAGCTCTCTTCAGTGATGCTTCCCCAACGGCCAAATGAAGTGGCGACGGCAACAATTAAGCCGACAGCATCATCGCCAACAATGCAATGCTGCACTGGGCGTTGCTTTCGCGCTTCCTTTGTTTTCTTCTTGTGTTTGTATGTGTGTGTATGTGCGGCACCTGAAAGGCCAAGTCAAAACTGTAATTGTCAACTTAACGCTGAGAAAGCGAAATTACTCGGCGGCATTAAGCCTCATTGTTTGTGTTGGCTGTCATTGTCTGTCTGCTACAGAAGAGCCACATGTGTGTGTGTGTATGCGGTTTTAAAAACATGAACGTATATTATACCTATATATATATATATAGCTAGGCATGCAGGGATATATATATGTATATATGTGTGCGCAACCAGGAACCTTTTCATTTAGTGCAGCACAAACCAGCAGGGGCTTTGGATTAAAAAATTAAAACGATCGGTGGTAAGGTCACCGCTGAATACTTATTTTTTATTTTTTATTGAAACAGTAAAAATGTATTTACATTTCATGATATTACACCTCGTTAAAGGTGGTTTAAAATTTTCAAAAAATCTATTTTTGTTTTTTGATATTTCGAAAGCATAGGCATTTAAGAATATAATGCGAAATTTTTGGAAGGATATTCCCAGTATTTTTGATTCTACAACCGTTTTCGCAGATAGAGTCAGATTCGTCACGAGGCGACGCTCAAAACTTTAAACTCAATTATCTCAAAACTATTTTTTTCAGCCTGGTATTGTCCAAAAAAAAAAAAAACACCATTCAACCGAATCATGGGTCCGTACGAGAATCGTGCTATTATTTCAATTATTTCGTATTCTTTTGATTAAAAAACTGAAAAAGAACGATTTTTTGAAAGTCAAATTCAAAACCGCGCCATTTGGTCGATTTTTTTTTATTATTCTTGTACGGGACATAGCTACAGTCATATTGATCAGTAATTTCTTTGGTTTCTGTGTTTCAGATAAAAAGAAGAGTCAAAATGGACAACACCGTCCAGGTCCACTTTTTCGGGAGGGTCAACTTCATCGCCATTTTGCGCCAAAATTATTGAAATTAAAAAAAATCATTTTTGAATGTAACAGAAGTTAAATAAAAGGAAGTCTAGATCTGCATCTGTTGGGCTACAGCTTGTGGTCGAAATTGAAGCATATGGCTTGTCGATGACCTCACAGAAATTTGGAGAGTCTCAAACAATCTTTGGTTCGAGCAGCGACGTCAATACCCATGAAAACCGTGCGTGCTGCATTATCTGAATGGCCTAATCGCTTGAAGGCCTGTGTAACAGCAAATGATGGCCATTTCGAATGAAAATAAATTTTTGTTTTTTTTTCATATTTACATGATTAAATGGAATTAACTTGATTAAAGTATACATTCATATCTATTATCTGGATTTAACTTGCTAACTAACTAATTATTTAATTTTCCGACTTACAACATACCTCTGAAAGCCTTTTGTGCCTCTTTGTCATATTTATTTATAAAAGGATAAAGTGAAATTTTTTTAATGCCTATAATTATATAATATAAAGAAAATTATACACTACTTCTACTTAAAAACAAATATTTGAAAAAAAAATTGTGAAATTTTCTTTCTTATTTCGAAAAACACCACCCTGAAATTTTAATCTCATTTTTTTAAGAATTTTTTAAAGTTTATTATCTTCGGTTCATTTTAACATTTCGATTTTTTTTATATTTTTTTCTAATTTTCTAGGCTAAAATATGATCCAAAAGATCGTTGATTTATAAACTTCGACGGAGGGGAATATCTAGTAAAAAAACCGAGCCTGATAAAAATACCTACGAGAATACTAGATCTGCGGTTTCAACGGGAAAATAAGTATCCGACTATTTTGAAACCTGCACTGGTGTGAAACAAGGATGTTTGTTGTCGCCATTATTGTTCACTTTATACCTAAATGATTTGCACGAATATTTGGAAGGTGGACTATCGGTTGGGGACATGAATATACGTCTTCTCCTTTATGCCGATGATATTGTTCACATGGCGGATAACCCTAAAGTCATGCAATCCATGATTTATAACGTGGGTATATGTATATGGCGCTGAATGGAATATGGAAGTAAACCCAAATAAATCGGAGATGATGGTCTTTAAAAGAGGTGGACGACTTTCCTAGGCAGAAAAACGGTGGTACCAAGACGAAGAAATAAAATTGGTGGCCGAATATAAATATCTTGGTGTCATTCTCACACCCAAAATGGCATTCGAAAAAAACATAGAAGCCAGAAATACTTCAAAAAGAGCTAGTACTAATAGCACATGGAACGATTTTTTAGCGAAGCTATTGATTTCATTAAAATCCCAATGGAATCTGTTCCAAACGGTATGCTGAGCGATACAAAACAACGCAGCGCAAGTTTGGGCATATGCCTTATTCGATGAAGTGAGTAAACTTCAACGTTACTTCATTAAACGAATCCTTAAACTGCCCGAGTTCACTCCGAATTATGCAAGAACACTAGAAACTAATTTAGAAGTTAGCCACTCTTAATCTTTAGAACCATACATGAAGTATATCTAGAAAACCAATTCAAAAATACAATAGCAACAGACTCCCACACAAACTAACACAAGGCATCTTAAGTAAAAATGTGTTTTGGCTTAAGCATCTGAACGACATGGGAAGAATGGAGTTCGGTCTGAAGTTTACAGAAAACATCACCGCTATAGACTGGCAAGAACGCATTTATACTACTCAAAAGGTGCATCATATTCATATTAAAGAAAATATGCGGCTAGCTGTTATTACGACAATTTTCAAAGCAAGATGTAGTTTACTGAAGCTAAATGCAACCAAGTATGGAAATATCCAGAAAATATGCCTCCTCTGCAATTTAAACGAGGAGTAAGATATGCAGCACTTCTTAGGAAGATGTCCGGTACTGAAAGAGATCAGAACAAAATACCTAAACGCAGCGAAGCTAAATGAAGCAGAAGTAATAAATATTCTTAATGACCACAATTGGAAAAGACTAACTTACTTTATATACTCAGCCTTGCGCTATAGAGAATTTCTTATTGCAGATTTTAATTTGTGATTAATTTTTAATCTGTGACAGACAACATTGTTATTGCCACAAATTTTTTATTTCTTTCTTAATGTATTTATATATTTAAATGAATTAATCTAAAAATTATTGCAAAGTTAGATGCAATAATTATAAAATGAATTACTAGCACTACTATACTCCAAAAAGGATTTTTCTTCTAATATAAATTTTTTTTTACATATTTGGTAAAATGTTTTTTTCATATTTGAATAACACCTATTTTTGATTTTTCAAATTCGTTTCTCTATTCTTTTCACAATAGCAAGACTTGAGTATAATACCTATAACATAAACTAAAAAAGTTCTGAAAAAACCTTAGCAATTTTAGATTTATTCAATGCTGAAACCTCGGTGTACAGTTTTTTAAAGATCCTTTCAACATTTAAGGTTTTTTTAGCTAAAGCATTTTTTTTGGTATTTCCCCTGTATTTGACCACAGCGACCACAATTGTGCGACCTTATATTGTATTGATAATGTGAAATTTAGATTAAAAAAATAAAATTTGTAAAAGAAGACTTTCAGCACTTTTTCCAACAATGGAAGAGTGGTAGTAAGTGTTGCAGGAATACAGAGAGAGAGAGAGAAAAGAGAAAGAGAGAGATAGTATATTAAAACTTATGACAAAGAAAAATATATAAAATCTAAATATTCATTCATCGGGTCAGCATCAGTATGAAATAGTCTCATATTTTTATTGCAAATTTTCATTCAACTCATAAATAGTAGATAATCGTATCTTATTTACGTTTGACTAAGCCATTGCAATTCAATTGCAAAATAAGCCAAATATTGAAAACGCATTCCTTTCGAGCTTTCAATTGAGGAATCGCATATGAATTGCAATCACCAGCACTGCTGCATATCTTATCTTCACGCGTCACTAGCAGACAGACAAGCAAACACCCAACACATTCCGCTCTACTATCATTCATTCACTTAAACTTGCTTACACAAGCACGACAAAAATGCATAAATACTCGTATGCGTGCATGAATGTGTGTGTGTGTAGGTGTGTGGCATATGGTTGAAGCCCTTGAAGGAATATGTGTATGTGTGCCTGTGAATGAATGGGTCAATGCAATAAATTTTGATTGTCCATTCAACAACATTGTACAGCAGCCGCCACCAAGTAAGGACGCCAAGAATTACAACAACTAAGTCACCAAAAGCTCACCCTCAGCAAACCAACAAATACTAACATGCATCACTTTCAGTACCAGCCAGCGCAACAATAACAACAGTAGAAGTAAAGTCAAATGTTAGCATGACTGTGGGCAACATATTGACCAGCATATCCATTGCTGACTGCTGCTGCTGCTGGTGCTGGTGCTGTTAACACTGCCGCCAATCTTGCTATCGAAAGGACATCCAATCCATCATCATTGATTAATATGTTTTCGTGAGCCAGCAGCGAGCAGTAAGCAAAGATGCTAACCGTATTGGAGTCTAGAGAGAAGTCGCACAGGTCTATGAATATACATACAGATACATACATATGTACGTATAGGCCAGGGCGTAACTGCCGCAGACACACCTAGCTGGTGCATAAATAAACAGTGGTGTTTGTAGGTGTGACCTCTTGAGCCTATATAATACAAACGCCGAGATTGCGGCAGTTAATTTGCACCAACGAAGGCATAATTGTCAAATGCAATTTGCTTTTGTGTTATTAATTGTCCAATAACGCCTTGAGCTTATAGTTCAACTGTGCCAACACCAGCATTTAAACAATGCACCTTCAGCCTTTTCAAATACCCAATAAACCAAAAGCCGTCTAAATCGTATAATAGCAAAATTTTAATGAAAAATTTCAAAATTTTTTTTCAATTTTAAAATAGATTTCTGCAAAATATTTCGTAGCGAATTTGTGTCTCAGAAATATGAAATTTTTATAAAAATAATATTTTGATCAAAAGAAATGTGTAATTTTTTTCATAAGAACTTAAACAAAAATAAAAGGAAAAGGCGACAAAATATCACAAAATATTGGT
>JAYXIM010006469.1:0-51424 GCA_037575425.1 Anastrepha fraterculus | reverse complement strand
AAAACGCTCAGAATATGTCAATCGGCGTCACAAAGTAATTTTTCTTGATGACAATGCACCGCCACATCGAGCAAAAGCTACCCGGGAATTGGTGGAGACGTACGATTGGAAACCGCTAGTGCATGCAGCTTACTCACCAGACTTGGCGCCTTCCGATTGTTTTCATCGATGGGCAACGCACTTTCTGAGCAGCGCTTCAATTCTCACGAACAAGCCAAAAAATGGCTCGATGATTGATTTGCGGCCAAAGACGGCCAATTTGCCAGAGATATGGGAAAAATGTGTTGCTAGCGATGGCTATTATTTTGAAGATGAAATTTGAAACCATTTTTTGTTAATAAACGTTTGAAATTGAAAAAAAGCTTAATGCGATACCTAAAGATGATATATACATTTTCACTAACAGCCAGGCGGCATAAAGTTCCAGGTCATTGCGACATCGAGGGCCATTGCAGGTCACCTGAACTAGCAAGACTCCACACAACGCTGCTTTACCTTACAGATATGCAAGCTACTTATTTTTGAGAAATGTGTAAGAATAGCGAACGAAAGATGGCGTGACGTGTCTCTTTTCAGGACCGCCCGCCAATTTTGACCTACTCTTAGTACTGAGCCAAAGCAAATTTAATCTTAGCACACTTGTTTCTGTCATAAAGCGGAACTCCTTAATAGGTAGATATACCCAGAGGATAACCGTGCAGACGCATGATATCCTGCTGAAACTTTCAAGAGGAAAAGGAAGAAGAGACAATTTGCACCTACTGTGCCACTGTCCTGCTCTATCCAGACAAGAAGATTCGCCATTCTAAATACACAATTTTTCAATGATTTGGAAGACCTCAACACTGTAGAAGCCACAGTTCACATTGATTTTAGGAGAGATTGCGGCAAGTTCCTCATGCGGGCATGAGCCAAAAGGCTGAGTATATCCCTTAGTGGGGAACGCCTACCATCTAATCTAACCTACATAAAATACTTAGTTAAGAGCGAATATTAATTAGCCACATTTTCACCAGTATTGCCCCAGTGCGCCTGCGTGTGTGTCCGCGCGTATGGTATCGTGATTGGCAACAAGTCTACTACGTTACGTAGCTTTTGGCGCTGCAGTGGAGCGGTTGCCAATTTGGCGCGCGGCACAGCGATTCATATGGCTTGTGGTGGCGCATCCACATTTGTATGTTTCTATTTTTTATTGAGCGTGTGTGTGTGTGCGTGCAAGTATGTCCGAGACTCTGTCACTCACTGTGCGGCACAAATTTATGTGGTGCGTTAGTCAGTGCTTAAAATTTAATAAATCGTAAAAAATCCACTGCGCTATGTGATTTTTCTCTCATTTGCTTTTCCTTTTTCTTTTTTTATTTTCATTACATGGGCGCTTGTGTGTGCGTATTTTTGTATTTTTGGCGATGCATTACTTTTGCTGACTGCTGTGACAATTTAATTGAATTTAAGTGGGCACTTTGCCGGCTGAAAAGTTTTGTCGCGCGAGAAAAGTTTTGAGGAAAAAAGAACCAAATGAAATTTAAAAAAAAATTAAATAAAAATTTGCAAACTAAAAACTAAAAACCCAACGTTGTGCAACTTTCTAAATGCGCCCATAAGAGATGCGTGTGTAAAACAAACAGAAAAACAATAACAACAAAAAAACAAACGGCGGTGCAAGCGTGTGTGTGGTACCGACTGGTGCGCGCAAAAGTGATTGCAAGGTGTTTTTTCTATTGATTAGAGATTTTGCATAACAAACTCGTCTGGTGGCGGCGGTTTCACTGTATTTCTATAGTTTTGCGAATTTTATGCATTTTTAATACGACTTCTTTTTCTTATTTACACCAACACATAAAATTCACCATCTTACAATACAATCAATTATTCCATGCATTGAGTTGTACAGATTTTATGTTTTTTGTTTCGCAATTTTTTCATTTTTATATTTTACAAACGCGTTGCGATTAAATTTTTAATTTCCGCAATTTATGATTTACCGTTTTTATTGGCAAATTGAGCATACAAACATGCAAACGAAAATATAAAATAGTAACGTAACGAGCAAGGCAGCGGCAAATATTAAATTGAAGCTGCAAAAAAAAAAAAAGACGCACGCAACTAAATGTTAATGCATTCCTCATACGCCGTGGCTATCAGCCGCAACACGGAGTGGAGTTGTCTGCAAATACCCGGAAAATGTGCGCATGCGCTTGCGCGTGCTTAGCACACGAGCAGCAGTGGCGCATGTAATTGCGGTCATTGATTGGAGTAATAACTTGTAACCACTTTTTCATAGTACTGCTCAGGCGTTTTGAATTTCATTGGCGTTTGCGCGAGGTGCATACGCCTTTACGTCACAAATTTTGGGCGCGACATGGCAGTGTGCAAACGCAGTAATTACAGTCTTTTCAAATGTTCAATATCTAATTTTCTGACTGTTGCAATTTCCACTAACTGCCTACGCCCGCCTTACGCTGCAGACTAAGCATTCACCATTGTTGTATTGCATTTCAAGTTCAACGCTAACTTTGGCCGGCAAGTGCCGGCGCAAAATAAAAACAACTCTAAATTCAAAGTCATTAATGAGCGCAATCGACCAGTGAATGAGCAAAGCTAAATCTGAAAAAAAAAACATTTTTTAAATAACTGTAAAAAAAATAATTGTGCTCACACAAAAAAATCCAATTATTGTACGTAGATATGCGCTTGCATTTTAATTGCAGCAGCCGCGGTGACACGTGCCAGTCGCGACGCTGGCAATGAAAGTGTGTATGTATGTGCATGCAAACATTGGCGGGTAATACAGCGCCCCAGCTAAGCTTAACGGCAATTTTAAGTATCAGCTCACAGAGAGAAAGGAAATTAGTGCGCTTCCATGCAAAAGAAAATTAAGAGATTGGCTTAAAGGCCCAGTAACAGAGGAGAGAGGTTCAACTGCCCATGTATACGTGGAATGGTGTTAATGAAATCGTACCTGGCAACGGGCACTGGAATTCATTCAAGAGTAAAATGTAATCGTGAATACTTAATATTTTCACCTGGAATGTGGCGTAAATAATAGAAGGGTTTCCCCATTCGTGTGCAATTCCGTTCATAAAATGTCTGTTACAATTACGGCATTGGAACAAATACAAAACTGCGCTGCTACTGAATAGTTTATAAACTTTAAGTGGCAAGTTAAGTGCTTACATGTGAGTCAATAGTAAGATAAGGCACAAATAAATTTAAGAACGTTCTTTGATTGGGCATAAAATAGTGCTATAAAAAACAAAAGCTGGAGCAGCTACAGAAATTAGTAAGTAGCTTAGCTTTATAGAAGAAACTTCACAAAGAAATCAGTAAATTCGACTTCAATCAGACATCACTAATTTCAAGGAGCACTCACGTGTCACTAGGCGAACAACTCACAATAAAAACTGAATAGAAATAATGGAAATAATTGACGTCAGTGTAAAACCTCAAAATTCTATTGAGTAACTAGGCCTCTAAATAAAGGGTTTTCCAATAAAAGGTGTTACAGGTGAATGGATTGCGCTATCGATAGATGATTAACGATTTTTTATGGCCGGCATTGGATGGTACTGATCTGGTCGACGTTTATTTTCAACAAGACAGCGCTACGGGCCGCACAAGCAACGAAACCATTGATCTTTTCCGGGAAAAGTTTCCGGATCGTGTTATCTCTCAAAGAGGTGATCACAATTGACTACCGAGATCTTGTTATTTAACATCTTGTGATTTTTTTCTTTGGGGTCACGTGAAAGAGAAGGCCTACGCCAACAGCCCAGGGCCGATTCAAGACCTCAAAGACGGAATTCGTGAGGCTATCGAGAACATAGGGCAGCCACTTTGCAATTCGGTTATGGAAAATTTCATGAAAAGGATATTGTCCTGTAAGCGTGGTCGTGATATTCATTTACCTGATGTTATTTTCTACTATTAACGGCATACTTACCTCTTTATAATGAAATAAACATCCGATCATTTATATTAAGAAATAGCATTTTTCGTTGAATATTAAAATAACCCCTCTTATTGCAAACTCTTTACTTGCAAATTATTTGTTTCGAAATAATAATAAGATAAAACGGCGGCTGCACTACTATTCTTCAACGAAGCCTCATTTTACGGAATGGCGCATAACCGTACCAACTATTGGGTTGGGGAATAAATTCGTACCGTTTTTAGCGAAGACTTTTAAGCAAACGCAATAATTATTATCAATAAGTTAATCAATTACATAATTTACAGCCTCTTCCCACCTCTCGACCAATTTGGTGAAGCCGTTCCGCCAAAGCTCAATTGGTTGTTTTTTCACTGAAGTTGTTGAGCCAGTTTTTAAGGATCTCTTTGTTATCGAAGGCTTTATATGGTTTGACAGGGAGCGGAAAAGTACAAGATCCGGAGAATACGGTGGATGCTGAAGGACCTCCCATTCAAGATCTTGGAGTGGGACTTTGACGACTTGTGCAACATGGGGCCTGGCGTGGCCTGAAGGAGTATGGTTTGACCATATCGATCGGGTATTTTCAGTCGAATAGCCTCATTCCCAGTGCACCATGCCCTCCCAGTCCCACCAAACACACATCTTTGGATGAAGATCCGGCTTGACTTTCTGCTTTGACGTATCTCCTGGAGCCACCCACTCTTTTCATTGCTTCATAGTGATGTATAGGCACCATTTCTCATCTCGCTGTTTAAGCCCGCGTGTTGCTCGATGGCGGTCGAGATGCTGAAAAGCAATTTGAAGGCGAATTTCTTTGTTTTTCTTTCGTGGCGCTCGTGAGGTACCCAAGCTCCCAATTTTTCGGTAAATCCTATTGAACGCAGGTGATTGAGAATCATTTTATTATCGCAGTTCATATTTTCCGCCAATTCACGATAGGTTTGGTGATCGTTCTCATTCAAAACTGATTTGAGATGTTCTTCATCGAATTCAGAAGGCCTTTCACAGCGGGACGTGTCGCCATTTTTGAACTTTGCAAATCATTTCTGTGCTGTAGACTCGCCTATGAGACCTTCTCCATACATGTCGCAAATGCCCCGGGCTGCTTCGTGAGACTTTTGACCTCGCTGAAAAGGAAAGAAGTGCAGGTGTCGAAAATGTTGATTTTTGCCTCCTGGGCATTCCATTACTTAGCGTCAAAACTAGGAAAAAATTAAGTACTCAAAAATACAATTAACCTAGTTTTGTAGAGCACAAAGAGTTCTATCCAATGAATACTTACCCAATATTTAATTTTATTTATCCTCTAAATGTTGACCGCTACGTCGGTCGCATTCTTGGAATTTGGGTCCCTTACTCCGTGAAGAAGTGATGTCATGACGCCAGTTAAAAACACCAAGTGAAGGCAAGGTCTTCTCCACTTGATCTTTCCGCAGCATCCTTCTCTCAAACACTGCAAGTGACGCCTCATCGAATGTTGTCATCGTCCACGCTTCTGCGCCATACGTTAGGACGGGCATGATGAGAGCCTTGTAGAATCAGAGCTTTGTTCGTCGAAGAGAGGTTTTACCTACTCAGTTGCCTACTTAGTCCAAAGAAGCACTTGTTGGCCAGAGAGATTCTACGTTGGATTTTCAGGCTGACATTGTTATCGATGTTAATCCTAAATAAACGAAATCTCTTACAACCTCGAAATAATAACTGTCACCAGTAACGTGAGTGCCGATACGCGAGTGCGCCGACTGTTTGTTTGAAGACAGGAGGTACTTCGTTTTGTCCTCGTTCAACTCCAGATCCATTCGCTTTGCATTTCGCATTCTTTATTTGGTTTGGAAAAAAAGCAGAACTAACAGCGCAGTTGTTAAGGCCGATGATGTCAATTTCATCAGCAAACGCCAACAAGTGTACGCTCATATAAAAAACTGTGCCTGAGCGATTAAGTTCTGCGACTCGAACGATCGTTTCCTGCAACAGGTTAAGGAAGTCACACAACTGAGTGTCACTCTGTCTAAATCCTCGTTTGGTATCAAACGGCTCGGAGATACTTTTCCCTATTCTGACGGGGCTGCTGGTATTGAGCAACGTCATTTTGCATAGCCGTTTTAGCTTTGCGGATATACCAAATTCATACATCGCGGCATATTTTTGTTTTTCCTTGTTCACTCCTCTCGGGAGCATGGGGCCTCGACAAGACTAAGTCTTGCGTTGGTTTTGTTAATCTGTTTTGCTTTCTGGCAGGATAGGGGATTAGCCTAGCCTATTGCTACCTGTCCTAAGTAGTGGGAATGTCCACCTGTCGTTGCTTAGGAACAACGTCTTCTTATTGCTAGGAGCGCTATTTTTCTGGCAGAAGGATCGCACAGGTGGTAGAGGACTTCGCTAAATTTCGTGTGTCTGCGCTATTACCGCGTTCGCCTGCTTCCTCTTGTTGGCGTCACTGCTGCAATGCCACTGATTTTGTTTGTTTTAGCAGTTACAATGCAAATAATGCGCTGACTATTGTGCGGGAGTAAGGATGGATAGGATAAGTTTTTGGGGTTGAGGAATGATTTTTTTTTTCTTTTTAGGAAGAGGAAAAGTAGGTAATTTTGGAAAAGTGCGAGGACCATGCTTTACGTGGGTTTCGAACCCACAACCTCTGGGATGACAGGCTAGTGCACTTATGCTAGACTACCATCGCGGCGTATAGGCAGAACAAAATAATTGGAGTTTATTGAATTGAGCGGTCGACATATTGAAAAATTCGCCATTTCCGTATATGGAAAAAGGAACTCCATAGAATTAAACTTCTCCAATACATACTATATGTATGTATATAGTAAGTATATACATACATACGTACAATGCAATATAAAAATGCACATACACACTGTTTTATTAATCGCAATTTATGCTTACTGTTGCACGCACGTTAAGCCACAATATTTATTTGTTTTTTACTAGTTTGCGTAGCGGTACGTGCATGGCAGTTCATTGGAAAACATGTACATCTGTATACACAATTTATGTCTGTATGTATGTATGTATTTATGTATATTTACTATACTCAAAAGCGTTTTTTGGAATTGATTTTTTCTCATTTAATTGGTGCAATTAAATATTTGTGTTTTTGCGAAAAAAAGCAACAAAAAAGTAAGTAAAAGCGAACTAAATTTCATTTGCACACGAAATTGTAGTTCAGGGTCTTGACAGCGGAAGGTCATTTGGAATAAGTTTTCTGGCCGCCTATGAAAAATAAATTATTTTTTATTTCTTTAACGTTGAAGCTTTTCACTCGCGCGCACAATCGTTCGTCGAGAAACTTGTAATTATTTTATATGCATGTATGTATATGCACACATCTACATACACACATACATACGTGCACATATTATTGCCAAATTGAGATCTGCTGCGCTGTCAAAGGTTGCACAAACTCAACTGCTCTCTTTATTGATTCGCAAACGTTTATCAATTTCAATTCGATTTCATTCGGCTATCTAAATATACACAATACAAGAAAGTTCAGTTACTTAATTAATATAAATTTGCATAGTTCAATAATTTTGCTCTTTTTAGGTCAAATGTTTTCGAAGTGCATTCACTTTTGCTCGAAATAACGGTTTTAAATAAAATAACTAGCTTATCTTATTATTAATACGTACAAATCATCGTTCGCTTAAGATCTGCATTCACTGTAGCGTACAGTTATTCATCAAACGCACCAAACGAATTGTGTACACACGTCCCTTAATTAAGGCATAATTACATACCATCTTGATCAAAAAGTTCCCGGAAAATATTTAGAAGATTCAAAATACGCCAAGGCCAAGGCCATGAGAGTTAACCACAATAACGCAAGGCAGGTATTGGTTGCCGGATGCCCAGTGGAATTCGTTGAAAGTTTCTGCTACCTCGACTGCATCATTACGGCAGCTGGTGGTGCAGACGAAAATGTCAACTGCAGGCTAAACAAAGCAAGGGCGGCATTCGGGCGAATGCATACAGTATGGGAGAGTACGCAAATCTCCAGGCGCACTAAACTACGATTAGTTCGGCTCATGCGTAAAGGCAGTATTGTTGTACGGAAGCGAAGCATGTCTGGTCTCTAACACCATCACACAGAGGCAACAATACTTCAACAACAAATGCCTCCGCATCATATGCACAATATTCTGGCCAAACACCATCAGTAACGACGCACTGTGGAGATTAACTAACGAGGAACCCATCCTTAGGCAAATCAAACGCCGAAAGTGGCGATGGATAGTGCACACGATTAGAAAGCACTAGATAGTATCACGAGAGCGCCACTGAGCTGAAACCCGAAAGGAAGCAGAGGTCTCCTTCGGCCAGAGAAGTAGGAGAAGGTGGATGTACCGCGAGCTAATAGATGCTGACACCACATGGGACGGCGTAAAAACAACAGCCCAGAACCGTGTACGATGGAAGAGTCTTGTCGAGGCACTATGCTCCCGAGAGGAGAGTGGACAAGAAAACAAAAAAAAAGCAAAATACAAGTTTATTCCTCAAACATTTTTAGAACTTTATTTTCGGCATAACAATCAAAGCCTCTTCGATTAATTCATTACTTCCTCGGCTGTTAAAATGCATTCTTCGTAGTGGATTTTGATCTATAGCAAACATAAAAAAATCTCACGGTGCCATATCAGATTAAGTCGATGGCTGTTGGATAGTATTCGTTTGGTTCTTTGGTCAAAAATTCACGGATATATGGTAGATAGATGGATTCAAAGTGTAATGATGCGTTATCATGGTGTTAAATCCACCAGTTGTTTCCCCACTAACGTCTCATATCGTCCAAAGAATAGTCCTTATTAACTGCCTGACCATTTCAATCCATAATCCGGCTGCCGTAGCCAAATGGGCTGGTGCGTGACTACCTTTCGGAATTCAGAGAGATCGTAGGTTCGAATCTCGGTGAAAAAACAAAATGAAGAAAAAGTTTTTTCTAATACAGGTCGCCCCTCTGGCGGCAATGGCAAACTTCCGAGTGTATTTCTGCGAAGGAAAAGCTCTTTATAAAAAATACCTGCCGTTCGGAGTCGGCTGGAAACTGTAGGTCCGTCCCTCCATTTGCGAAACAACATCAAGACGCTCGCCACAAATAAGAGGAAGAGCTCGGCCAAACACACAGATAGGATGTACGCACGAATTATACATATAAAGGGTGATTATTTAGCTATTATGTTGTTGTTGTTGTAGCAGCATAAACATTCCCCATACTTACATACGGGGAATGCTGCTGGAGTGACAGTCCTTGGCCGGATATAAATCGAAAAAAAACCAATAAAAAACAATTAAGGGGGTATTCTGGTCTAGAAATTTGAAAAAATCGATTTCTTTTTTTGCATATTTTCAAAGTCTAGACCTTCAAAAATGTGCCCTTCAACGGATTTTTCAAAATTCGGATTATTTTCGGAGATACGGCGGACTTTGTGACGTGGCGTCTAAGCCGGCCGAGTGGAGCGAATCGCACAATGAACGGCAGATGTTACCACACGACTTGAGGACTCGTTCTTTCCAGAAAATCTTTTGTATCGCACACAACCTTTATTTATTTTGTACATATATATATACTTTATACTTCTATAATATATACTTGGAAATATATCGCCGATTAATCCAGAGTGAGTAGTAAATATTATGATCTAAGTTATTCTATTGGAATTGTTGCTCAAACTTCAAAGGCGATTTTCTCAAAACTACTTTTGGTCGTCTCAAGTTCTACTTGACCGATCGCTTTGAAGTTTGATACGAATTTTTTATTATACATCTGTCCTCGGATTTAAGTTTGAAGTATTTTTAAAAAATTTGAAAAGGTAAAAAAAGAGGGTAAAAAAACATATTTTTTTTTCAATTTGACGCCATTTTGTGAATTTTTTTTTTTTTTTTGATTTGGCGTAATCCGATAGCGACATACTAACTAGTGAAGAATTTTTTTAATTTGTTTGTTTTAGATTACTACAAGGGTTGGAATCATGTCAACCATGGAGCATCGTTTTTTATGTAGCCCCCACTCCGCCGACCTGTAATTCCACGATTTTTTTATTTTTTTTTTATACTTTTCCAATATTTATAAAAACCATAACAAAAAATTGGATAGTAGAAATAATTTTCGATTTTTCTTATCTTAGTTTTAAAAATACCTAAAATTAAGGCGTCTAGACCAGAATACCCCCTTAAAGCAAAATCATTAAACTCAAATAAGTTGTTTTGTTAAAAGTCCATAGATATTATATACATGCATACATACGTAGATATATAAGTATGTATGTATATATGGGTAATCGACCAAAAGTATGCAGTGCTTTGAAATCATCATCTAAATAAATCTAATGGAGAGCAAGAATGAAATCAATTTCACTTTATTTCAATCCACATGTGGCAATTTATTTATTTTTTACCAAATTTTTGCACTCACTTTTTATTTAGAATTTATTTGTTATTTTTTTCTTCGCATTTATTTTTAAAAATCCTCTTGACCTCCCCAATTTTGGCCACAGCTCGCCATAATAATGCACAGCGGTCATTACTTTTTCTAAACGTTGAGGAATTCAATGCATTTAATAGTTGTTGTTTTTGGATTTGCGAAACATTTTTTGCTGGCATTTGAAAAAATTTCAATTCTCTGATTTTCGAATAAATAAATAGCACAGAATTAAATCAGCAAGCAAAGTAAAAATATACAAATGTCAGCATTGCGGTAGGTACACATACATACATATACGAGTACTGTTATTTCTTAGAAGATTTTCTTGCTATTTGTTATTTATTGCTGCTGCACATCAACGTCGCAATCAATTTAACTCAATCTCAATTTACCGCAACGGCGGGCGAATAGACGTCTTTAATCAGCTGCACTCAGCGAACAGTTAAGCCACTCAGGTAGTCAGTGAGTTGGTGAAGTGGCCAAATTTATTTCATTCTTGCATTTGTTTCTTCTTATTTTATTTTATTTATGTGCGTGGGTCTGTGTTTTAAATTGCATGCTGCAAATCAATTTGATTTTAATGTGCGATATAAGCGCTAAGCAATGTTGGAAACTCACAAAATATCTAAATAAATGCCGAATCTGTTCAGCGATGATGGCAGTCGACTGTCAACGATAAGATAGCCGCAGCAGACAGACAGCTAAATGTAGAAGAAGAAGAAAACACAATCGCATTACAGCAGCGGTGGGCGGGTGGCTGTATCACGCAAGTCGCACTCGTCGCAATGGCAGTGGCAGTATTTAGCACAGATAAACTGCAACAGATATATGCAACAACAACAACAACAACATGCATATACACCCATGATCAGTAAAATAGAAACGCGATATTTGAGGAGTTTTTAAATATTAAATAGAATTATGAAGAGAAATTCCATGCGCAGTTTCATAGCCCATTAAATTTTAATATAGGTGTTTTAGAGGTTAGTTTTCAAGATGAAATAAAACGTATATAATTTAATGTTATGGCCAAGAATTTAGCTTTATTATAAAGATAAGGGTTTGCCCTTATGTTTTAAAAATGATACCATTCAACCAAAGTGAGCTTCATCGCTGAACAAAATTTCTTCGATGCGTCGCGAACCGAACCATTATTTTCGTAATAAATTTGCACGGTTTGCAAGCGTTGTTCAGGTAAGTCTATTCATTATGAAATGGCAAACCAAACTGAGCATAAATCAAGTGACAGCTGTCAAAAGACCATCTACGAAAAAGTAGTGCCAACTTGAAAACCTAACCTCTAAAAAAACACCCTATATAATAAAATGCGGAATATGTCGTTCATTTGTTATATGGAGAAAATGCGCAACACCGACAAAAGAAAATAATGAAAAGTTATCAAGATTTTTAACTTCAAAATTACTCTCTATCTTATCAAGGCGAATCTATTAAAGGTGGTATCGGTAAATCAGCTGATTTATCTTTTTTTTTCTTTCTCCGTGCCCATGTGGCTGTCAGACCAGAATGAAACAAGACGAATTCATTCTTTGTTTTCTACTTTGCCAATACTTTTCTTTGACAATCAAACGTACAAAATATTCCTGTTGATTTACTGAATGCGCCTTAAAAACGGCGTATCCAATATTTTTTTGTGAATTCTGATTCAAATTTTTGAAATTTATCGAAGTTTTATAAATCTTATACAAGGTCTAAAACTTTAATTCATATGATATTTATTGTTGAATGCACTATATTTCTATCAAAAATTAATAAAACTTAACACAAACAAAAAAATAAATAAACTTGTTAAAATATCGATTTTCCATTATTTTGATCATGGGTGTACATATTTAAGTTGAGGCAACACACAGAAGCTGAAAAGATTACCACATCAAAATAGCAATAGAATAAAAAAAATCGTTGACATTGATTGACACAATCGAGCCCACGATATTTAAATGATCGCCTGCCCCAGCGCGACGGGGGCAAATCAACGCTGCCATCATGCAGTGCCCTAACAGTAACAGCAAAACTATAAACCCGCATAACAGTGCAGCTGTAATATGATATTAGCAATGACAACAGCAGGGGTAGGTACTATTGCATTTGATTGCCATCGTCGTCGTCGCTGCGTTCGCAGCAGCAATCTTAACCTCATCAGCTGGTCTAAATGCATAAGAGCACATACATACATACTTGTACATACAACACGAGAATGATAGAATACAAAACTATGCCGACTAAAGTGCAATTTTGAGAGTCATTTTGGCATGGCGTAATCTTAGAAAAGCGTAAGAGTGCGAAGAGACGGGTGGGAGTTAAAACAGCTATACATATATATATGTAATTGGCGCGTCTGTGTGTTTGGCCGAGCTCCTCCTCCTATTTGTGGTGTGCGTCTTGATGTTGTGCCACAAATGGAGGGACCTACAGTTTCAAGCCGACTCCGAACGGCAGATATGAGGAGCTTTTTCATGGCAGAAATACAATCGGAAGTTTGCCATTGCCTGCCGAGGGGCGACCGCTATTAGAAAAATGTTTTTCTTTATTTTGGTGTTTCACCGAGACTCGAACCTACCAACCCATTCGGCTAACTTTTGTAAATAAAAATGAGAAGGTTAGTTAGATTAAAATAAAAATGGAAGAGGATTGAAAAGAGAATAGTAGGAATGGAGATGGTGGAGAAAAAAATTTAATCAATTGCTAAATGGCGTCAGCTTAACAGCTAATTCTATCAAGTTCACTGAGAATCGAATAACTATACCGCAACCGCTATACCGCATTATGCGCAGATTACTCTATTCTCTCAACAATGGATACAACCAACTTATGCAGTAGAATTTGAGATCATTTTTCAAGTATTACTGGAGTTTTTACTGGTATACGATTACTCCAAATTGATACGTACATATATGTACATATGTATTTTTATGTATAACCAAGCAATGAAAACACCCCAATTTGCATAACTCTTAAGCGAACAATAAAGGGTAAGCAAACAAGCATGCCTACCATAGCGATTTCCCAAACGGTGCGTTCGCAAGAGCAACAATAACAACAACATTTACATATTTGGTTTTGGTAATTGCCGATTCTAATGCCAAAATTTCAATGAGAATACAGCAACAACAAAGAAGCATGGCACTTTGACATTCTAACCAGCAAATAGCAAGAAAGAAAAATCCGCTGCTATAGCGAAGTCCCCTAGTGTGTATTCGGATTGGTACCTGCTGAACAAGCAAAGAGGTAGTGGTCCCAGAAAACTCATAACGGAAATTTTCTAAACGATTAAGAAAAGAATGGGTTGACGTGGTTGTTGTGGTGATTCACTAAGATCAAATTAATGCTTGCGCATGATTTTATTGATACATCCTCGCTATTAACAAGTTATATGGTTATTCCTTCACGATTCGTGACTATATCCAGTCTATGCGAACGAGAAACCGTATAAGGTGGTTTTCGTCTATACCGGGCAGCTTCAAAAAGCGGTTTGCCAAGCGTTAACATCCTCGCCTTCCATGGGGCAAAACATTCACAGAGGAAGTGGAAGATAGTTTCCTTTTTCTTCGATTAATTACAGCTATGGAAGTATATATTGTAAGGGATGCACATTTTGGCTACCCGCTCTCCTATGGACCAGAAACCAGTCATTACTGCCGTGAGTCTAAAGGCATCCCTTCATTTCATTTTAGGTGGGCCATAACGGTCTGCTAACTTTCTCTCCATCTACAATCCGCGATTCGTAGATATTTTGGGAATATTTTATTCTTCATTGCACCTAGTGGTGTGAATACCGATTCTGCAAGAATGTTATTCATGGCAGATTGCGCTGCTGTCAGTTCGTCCGCTTTTTGGTTTCCTTCAATGTTCCGATGTCCCAGAACCCAGATTAAGGAACCCAGGCCAGTCTAAAGGTTGTTGTAGCTGAATCCAGGGCCTGGATTGCTACTTGGCCATTCGAAAGAATAGCTATATTGGCCTTAAGGGGGCATATAGTACCTGTAAAATTTCGAAAAAAAAAGTTCTTATTTTTTTCATAATTCATAAAATGTTAACATATTCTTTAAGAATATGTTAAACAAATTTTAGAACGTAAATTTAAGTATTTCTTATATTAAAGACCGGCTACCGTGACGACTCTATTCCTTGCGTTCGAGCACTGGGAGAGGTATAGTTACGTTGCCGACTTTAGACGCGTTTTTCTCAAAACAATATTTTTCCAATTGGCGTACACGATAACTCGATAAAGTTATTGAGCGATCTCCCTGAAATTCTGCACACATCTTTTTTATGATATTACTTTCTATGTGAATTTGGAATTTTTGGAAAATTTTTCGAACAAATTATTTTTTTTATTATAATAGGAAAATTCGCCTCAAAATTAATTTTTTTGTTTTTTTGAAGCATTTTATTCCGCGATTTTTTTTTTTCATTTATTGTTAATTCGTATAGAAATTATGACATTAATAAACAAAAAAATTTTTGGGTTTTTGCATTTGACGCTGCGGCCTTCCTGAAAGAATTAAGTGTACATCGGCCATTTTAAATGATTAAAATAAATAAAAAAAAAAATATTATTTTAATGTATCTATAAATAAACTGTATGCAAATTTTGAAAAAAAATATGGACTTCTTCATTTTAAATAATTTTAATGAAAATCAGGGAAAATATGGCCGTTTACAGGTATCCGTCCCCCAGTAGTATCTGTGTAGACTGTAGCGTCGAAGTTTTTTAGTAAAAGTCCTTTACTCCATTCCTCCAGAGATGGAAAGAGAGTGGCAAAATTCCTATTGAATACAGATTACCTGAAGAATACTCATACATACAAACTGCCTTACTGAGTAAGAAGAAACTACAAATTCAAAGAGATGCCTTTCCCAAATTAATTCGTTAAATTTAAATTGTTTTCGATTTATATGTTTTTCTATATAAATGAGCTTTTGCCTTATGCATAATAAAAAATTTTGCCAAACTTGTTGAAAAGCAATTTTTTTTTTTTGTTTGCGTTACTTGTGGCTTGTGCGTATCCCAGTAACTGTGATCATCTAAAATAAATATATAGCATTTATTGTATTATTATATACATACATATGTATACTTTTAATAATGCCTACAATTGCATTATCGCTCAAGAATAAAGTTGAAGTATAATCTGCGTTCCCCATGTGGAATACCCGAGTTATCAATAATTCTTTAACGAAACGGCCCGCCATTTGCATTGGAACTTGGCTTAACTCTTCCTATTTCGAAATTCCCCTCTAACATTTCCTTGTCATAGTCCTTTGCGACAGATTCATTATCACAAGCTTGCCGCTACAACCTGCACTTTTATTTACCTCGATCGCACTGACATTACTAAAATACTTTTTTTCAAAGTTTCATCAATTTTATAAGTGGATTTATGTAGTTGCTGCCGTTTACCGCTTGGATATTAGATTATCACACATGTCTAATATTTGACACACCCACTTCCCAAAGCACAATAGAATTGATTAATAATGCATATTGCTGCGCAGATCTCCCTTTTTGATCCCGAACTAACAACAAATACTCTACGAAACCAACAAATTTCGTTTGTTGCGCGCTCTATATATGTACACTCTTGTATTTCTCGTTTGGGAAAACTCTCTTCTAGTATGTTAGGTAAATATATAATAGTTTTCCTTAAACGAGTCATATTACTGTATTCGCGTATTTATTAACTACACTAAATTTTTTAATGATATTTGTATTTGCTTACCTATCTCATTTATGCCTTCTACGTGACAATGCATTTTTTTGCTCTCATCGAAAGAATACATCACACGAGGTGCATACATATGTATGTACACAGATATGCGCATTATCATCTTCTAAGTCGAAATAAACATTAAAGTGGTTTAAGCTAATGTAATAAAAAAACTTGTAAACAAAAATTTATTTCAATTTTTACTGCTTTATTTACATAAATATCAGAATGTCGTATTTTTGCAAATTTCAAGCGGATGTGTTAGTGGAGGAAATTTAGCTAAAACACAAACCGCACTGATACTTAGGGTTGCATTTGTAAATAAAATTGAACTACAATATATATGTGTGGTACTGAGCGAAAAAATAATGTCTACTGCAACAAATTGAAGGTCTGGTAATGTTGAGCGATATAGTGATTTTTCGCCATCGGAGAATTAAGCGATTGCGATTTTTTAATCACCCCGATTTTCTAATGCCATGAGAATCGCTTTGTATGAATGAATTGTGTAAAAGCTTTAAGGAACATGAACTGTGGTCTGGAAAGATTATATCATATATTTATTTCAGATATCCATTCGCATTTTCTGTGTAAAAAATTAAAAACTTCACTTTTGTGTTGATCAGAACTTGGAACTGTTTTTTGATGGCTCTTCGGTTGTAGGGTCGAAAATTATTTTCTTTCTGTAACACCATTCAATTAAATTATATAAATATATTATTTCAGATTAACAACATGCCTCTATTTTCGGAAGTTGCACAGTGGGATATCGACTTTGCAGAACAAAATAAAATCTTGTATTTTTTTTTAGTTGATATGGGATGTTTTGTGCGAAATATTAATTTTTAAAATGTTATATTTTGTATAAGCATCATTTATTGTATCAAAAAATCTCTACATTTCATATCTTTTTTACTAATATCTGCTGCCACTTCTTAAGGCCTTACAAACCTCAAAAGCAGAAAAAACGTTGACAAGAAAAATTCCACAATTACAGTGCACAGAAGAAGAAAAACTTTCGTCGAAATTCACAGCTGAAACAAGAGCATCACAAAAGAAAACTTACCATTACAAATTCAAGTAAAAAAAATCGTAGTGCAAGGATCACATATAGGGAAAAATCACTTATTACTAGTGTCTGATTAATGTAATGTTAATGGAATCGTAAATGCGTGTGCCATGAACGTGCGAAAACTGCACAATAAAAGAATGTTGTTGTAACTGTGTTTTTTGTTGTGTTTTTTCTAAATATATATATATATATATATAACATATATATTATGCACCCTGGACATGCGGACACCCTTTATTGGCTTTCTGGACGTGCTCCTTCTCTTATTTGTGGCATACGTCTTGATGTTTTTCCAGGAATGGAGGGATCTCCATTAAGCCGACTCCGAACGGCAGATATTATTTATGAGAAGCCTTTGCAAGGCAGAAATACACTCGGAGGTTTGCGATTGTTTGCCAAGGGTGATGTTTCGTGGGCTCATTATGTGTACCAAGTTTGATTAATTTGGTATCATTAATGACAAAAATACATGTTTTTTGCTTTTTTGAAAATTGAGTTTATATGAGACCGAATGTCGAGCCACTACAACCATCGAACACCACTACATTCCCACGACATTCGGTTCTACGCAGCCGGAACGACCCGGACTTATATCCGGCCAAGGACTGTCACTTCAGCAGCATTCCTCGTATATGCACGAGGAATGTTTATGCTGCTACAACAACAACAAAAACTACACTCCCACGAATGTCGGTTCTTCGTAACTGGAACGACCCGGACTTATAACTGACCAGGGACTGTCATTTCAGCAGCATTCCCCATAAATATATGGGGAATATTTATGCTGCTACAACAATAACAACGAACATCACAAAAAAAAATTATAAAGATTAATGTGCTATAAAACTGCAAAAAAGCTCTTACTGAATGTTGAATCATAGTTTTAAGGTTGCACTTATATAGTTTTTGTACAATAATGAATTATATTTTCACATAATATTAATATTATTAAAATTACATAAGAAACAAACCTTTTCCGAAAACTTATCAGTAAGCTTTTGAGCTATAGATATTAAACACTTAAATAATTATAAATGTAAATCAGTTACGGGATTATTCAGTATAATAAAGAGTTTATTTTATTATTCATATATTTGAACTTACCCCCAATTCATTCCTTTATTTTTTTTTTCAGCTATTAAATTATTCATCAATAAACTCTCAATGGCTTGCACTCTTAAAAAGTTACCCAACATCTGGTGGCATCACTGCCCATCAGCTGTTCGCATATGTTATAATTGCTTTTGTTTTGTTGTATCACAGTAAACCCGCATTCCTACATGAAACTGAAATTAATAAATTTCACATTGTCGCGTTGATTTCTGATATTTTGGATACCAATACAACGAACAAATTATATTTACAATGTTTTGAAATACGTCGGACATTGTCGTTGAAGTGCACGCGAATGGGCGATTAAGTTGAAGGAAACCCCGAAAGACGTACAAACATTTGCGCCGCTATGACTACAATCTCGCCAGCTAGCGTGCCAGCAGTCAACACCACGTTGCATTAAGAGACCAAAGGACAATGTGGCCACGATTTCTTGGCCGACGTATACTCTACATAACCATCACATTACTTGCCGTAATATATTTACTAACGAATTTACTTAAGGTGAGTCAATGGCAACAACTACCAATGCATTCTAATTCGTCACATATTCCTTCTGCGCTTCTGCATAATTGGTTACATTCATCTCTTCGTCTAGCATGGCGGTCTTAGCGCACTGCATGCGGACAATATGCTCACCGTTCAGCGCACACGTCCGCTTATCTGGCGCACACTACAGGAACACCTACTGCCTGACGAACCTCAGAATCGCACCAACGATCCCGACATGCATTGCCGCAACTCAGTGCAGGGCCGCGATTTACTCGTCGATGATCGTGGCTTTCTCTGCCGTCGCGAACATTTGTTGCTGCCCAGCAATTGCTGTGATGTGGAAGTGCCTGAAACACAATATTACACATGCGATACATGTAATACAACAACACATTGCTGTGACATATACGAATACTGTGTGTCTTGCTGCCTGCATCCGACGAAACGAACACTGTTGGAGCTAGTGCTACGTACTACTACCGGTCGGCAGGCAGCTGTATACGCGCGTGTGGAGGATCATTTCGAATTGTGTTTGGTTAAGTGTCGTACAAATTCGCACTCTGTGGCACACGAAAACAAATATCGCGATGGTATGCCTAAATATTGTTATGGGCAGACAGAAGCACACGAATCGCAGCGTGAAGTATCAGTTAGTGTGGCACGATGATTATGCAGCTCCCAAGTATCCTAAAGAAAAAGAGAGGTGAATGCGGGAAATGAAAAAAAAAAAAAATTTACGCATAGTGATGGCCAACGACTGATTCATTTCGTAACTCGATACTGCTTATTCTACATAAGAGCAAACGCTCGTTCAGGGTAAATTGATAATGGACATTCAGGCACAAACAATGTCATAATTAATTATTGGCAACCTTAATCGTGAACGTTCTAGGGTTTGGTAGTGGCCAAAATGAAATACAGAGCGCAAGTGAGCTTTTAGTGCATTGCGATAATAGCGAGTTTAGTCTCAGTGCCCCTAATATTAACTTATTTAAGTTAATTTCTAACAATGGTTTGTATGAAATTATATTTTATGTTCGAATGAAGAAATGTATGTAGTATTTTTAAGTAGTGGTATTTGTATGCATGAAGAATTGTTTGAAAATGCTGTATATCTCGATTAAATTACAAAATTACAATTTGTAGAAGCGCTAACTAGAATGGGGTTCTTCAGGAGCAAAACGTATCATGACCGAACAAATTTAAGTATTAATGTAGAACTAAACATTACAATAATTTTAAGTTTATATCTTGTAAATTATGGACCACACATATAGATTTAAAATTGTTAGATTGCGTAAACTTCTCGAGTAATACTCTACTATTTTGATTAGCAAAAGTAAAAAACACTAATATTAATCAATTATTAAACTTAAATCTAACTTTTTATACATTACTTGTCGATTAAAAATCAAGATTAATTAAAAGTCTTTTACATTATATGACGGTTGTTTTGTTATAAACAAAAAAAAATTGAAGCACGAACTTCACCTGTCATGGGTCAGAATATCTAACTAACAGTACTGACTGATAACTAAGACAGCCGGTTCTATGTTACCGAAACGACCCGGATTTATATCCGGCCAAGGACTGTCACTCCAGCAGCACTCTCCGTGCATATATGGGCAATGTTTTTGTTGCTACAACAACAACAGTCGGTTCTACGTAACCAGAACGATACGAGTATACATCCGGCCAACGACTGTCGCTCCATGCATGTATGGGGAATGTTTAAGCTACTACAACAACAACTGATAACTGCGGTCGTACTTTGCTAAATTTGCCACGTTGCGTCTTATCCCTTTTAAAGGGTTAGGGGTAGTCAGAATTTTCAAAAAATTGGATTTGTTTTTGCATTTTCTTAAAGTATAATATCTTAAAAATATTGAATGAAAATTTGAACTGAATCCGACAAATACTTTTCGAGTTATTCAACTATTAACAAAGAGCGCTTGGGCGCTGCGAAGCTTTCGAGAGCAAGTAGCTAAACTTTAAGGGGACAGATACCTGTAAACGGTCATATTTTCCCTGATTTTCATTAAAATTATTTAAAATGAGGAAGTTAATAATTTTTTTTTTTTCAAAATTGGTAATAATACTGTAATACATTAAAATAATATACTTTTTTTTTTACACATTTAAAATGGCGGATGTACACTCAATTCTTCGTCGCAGCGGGTATTGTAGCATCGGCGTGACCAGAATACAAACAACCAAAAATTGTTTCGTTTGTTAATGTCATAATTTCTATATGAATTAAAAAAAAATGGAAAAAAAATTCGCGGAATAAAATTAATTTTTGGACGATTTTTCCTACTATTTTTGCTTCGAAAAAATTATTTTTTCGAAAACTTGTAAATTCACATAAAAAGTAATATCATAAAAAAGATGCGTGCAAAATTTCAGGGAGATCGGTCAATAACTTTTTGAGTTATCGTGTACGCCAATTCGAAAAGTATAGTTTTGAGAAAAACGCGTCTAAAGTCGGCAACGTAAGTATACCTCTCCCAGCACTCAAACGCAAAGAATATAGTCGACACGGTTGACGATCTATAATATAAGAACTACTTAAATTTACGTCCTAAAAATGTTTTGACACATTCTTAAGGGAAGAGCCTGCTTTAGAGGCTTCAAAAAATCGATTTCTTCTTGGATTTTTTTGGGAAGGAAAGAAATATTCGATTGAAACGAAACTTTCAGGTTTTATTGTTATATATTTCAACAGCCGTCTGAAATTGTTTCATTAAAATATATGTGATATTGTGCCTGGTACAAGCAATTTGCCGAGGCCCTTCGAGTGTGCATGTGTCGTGCGGCGGGAAAAATGCAGATCGCAATTTTCATCTGAAACCAAAAAAGGATTATATTAACATTTTAATATAAAACATGAAAAAAAATTTTTGTTTCGAAATTTTACAGGTATCTGTCCCCTTAAATGCATTTCTCACACCTATGTTTTTTGAGCTGGTGATCATTGGTCGAAGGAATTTTTTTTTCAAAAATTTCGATTTTTTTCAAACAATTAATTGTGGGTTTTTTCTCGAAAATCTGAAAAATGTTTTCCAAGGCCGTCATATTGTTAATTGTGAAAAAAAAACTTCGATGAGGCACAAAATTATCTAATAATAAAACTAATTTCTCCTGTCCGATTATTTTAGATGAATCTCCATGGACTTGTGATGATCATCGCAAGGGACTTCTGGAGTCCAAACAGCGATAAATTTTACAATTATTATTATTATTTTTTTTAATTTTGCTAAAGTCAAGTCGAAACATAATGTATTAACGCTATATTTTTATTTTTGTAAAATAAAGCAATTGACTAGCAAACAAAATGATTGAAAACCATCATTTTATTGGGCCTCTGACTACCCCTAACCCCTTAAAACAAATACATTTGCCTAGTGAACGAAAAACGCCATAGCATAGGGCTTATGTCGACTCCCTGAATTTCATCGCACCCAATTACAGTGCAAATCGTGCCAGTCAAGGAGCACTACAAATGCTCAGCAAACAGTTTCTACTTGGGTGCTACCACAGGTTTCACCCCTGTAGAACCCGATCCACCTACCAGGTACGTTAGGACGCATCTCTTTAACTATTCAGACAAGATCCGGGACAAAACAAACCGAAAACTTCTGGACCGGACAGTGTTTAGACATACGCTAAATGGCATTCATCGGGAGACACTTGCCACCTTCTGAAACTGCCAACCTCTGAATGCCGTAATCGGAGTCTGAAGAGCTTCAGCTAACCTCGAGAGACCCGCGAAACTTCGGCACAATTACGTTCTGGATATTGTAGCAGGTTAAACTCCTACCTTTCCAGAATTTACCCGACATACCTAACATTTGGTCAGCATGTGAAGGCACTTCCCACGATATTAAGCACCTTTTCACATGCCCCATCAAACCCACTCATCTAACATCCCCCTCCCCTCCCTCTAGAAGGCACCCTGCACGACCACTAACCACCTTTTCACATGCTCCATTAAACCCACTCATCTAAAACCCCTGTCCCTCTGGACCCAACTTGTCGAAACATCACATTTCCTGGGCCTACCGTTAAATGAGCCAGACGAAGACTACCGGAAACTACATACATTGCACTGACGGTGTTTAGTAAGCTGCTACAAAAACAACAACAACGCTGAAGGGTTAGAAGGCCGCAGTTAAAAGGCCGAAAAAACAGTGTAAGTCTGAAACGCCTTTTCAAATTTGCGTGTAACTTCAAAAATATGCACCGGAACGATATTAAATTTTCTGTGTGTATTCTTAAATATTCAGAAAGAAAATAATAAAAAACCATTTTTTGAAAATTGTAACTGTATATAATCCCAGAAGAAAGGGAATATTTTGTATAAAATAAATAGTTTTGTAAAAAAAATTAAGCATTTTTTAGAACATTTTTAGAAAATCCTACTTGCTTTGGAACGCACCCAATATATGGTAATCACTTCATTACTATCGGCTTCAAATATTCTGAATCATACCAAAAAATATATGCAGTTGTTTGAGTTTATTTTTTCAAATTACGTTTAAAAAAAATTGTAATTTAGAAATAATTTAAAATTTTTCAATTTCTGTTGTCATAACTTATATTAATTCAACGCAATAATGGCACTGAGCTGTCCGTTGAATAACGATTATATTTGTTTTACTATTGATAACAACCTGAACTGGTTAAGTCTGGAGGAGATTGCGAAAACCGTGAGAATCGTAGTCAATAAAACAATTCATACAGCGGCTGAGTTGATCCTAAGTGATGTGAAAGGCGAATTCTACTATCCTGATCCTAAACTTGAACCTCAGACAAGAACCTTATATCCCGATTTTCTGCAATTCGATGCCGAATACAAAGAGAAGCATGTGAATTGGATTAATATACAGGACTTTTCCGTGAATGAAATATTCAGTCAAGTGCGTGACTATATAAATTTGTGGCATTTATCGGATTGCACGAAATATACACTCGGCATAAACGACAAATCAAATGTAATACCGGGGAAAGGCTCCAAGTATTTTCTGGATGCTATTTTTTCGAAGCCCACACCGATTTGTCCCAATCCTTTGGCTGTTGCAAAAGTTCTCTTTACCGTTACAGTGCCCGAACTCCTGCCAAAATACTATCCAGTTAAGGTGATATATCGGTTTGAAAGCTATCGTACACAATACCATGCGTTTGGACGCTATGAGGTGCACAGCAAGGATTTTCAGAGGTACTTCATAGATTCGATCCTCCAAAAGAAATTGGTATTTTATGCAAAAATATTTGAATGCCGTCATCCGCAAATTAAATTAAAGGAAGATGAAAATGACGAAGAGGAAGCAGAAGCAGAAGATGACTACAAAACTCGGGAATATGAAGCAGATAAAAGTGGTCAAATAACCGCCGTAAATAGTTCGGAAGAATAAGGAATTCGAATGATTTGGCAATATTACAAGAACAAACAATAAATTATATAAATGATCAATTCTTATTCAAGGGTTCAATTGAAGTTTTCTTTGCAGAATCTCCTCAAATTTTGTTATAAAGGATGGTTAAATTTCAAGGGCCGATGTTGAATGGGAACCACACCTAAACGTAAAGTTTTTTTCTGCATTTCATTTGACATTTTTTAATTTCAGACTAACTCAGTTTGAACCATGGAAAGATACACAATCGAGCAACGCGTTAAAATTATTCAGGCTTATTATGAAAACGGGCGCCCAATTTTCGAAGAAAATCATCTTCAGTGATGAGGCACATTTTCACCTCAGTGGATTCGCCAATAAGCAGAATTGCCGCATTTGGACGAACGATAATCCAAGAATGATTGCCGAAAAACCAATGCACCCACAAAGAGTGACTGTTTGGCGTGGTTTATGGGCCGGCGGCATCGTTGGGCCGTATTTTTTCCAAAATGAGGCCGGTCCGGCAGTTACTGTGAATAGTGTTCGCTATCGTGAGATGATAACGAACTTTTTATGGCCCGAATTGGAAGATATGGATGTGGACGATATGTGGTTTCAACAGGACGGTGCCACCTGTCACACAGCTAACGAAACAATGGCTCTTTTGCGCGAAAAATTTAATGGCCGAATAATCTCACGTCGCGGCGATGTCAATTTGCCGCCAAGATCATGTGATTTGACACCGTTGGACTTCTTTCTTTAGTCCGTTGGACTTATTCGAAAAAAAAGGTGTGCGTCGATAAGAGCTAAAGGATGAGATGATTCGGCACATTAACGGCATAGAACCTCAATTATGCCTCAGCGTCATCGAAAATTTGGACCATCGGATGGAGGTGTGCCGCCGAGACCGCGGCAGCCATTTGGCCTATATTTTGTTCTATACGTAATTGAGCCATACCAATATAATCACAATAAGGAGAAATGACAAATATTCCCTAAAAAAATGTATTTTATTCAAAATCAACACCGGCCCTTGAAACTTAACCACCCTTTATAATTTTTTTCAGTTTCTGTTGTTGTTGTAGCAGCTTACTAAACCCTATAAGTGTAATGTATTGGGTTGACTACTAACTAACTAAATAACTTTATTCTGTAATGTATTGCCCATTTTGTTCAATGAACTTTTGCCATCTTTCAGGCAGCATCATAATCCTACGTTCATAAAACTTCTAGTTTTTATTAGCACAAAACTGAATCAGGTACGATTTGACATCATCATCATTATTGAAATTTTTACCATTCAAGGAGTTTTGTAAAGATCGAAACAAAAAGTAATCAGATGGTGCAAGGTCAGGACTATATGGTGGATGTGGCAAAACGTCCCAACCAAGCTCCAATAGTTTTTGCCGAGTTGCCAAAGATGTGTGTGTCCTTGCATTGTCATGATGGAATACTTAGATGGACTTGGATGGACTTTTTCGATTTGTCAATTCGGACCGCTTTTCTTCAACTACATTGTTTAATTTCGTTAATTGCTCAAGGATCATTCGGTTGGGTGGCAAGAGTTCAAAGTAGACAATTCCTTTGTAATCCCACCACACTGATAAGAAAACCTTCTTCTGATGAATATCAGCTCTTTATGTTGTTTGAGTTGGTTCACCTGGCCTGCTCCACGATCCTTTCTGCTTGATATTGTTGTAAACAACCCATATTTCATCGCAAGTTATCAGTCGTTTTATAAATGGCTTTTGGCTTATACAACTAATATTCTTCAAAATAGGACCCTTGAGCGTCAATACACCGCTGGTAGCGGTCCTTCCACTGCAGGAAACATTTTTTAAACTCATCCGCCGGAATCGCGTTCAATTCGGCTGTCACAGCTTTTTGGATCGCCTCGATGGAGTCGAAACGCCTCCTCTTCAGCTTTCTTTTCAGGCGCGGGAACAAGAAGAAGTCCGGAGGGGACAGGTCTGGGCTGTAGGTAGGGTGGGGAAGCACCGGAACCCCAATCTTGGCCAATGCAGAGGTGCAGAGGAAGGCGGCGTGCGACGGCGCATTGCCGTGATGAAGGGTCCAATTGTTGACGAGGTCGTGTCGAACCC
Source organism: Anastrepha fraterculus (assembly GCA_037575425.1). NCBI lineage: Eukaryota > Metazoa > Arthropoda > Insecta > Diptera > Tephritidae > Anastrepha > Anastrepha fraterculus. The sequence continues at coordinate 25,159 of JAYXIM010006469.1, read as the reverse complement.
GGGCGACGCGGTTTTTCAGCCGAAGGAGCACTTCTTTGTAAAATGCCGTGTTTACAGTGCTTCCTGGAGGTACAAACTCCTTGTGGACGACGCCTCGAGAGTCGAAAAAGATGATCAGCATGGTTTTGAGCTTAGATTTCGACATGCGCCTCCCGGCCTTCCTTGAACGTCTTGTGCCACCGTTTTACCTGGGCACTGCACAGAGATTGGTCCCCGTAAGCCTCCTTGAGTAGTCCAATGATTTCGGTACTCGTTTTGTTTAGCTTTACGCAAAATTTGATCTGGGACCGGTTTCTAGTGCAAGGGAACGATCATTTTCCCCCACCAGCCGATTCGGTTGATCGCTTGGCAGACGCTCCGCGCGGGAAGGCTCATTACTTTTCAATCAAACCCTGTATGTGAGAAATCCGTAAATTACTTAGTTGCCAACCCAATAGTTTCCGGTCATCTTCGTCTAGCTCATCTAACGATAGGCCCAGGAAACGTGCTGCTTCGACAGGTTGGGTCCAGAGGGAGGGAGTGTTAAATGAGTGGGTTTGATGGAGCATGTGAAAAGGTGCTTAATATCGGCGTACCTTCACATGCTGGACATATTTTTAGTTTTTAGTATGTCGGGTCAATTCTGGATAGGTAGGAGTTCAGTCCACTACAGTATCCAGAATGTAATTATGCCAAAGTTACGCGAGTCTCTCAGGTTACCTGAAGCTCTTCATCTGCAATAAGTTGTGGTTGGACTCCGATTACAGCATTCGGCGATCGGAAGCTTAAGAAGGTGGTAAGTGTCTCCCGAGGGCTTTGTCTTGCGTTGGATACGTTAATCTATTTGATTTCTAACAAGGTAAGTGATTAGCCTGCCGCTACCAGTCCTAAATAGTGGGAATGCCCGCCCACCTGTCGTTGCTTAGGAACAACGCCTTCTTACTGCATGGAGCGCCATCTGTGTTTCAAATTTGTGTGCAAGAAGGATCGCACATATGCTTGAAGACTTCGCTAAATTTGGTGTGTCTGCACTATTACGCTATTGCCCGCTTCCTCTTGCAGAACCGTGTACGATGGAAGAGTCTTGTCAAGGCCCTATGCTCCCGAGAGGAGTGAACAAGGAGAAAAAAAGTGTCTCCCGATAAACGTCGTTAATTGCCTGCTATTGTCACCTCGTCATGGTCGGGTAGTGGAACGACAGTTCCGTCATTAACGCATCGGGTATCCGGATCTTCACATTCTCTGTGATATGCGCGGCTGTCGCTATTTAACACGTTCGATAAGTATTCCCTACATAATTTAAGCACATTCTGGATGTCAGTAACCAGATCATCGCTTTTCATCTTACAGGAAACACGCCCCGGTCTTTTTCCGTTTCAGTCTGTAGAATTCTACACGAAACTAAATATGTCAAATTTCTTGAACACTTACATATATTTTATTGTGTGTTTAATGTGGGTCTAATACATAAGCACCTAGAATTGTTACATGCGAACAAATTTGACAATTTTCTTAGTGCTTTTACGCAACAGCACCTTGCCCAGTGGCTGGCCGAAGCCCTCATACTGCTGATAGACATGCAAGCCGCGTACAATAGTAGCATGCACCACACCGCGTAAACGCTGATCCATATAGGGTGTTGCCTACAATAGAAAATTAAATTGCAATTCTTCAATTCGCCATCCTATGCACTTCAATCCACATTTGTACCTTATTAGTAGAAAATAGCATATCCGTTGACACGTTGAACTCCTCGTCTGGATCCCAAATACAAAAATCCGCATCAAAGCCCTCCTCAATTTTACTCTTAAAACTGGACAGACCACAGAGCACTGCGGGATTTTGACACATAAGACGATAAATATGTTCCATACCCATGCCATGCGCTTGGCAGTGTGTCCAAACGACTGAGAGACCTGAAATTGTAAAGTTGCATCAGAAAACGGAGGATTTTAAGCGGTTTATATATTTATAATTGGCCCTTACACCCTTTTTTGGGTGTTTGGCCGAGCTCCGCCTCCTATTTGTGGTGTGCGTCTTGATGTTGTTCCACAAATGGAGGGACCTACAGTTTTAAGCCGACTCAGAACGGCAGATATTTATTATGAGGAGCTTTTTCATGGCAGAAATACACTCGTAGGTTTGCCATTGCCTGCCGAGGGGCGACCGCTATTAGAAAAAATGTTTTTCTTAATTTTGGTGTTTCACGGAGATTCGAACCTACGTTCTCTCCGAATTCCGTATGGTAGTCACGCACCAACCCATTTGGCTAAGGCGGCCGCCATAAGATGTTTAAGTAATACAAAAAGTTTACTAATTTCCCACCTAATTGCAGCGACGACACGCCCGGCCACGCGTTCAAAAAGTTTCCGCGCGCACGCCCGTAATTCAAGCACTTCAAACCCGGCGTCGCTGGTGAGTGATTTGAGGCAATAATATCCAAGACGCCGTTCTTTAGAGCTTCCCACAAACGCGGCTGATTAGATTTGGCGCGTATTGGGGGCTGAGCTTTGAATTCGGTATGACAATCCTCGATTTGCTCTGAAGACAGCGTTAGGTAGTGCGGACATGTTTCGATGGTTAGATTAGCGCCGGCGCGTTTGCATTGCGCGACAATGGGCAGCACATCGGCAGAACTTATATTCATGATGTGCATATGTTTGCTGGGAGGTTGGGAAATAGAGGAATTTTAGTAGTCTTCTCTCTATAGCTTTCGACTTACGAGTACATACCCCTTATTCGCATTCGCCAATTGACTAATCAATTGCACGGCGTTTACTTCCATTTCTTCAGGACGTGTACGCAGGAAAGACTCATATTTCTTGGGCTCTTCCTCATTAGGTTCTATGACATTCCTTCAGTGGAAGTTCGGCACTAAACTGTATATATTAAGTAGAAGTTCATTATTTAGGATTCTCTACGCACTTCGGTGGCGCAATATGCTTTTGGTTCGAAGGGATTCCGAAACCCTTTTTCTTAGTGATTGCAATCTGATGTCCGGTTTCAGCAATTAATTTGAAAATTTATTGGGTTGTAAAAATTTAAAACTCAATACAAACTGTGCTATTTTAAATTTGAACACTCTGATAAATTTCAAATCAATTGGTGGAACGGGGCTCGGTGAGCTTATTCAAATTTATTTTCCCAAACCAGAAACGGGAATTAAAAATTTTTATTTCACGGTGCACTCCATTGAAATCTCATCGAGCGACAAGCATATAAAACGCTCTCCTTGTTCACTCTCTTACAGCCAAAACGGTGTCGTCCTCTAATTTGCCGATCACACCTTCTAGTTCCTTGCGATTTACAGCCGGAAAAGCGTCACCCACTGGTGCTGGTGTAGGAGAAAGTGTGCATTGCAGACCGATAACGCCAGCGGCCAATAGCGAATCGGCTTCCTTGATATTCTCAGGCACTAGACCGCCCCAAAAACCGACATCTACGAAAATCTTACCACGAGCCACACCTGTCTTTGTCTTCAAAGCCGCTGCGCTGGTTGTGGGCGGTATGGTGTTACTAAAAAAGGTATTTATATTTTCTTATGAAAAAAACTCGATCTCATTCTACATATTTTTGTATCATCATATACGTACGTAGGTCGATCGATGATTGTGGTAAAGCCGCCGGCAGCTGCTGCTTTAGTGGCCGCCATAAATCCCTCCCAATCCTTACGCCCCGGCTCGCTGATGTTCACATTGGCGTCTATAAGACCCGGCATGAGCACTTTGTCGCCAAAATCATAGACCTACGACAAATCAAAGCAAATTGTGTACACATTAGAAGTGGTATGCCGACCGCCTGTTAACCGGCAAAATAGCTCATTATAAATTTCACTCTCTCTATTCATCTCTCACCGCTTCCGATTCCGTGTTGTATACATAAGTATTCACCTCTTGTGCAGTGCGCAAGACCTTACGTATGATGCCCTCTGTGTCGACGATAATGCCACCGTTCAGGAAGCCCTGCTCGGTGCCTAGAAAAATGCGTTTGCTGAGGAACAGCAAATCCATTTCACGATTACGCTGGTGGGGATTACACTATTGCTTTTCTTTTTTCAATTAGCAAAAAGAAACTATATTTTTGATGGTTAATATCTACTCGTATCTCCTTGGTGGAAAGTGAAAATGTAGAAAATGCTTATTTTTATTTTGTTCTATATTTAGAATCCTCTAACGCGTCGTGTATTTTCTCGACCGATCACTGAAAACAACTGAATGAGTGATAAATTTCACTTCACTTTGGTGTAAAGTTCAAAAATGTGTTCACCATGGTGAAAATGCCAATGGCAATGCTGTGTGCTTGGTATTGTTGGAAGGCAATAAACTAAAATATTTAAATAATTGGCGTTTACACCTTCTGTTGGGTGTTTGGTCAAACTCCTCCTCCAATTTATGGCGTACGTCTTGACGTTGTACCACAAATGGAGAGAGTTGCAGTAATAAGCCGACCACTGTTTTAGACAAACCGACGACAGGTACATACGCTTGACTCGTGTTTAAGTCACTCACAATAGTACCAAACTAAAGACAGGACAATAGTTTATGAATATCGGACTATTGCACATTCTCCGATGTTTAATTTCCGCCACATTCGCCTGAAAAGGCAGTGGAAGGAGTGAATACTATCGCTGGCGTAAAGTCCCCATACGCCCTCAGGAGCGGAAACTGGACGCAGGAGCCTGTTGTGTCAATTGACATAAACGCGGCTCCACCTTTAAGATATGTTAACGCGGTCCCAGGATGGAAATCAGCCGAAGCGGAGGAATGTTATAGTATTAGTGGGAGCATGCCCCACATACCATTGGTGTGACGGCACCTTCTGACATTTTGACTCACACCTCCTGACTAAAAAAAAAACAAGAAAAAAAAAGCCGACCATGAACGGCAAATGGTTCTTATGAGGAGCTTTTTCATGACATTGCTTGCCGAGGGGCAACCGCTATTAGAAAACACGTTTTTGATCTACAGAAAAGAGTTTGTTTCCAAAAGGAATATTCTCTTTTATTTTTCTCACTTGCCACTTTAGTGGCCACACGAGGGTTGCTATTTATATTTCTGGCCTTAGAATGGACAAATTAACAGTGGTGGTTGAAAATGCTTTTATTATTTTTCCAAACATGTTTCCCCATGACGATTCTTATGCCTGCGAGAATGCTTCGTTTTAATTTTCCTTTTTACCTCAAGATCCTCAGTTCGAATTACGCAAGAAATGCCTCACTTCTAGAACTGAACGAGATTTCGGATTCCATTTGGCTTGATTTTTTCTTCCAGAGTGTGAGATTTTTCTTCCTAGAGTGTGTTTTCTAAATTATTGAATTCAATTTTATTTTAGTGCTTTCTGCACCTCAGTTCTAAGCTAAGCTATCGTTTTAGTCAGTAAGAAACTTTGTAGTTTATTGACTTTTGAAAATAAATAAATAAAATACACTTTTGCATTCGTTTGAACCAATTTAAGAAGCATTTTGTCCAATCGGATTACCAGGACGTTTTTATACTGTGTGAGATCCAACGCGAACAGATCGCTTTTACAACAAAGTGATCATGCAAAATCCTATTGATGCTCGTCATACTAATGCGCAATGACGCCTTAACCTCGCTGTGTGTGAAATGACGATCTTGTTCAATCCTTTCGCCCAGAGCCTCGACGTTTTCTGGCAAAACAACTAATTTTGGACGGCCTTTCCGGCATTCGTCGGTGAGCGAATAGCGATCACATGAAAATTCATTGTGCCAGTTTTTTACGGTACTACGGGATGATGCCTGCTCGTCGTCAAGTGATTTTAGTTCATAGAAGCGTTCTTGTCTCGGTTATGTTTGTCGGTAAAAGTCTTAACAACCAGGTGGGATCTTTGGGGTGTGGCAATTAAGTCCAGGGAAATGGTCACTGGATTCATTTCACTCCACGTTGTAGCCAAACGGTAGGGATCTAATGCAATCCTAAGGCTTCCTAATCTATTTCATATTAAAGAAGGCAATCGCAATAATTCTGAGTTTAACCCTGAACTCTCCATGCTTGATGGTCTACGACTAGGATTCTCCAAAAATTTTAAAGTGGTCATCAGTGATCGCTCAGCGTGCAGAAATAATGACAGATCTTTAAAACAGGGCGAACAGGTAGGGTTTACTGATGGGTCCAAAATGGAGGACGGCAGTGCCGGGGCTGGTATTGTCGGAGCACATTTCAAGAAGGCAATTGTAATGGGAAAAACGACTTCTATTTTTCAGAGATCCACATTCTCTCTGATAGTCAAGCAGCTTTAAAATCGCCAGATAGCTTCTCACTCCAATCAAATTTGGTCCGGAAATATTTTAAAATTCTTGAAACTCTATCATTAAGAAACTTGGGTACCGGCAATCAAAAATACTGAAAGTATAAAGGTAAAGAAAATCCTAAACCTCAGCAGAAAAGCCATAAATCTCTACATTGGACTACCAACCAGACATTGTAAACTTAATTACCACATGCAAAAAATTGCTGTGGTAGAAAAAGATTCTTGTAGACTCTGTAAAGAGGCATCTATCCAGTGCTGACTTTGTTAACAGTTCTCCGAGACTGACTAAAATATCCCGATGTCCACTCTAGCGACTGCCTGACTCATCAATCAGATTTCACCAAAAATTATATCTCCATATGTTGCTTTTAGTGTGAGTCACTCATTTTAAAGAAGCCCCTAGAATAGTTAGTTTCCAAAAAACACACCTAAAATACAATCTAAACGTGCTATCGACTTCAAACTGCGACTAGAACTAAAAGAAGACGTCTTCTCTCCAGAGACACGAGGCACTATAGCCAGTTTCCCTGTTATAACTAAATTTCGGGAACTTAAGGGGTAACACCACTGTAGAAATTTCAAAAAATTGATTTTTTTTTATAAGCTTAAAAAATTCTTTGAACCTTTTAAAATACAGAACAAAAAGTTTTATACGTTACCGAAGTTTGTTTCATAAATATTTTAAGCTTTTTACCAAGCGTTAGTGACTGCTACCTAACGACTTCTCCAAATTTCCAAACTTTAAACGCGTTTTTCTCAAAACACGTTTTCTGAAATTGGCACGCAGCATAACTCAAACAATTTTAAATATTTTTAATCAGGTTTTTCAGTACGTCTGTATAATAACCTTCTTAAGAGAAGAGCGTAGGGGATTTTCGATAGATTCATTTAAACGATTGTTATAATTATTTAAGTGCCGCTTTTTTCGTCCAAAATAGAGTTTTTTCCTTCAAATGCTTGCTAATTCCACAAAAATAAATATTTTTTAAGTCCCCTACGTGTTTCTCTAGCTATTCTTATCTAGATTAAGAAAAAAAATGTTTCTTTGTTCCAGATTAAAATTTGCACCCTCTGTGCTGCGTGCCGCGGAGCTCCTTCAAGAGAAAACACATTACACAAATGTCTCCAATGCCGCCATTTTGTAAAATTTTTCGATCAAACTTTGTAGTTTTGTATTTTAGTATATAAGAAATAACTTCCCAAATCAGAGTGATTGTTTTCCCTTTCCTTCTATACAAAAAAATTCTTTAAAAATCGTGTTTATTTTACGCGTGTACAGTGGTGTTACCCCTTAAATGTCACACTAAAAAATAATGATTTTTCCCCCTTATGAAAATTATTCACATTCTTCTTTTTCTTAATTGGCGCGATAACCGCTTACGAGATTTTGGCCGAGTTTAACAGTACTAACCGGCGCCAGTTGGACACGCCAAGTGAAGCCAAGTACTTCTCTACCTGATTTTTCCAACGCAGAGGAGACCTTCCTCTTCCTCTGCTATCACCCCCTGATACCGCATCGAATACTTTCAGAGCCGGAGCATTTGCTTCCGTTCGGACGACATGACCCAGGCAATTAAGCCGCTGCATCTCTATTCGCTGCGCTATGTCTATGTCGTCGTAAAGGTTATTGTTTTATCGCCTGTTCCATCGATTGCTACTCGCCATTGCTAACGTGCAAAGGCTCAAAAACCTGCCGCAGCATCCCGCTCTCAAACACTGCAAGTGACGCTTCATCGGTTGTTGTAATCGTCCACGCTTCGGCGCCATCAGTTAGAACGGACGTGATGGGAGCCGTGTAGAGTGTTAGTTTTGTTCGTCGAGAGAGTACTTTACTACTCAGTTGCCTACTTAGTCCAAAGTAGCACTTGTTGGCAAAAGAGATTCTAAGGGTGGGCCATATAGCGTTTGCTTTTTGAACCACCTATTTTTTTAAGAACGGTAACAAAAATGACATGTCAAAAGTATTCATAATTTACTTAAAGGTTTGGCATTTACGAAATGGGACGCTGTACTCGTACGCTTGAACAAAATTGGGAAATATTGAAAACCTATTTCCAAAGTGGTGAGTCTACTTCTTCTTCCGCGGTTACAGTAAATGGCGAGCGTTACCATGACATTGTTTTTGTTTCCAAAAATTGAAGAGGGTGACATGGACGACATTTGGTTTCAACAGGGCGGTGCCACTTGTCACACTGCCAAAGTTACACTCGAACTTTTGGCTACCGTTTTTGAATTCCGATATCAATTGGCCGCCTCGGAGCTGTGATTTAAGCCCGTTGGACTATTTTTTGTGGGAAGCCGTTAAGGACAAATGCTATGCGAACCATCCAGAGACGATTGATGCTTTAAAACACGAAATCGAAGTTGTCATTCAAAACACAAAGTTTACATGGCCCACCCTATACGTTGGATTTCAAGGCTGAAATTGTTATCGGTGTTAATGCTGGTTCTTAAATAAACGAAGTCCTTTACAACCTCGAAATCATAACTATCAACAGTGACGTGGGTGCCGATACGCGAGTGCACCGACTACTTGTTTGAAGACAGGAGGTACTTCGTTTTGTCCTCGTTCACCACCAGACTCATTCGCTTTGCCTCTTTATCCAGTTTGAAGAAGGCAGAACTAACAGCGCGGTTGTTAAGGCCCATGATGTCAATATCATCGGCATACGCCAAGAATTGTACGCTCTTATTCACATTATTACCTCCCTAATTCATTTCCATTTCATTTGAAGTGTTCACTTTTGTCACATCTGTTTTTTTTTTTAGTGTTTTTGTTTTCGAAAAAATATCAGTTCAACTGCAAACAATTTCAATCAACCAAGTTAGCGCATGTTTTTAGTGAAATATTGTTATAAATAACCACACAAAAATTCCTAGCAACACAAAATTATTAGCAACAGAAGCAAATGTTGGTTCAATAATCCGCCGCGCCCACAAATGTCTATACATACAGTCACACCGTCGTGCATCAGTTAAGCCCAAATATAGCCACAAAATAGCAAATTTAGTGGACCATTCACCTTAATTGGTTTGATTGCAGCTAAATCCACGTTGATAAGGATATAAAGAAACAAATAAATCAACGGCAAGCAACGGTTGGATAATTTAAAAATAATTGAATTGAGTGCATAAATGTATGGCAGGTGAGTGTAAGGAGTGCATGGAGTGGCAGTACAACTTTGAGGAATACTTCATGCTCGCTCAATGAAATGAATAGTGACTAATAAGCAATAATATTGTTTTTCTATATTCTTTTCTGCAAATGTTGAAAAAATGCAAATCGAAAAATGCTCGCCACAGAGCGTCCAATGCGGTGCCACATGAACGTATACGTGTGTGCTTTTGTACAGATTTGGACAAATCAGTTTTGGTGAACAATTTTGAGAAACGCGGTTGGACACAAGTAAGCCCCGATGATGATTGGAATTTCTATTGGGCGAGTGTACAGACATGTCGGAATATTTTCAGCGTCGATAGCGGCTATCGCATGCACGACAATCAGTGAGTTCGCTTGGCTTATGTAACACATAGACTGAAAAGTCCCGGGCCTAACACCCCCATGGCACTAGATTTATTGTATTCACCTCTTTTTCAGTTAGTACTAACCTTAAAAAGACAGCTGTTAAAATTTCATGATATTCCTTTCATTACTTCGTGCGTTATTGTGCTACTTTTGTTATTTTCAAAGGAAAGAATTTCATGTTTTGATTGTTCACTGCTTCTTGATGAGGAAATGAGTGGAGCGATGGCTTGAAAAGTGTTATGGGGGACTCCGCTCCATCAAAACCACATCAAACAACAAAAAAACTGTGGTTTGCTACCTTCAAGCGTGGTCGTAGAGGCACTGATGATGCGCAGTGGACGTCCAATTGGAGCGGTAACACCAGAAAACATCAAGAAAATACACAAAATCGTTTTGAATGATCCAAAAGTGAAGTTGCGTGAGTTAGTTGACATCCTGAAGAAGTGTTGGCTTTATATTGCATGAGCATTTGACTACGAGAAAGCTCTGTTCAAAGTGGGTGCCGCGTTTGCCCACTCTTGACCAAAAACAAAAATGTGTTGATGAATGATGTGAATGGCAAAACTACATGAATTGAACTTCGAATTGCTCCCACATCCATCGTATTCGCCAGATTTGGCTCCCAGCGACTACTGTCTGATCGAATAAAGCTAATTTTAAACAAAAAAAAACGTGCTTTTTTTCTGTTAGGCTCTGGACTTTTCAGCCCATGTGTTATATGCCTCTGTATGTACTACTGTTATGAATAAAATACTTGATTTACAGAATGATTAATCACTTTCCCAATCACTATGAGTTGTCGCGCAAGGATTTGCTGGTGAAGAATATCAAGCGCTATCGCAAGGACCTCGAACGTGAAGGCAACCCGTTGGCGGAGCGCTCTGAGCCCACTGCTGCGGGTGCACCGCGCTATGTTTATTTGGATTTTGTGCCCATCACCTTCGTTTTGCCGGCAGGTAGGAAAACAACGTCTTAATTTTTGCGCGCTATTTTATTTCAATATTCAGTAAAAGTAGCGATACCTCTTTGTCACATATGGTCGGCCTTGAGCTTGTACAGGGTACGGCATTCGAGGTGTAACCAATTAAAAAGGCCATAAATTTAGTTTGGAAAATTGCTTTTATTCAATTCAAAGTAAAAAATATGTGAAAATAATACAAAATTAAGAATCAATTTACTTTTGCTCGATATGAGCACCTTTTGCCTTGACTATGGCCTTGAGACGATCCAGAAACGATTCGCAAGCTGCCCGAATGTGACTTGCAGATATTTTGGCCCACTCGCAAACAATAGCTCAAGACTGTTGAATCTTCTAGTTCGGGCCTTGCTCTTCAAAATGGCTCAAAGAGAATAATCCATCGGATTCGCGTCTGGGGTATTTGAGAGCCAATGTATGGACGTTATGAAGTTCGGGACGTTGTTTTTTAGTCATTCATGGTTCACTCGAGCTTTATGAGACGGTGCCGAGTCCTTTTGAAACGTCCATGGTCGGCCACCGAAATGTTTGTCTGCCTACGTCTTCAAAGCAACCTCCAGAATACCTTCCCGATAATATATCGCCTCTACCTTGACGCCAGTTTCGATAAAAACGATTGAAGAGCGCTCATCTGCAGTTACAGCGAACCAAACCATTACCTGTGGCGGGTACTGCCTCCTGGTGACCAATCGATGACTCAGATTCTCATATGAATGGTCGGCCAAATAACCCCTATCGTTTTGGGAGTTAACGAATTGCTCAATTTGAAAAATTTACTCATCAAAAAATACAATGTTCGGAAATTGACCGCTTTCGGCCAAGCGAAGCAACTCCTTTGCTCTATCAAGTCTGATTTAATGCTGCTTGGTGTGAGATCATGCGTCTTTTCGATCTTTTAAGGCTTGACTTTGAGATCATTTTTCAGTATGCGACGGATGCTATGGTCAGATATTTTCAGTTCTTTCGCCATTTGATTGGCACTTTGTCGGGGATTTCGCCCAAGTCGATTCTTCACTTTTTGAACCTTTTTTACTTGACGTCGCGGTCTTTTGATGACCACCTCCACGAGATTTCGCGATTCTGCCAGTATCATTGTAACGAGTAATGGTGCGATAAACAAAAACTTTATTTACTTTAAGGAGCTCGAACTCACGAACAATCGCTGATTGTTATTCTCCAGCCAAATATAATGCAATCACACTATTACGTTTGAAATCCATTACTGATTTTCTTTTTTCGCGTTTACTCTCGGCAAACCCCTTCCGCGCTCTGGTCTGTCATTTAGGCAACTAACGGGCATCAGCTCCGCGAGCGGTCTAAAGTTGGTTACACTTCGAGTGCCGGACCCTGTATGTTAGACAGCTCCCGAATCAGAGTGTAGATCATATTATAGCAAACCTACTTTTTTTAGTTTCAGAAATTTTAGTTTAATTATTTCTTTGATTAGATTTTTTGTTTTTCAATCTTTTTTTTTTTAATTTTTGTTTCTTATTTCACAAGAATACGTTTGTAATAAACTTTTCGGATTTCACTTATTATATTTTCTTTCTTAAAGCTATTTTATTTTTATTTTTGTTTTATGTAACTAAATTTTGCATGCAAATAAGTTTTTTTTCAACCGGAGAAAAGGGAAAATATCGGCCCCTTCCTCTGTGAATGCCCTTCTCTAGGGAAAGCGAGGATGTTAACCCTTGCCAAACCGCTTTTTGAAAAACTCCAAGAGCTGGCCAGCATAAACGTAAACATACTTATACGGTTTCTCAGTCTAAAAAAATAGTGAAGAAATAATCGTATAACTTGTTGGTAATGAGGAAGTAGCAGCAAAATGATGCGAAAGCACTAATTGGATTCTTGGTGAATCACCACTTCAACCAACCAAGTTTTTTCACGCATTTTAGTTTGGTTGAGATGGCGTTTCGATCGGATATTCAATTTTCTGTGTGTATTCTTAAATATATGTATATTAGAAAAAACAAATAGAACAAAAAAATCGATTTTTTAAAATTCACATTCACCGATACATATATGCATTTATTCTTAGATTACAACATGTTTGTTGAGGAGTATCGAAAAAATCCGCAAAGTACTTGGATTATGAAGCCGTGCAGCAAATCGCAAGGTGCTGGCATTTTTCTCATAAATAAACTATCGAAACTGAAACGTTGGTCACGTGAAGCAAAAGGCCCGTTCCACCAGCAACTGTCCAAGGAGAGCTATGTAATTTCCAAGTAAATGCGCGCACTGCTTTAATTGCGATCCTCAAAAATGCTACAACAATAACAACGCAAAATCAACAACATTCACATTCTAGTTTCAATTTCTCTTCCCTCAGATACATTGACAATCCACTACTTATTGGTGGCAAGAAATTCGATTTACGGCTCTACGTGCTAGTCACCTCATTCCGCCCACTAAAGGCTTATCTATTCAAGCAAGGCTTTTGTCGCTTCTGCACAGTCAAGTATGACACAAGCGTTACTGAGTTGGACAATATGTATGTGCACTTGACGAATGTGAGCGTGCAAAAACATGGTGTAAGTAGGATATGCGTAGCGAGCACCTTTCACACAATAAACATAACTGCATTGCACTAATGTCTGTGCTTTTGATTTTGTTCCCCCTTGTGCAGGGTGAATACAACAACTTGCATGGCGGCAAGTGGTCGGTACAGAATTTGGCACTCTACTTGGAGGGCACACGCGGTAAGGAAGTGACGGATCGCCTGTTCGGTTCCATTGCATGGCTGATTGTTCATTCATTGCGCGCTGTGGCGCCGGTGATGGCCAGCGATCGGCATTGCTTCGAGTGCTACGGTTATGACATAATTATAGACAATAATTTGAAGCCGTGGCTAGTGGAAGTGAACGCATCACCATCGCTCACCTCAACAACAGTTACAGATCGGATATTAAAATATAAATTAATTGATAACATATTATCAGTGGTGTTACCACCGGACGGCGTACCCGAGTAAGTTGAAGAAACAAAATACATTATACGATTTTTCACTTTTTAAACGTTAAATTGCAACCATTATTTACAAACTGTCAAAATTGCGGATGCGTGTGAGGATGTGCGTTGTTATGACTTTACTTTTGTGTAGCAGAGTTGCAAACCTAAAGTGCGGGCAAATGGTTTACAGCATGAAGTGTGGACTGAAACCGAAGTGTAGTTAATGCAGTGCAAATTTATTTGTTTACATTTTTAATTTGTTAGTGTTGGTTTTGAATTTTTCTTCTCATAATCGTATTCCTTTTATTTTTGCAGTGTGCGTTGGAATAAAATTCCCAGTGCCGATGCTTTAGGCAATTTCGAGCTTTTACTGGACGAAGAGTTAGCAGCTCAGGAAGAACAAGCACAGAATTCACATTCCAATACAAAGGGAAGGGGCGGTGGTAACCGCTGGAAATGATTATGAAAATTTTGTTAAAAGGAGAGCGGACTAATTTTTAATGGTTAATTTTTTTTTTTTTTAAAGAGATTTTGTATGAATGCACATATATTTGTTAAAAGTTAATTATATAATAAAAAAATTATTAGTGGAAAGAGTAAAAATATTTAATTCGCTGGAAATGGCAAGATTTTGGCTAAAAGTTATGAAAAGAAAACTACAATACAAAAAGTTTATTTTTTATTTTTTAATAATTTTTAAATCTGATGCATATTGGAATCTTATATATAAAATAAAGTCAACTTTTTGTGTGTGTTCGCTAACCGGCCGTGTCTTTGCACCGAATTAAACCAAACTTACACACATTGTTAAGTAAGTATTGAAAATGGGTTTCGTAAAGTTTGGTTGTAATTCGGAACACTGGCAACGCGTTCAGCGTTCTTTTGAACCAGCCATAATGTCGTTTTCTTTTTTAACGCTTGGGGCGGAACTGAACTGTCAAATTTACAGTGTGAGTTACAATGTGTCAATATTTCTTTCTGATTTGGATGCCGTGAGTGCAAAGTGTAAAAATTTTTTGTGAATTTTTTTGGAGTGGATTTTGGAACAGTGAATAATTTCTTACGAAATTTGAGAATTTAATGTGAAATCCGAATGTTCAAATGAAATTATGTGTTATGTGTAATGGTTAAAAAAGCTCCAATGCTTAATAAAACATATAAATAGAAAAACAAAAAATATTGTTTATGCCAAAGCGCTTGAATAAAGAATAAAGAAATAAATAATATGAAAACCATATCTTTTCTATTTTAGTGTGCCCAGCGAAGCGGGCCGGGTTTGCTAGTTTCTTATAAATATTTTTCACATTTTCCTTCATTCATGATTGAAAATAAATGCACAATTTTTTGAAGCCTGGCATGAAATTTTACTACCAAAATAATGGCATGCATAGACGTTTCGAAGAAATTATTTTATTGGGTATAAGAATAAGTTTCCGTCCTTTCTTAGCAAAAGTTACCAATTATTTAAACACTTAAATAATACTTGATATTATGTTAAATACGTGCCATTGGAAGCTACAACTTTACTCTATCTTTCAGGCGGCATACGAATTCCTCTGACGAAATATTCGAGTTCTTTTGTCTTGATCGATTCATTCAGCCAGTTTGCGATGCTCTCGTAAGAAGTGAACGGCTCTCCACTAAGGGCTGAATGCATTGAACAGAAAAGACGGTAATCTGAGGTGCAATGTCTGGGGAATACGGCGGGTGGGGCAAGATTTCCCAATTCAGTCGCTCTAAATATTTCTGGACCGATTAAGCAATGTGTGGCTTGGCGTTGTCATGCAGCGAAATCAGTTTGTCATGTCTACCGTCCCATTCCGGCCGCTTTCCTTTGAGAGCTCGATTCGAACGCATTAGCTGCAATCGGTAACGATCGCCAGTGGTGGTGTCAAATGGTTTAAGGATAATAGATGACACCCTTCTAGTCCCACCAGATGCACAACATAACCTTTGAAGCATGAATATTTATTTTCACTGTCGATGGACCTGGTTCACCTGGCACGATCCAACATTTTCGAGGCTTAGGGTTATCATAATAGATCCATTTTTCATTGTCAGTGACGGTACGATGCAGAAAACCTTTTCTTTTCTGCCGTTCAAGAAGCAACTCAAACGTGACCAAATGTCTCTCGATATCCCTCTCCCGCAAATGCTGGTTTCTCGGGATGAAAGTAGACAATTTTGACGTCAGATAAAATAAGATCTTTACGCTTCAAACGAATGCCAACTACTGAGATCGAGACCTCACATACTATATACACCTTCAAATCACCAATATATTACTAGAGCGAACACAAAAATAGTATCAGCAGCGACACCTCTTTTATAGTAGATTCTGTTTTTATGCGGTATATACGTTCCGCAAGAAACAGCATAAAAAAAGCTACCAGTTCTATAGTAAAACTATAGATACGTTTCAAAAGTGCTAAGAACCGCATAAATCTGAAATAATGTAATAAAATCGCATAAAAAAAGGGCACTAGTCCCATATTATAACTATAGATACGTTCCATAGACCACTTGAATCTGAAACGTGAGAATCGAAAAATAAATTTACATCGTCAGAAAGAGAATCAGACAATACCCGCATGTTGCGCCTTCGTTTAGGATTTGGCGTAAAATCCCTTTCGTCACTTGAGGAAATTAACACGTCTGATCTGGATGGTGATGCAGGCGGTTCCATACTTGTAGGGTTAGCATTTCTGATGTAATCTGTGATGAGTTTTTGCTTAGTTGGTTTAAAATCTTGTTTACACAATTCCCGATAGGTCGACATGCATTTTTTAATTTTTTTAAAAACCGCACTATTTCAAAACCGTATAAAAACAGAATCTACTGTATATTAAAATATATACAGTAGAAACTCGATTCTTACACGTAATGAAAACCGGGTTCGGTGCAAGTTTCGAGGTTGTCGCAAGTACTGAGCTTTTTTTCATACAAAGTAAAATAAATTTTTTACTGAAGCAAGTTTATTTGTTTTTATTGTATTAATTATTTTTGAATATATATAATAAATTACGAGGTGTGTTCAAAAAATAAGGTGAATTTTCATTTCTCTCAAAAAATATTTATTTATTCATCAATTTCTATTTTATCTCCTTCAAAGTAGTCCCCTTCAGATATAATACACTTGCGCCAGCTTTTTTCCAATCCTCGAAGCAGTTCTGATATACACTTTTTGGTATGTCCGTGAGCTCTCTTTGCGATTCGGTTTTTATCTCCTCAATCATCGCAAAATACCGTCCTTTCATGGGTATCTTCAATCTTGGGAACAGGAAAACGTCGTAGGGGCCAAATCTGGGAATACGGTGGCTGAGGCATGATAATGGTGTTGTTGTTTTGTATTGTTTCGCGCAAACGGCACATCACTTCAAGATAATGCTCCTTAATTACCGACCGACCTTGTGGTAAGAACTCCTGATGCTTTACGCCATGGTAAAGTGAAAAGCTTGTACCACTTGTAAACATTTTTTTGACTCAGAGTTACTGTCAACAGTTCAAGTGTTTTTGAGCACATAATTCCATTTTTTACACAAAAATTTACACAACTTCTTTGATGAATAGTTTTCGATAGCAGAAAAACGCCGAGCACGCAAAACACTTGTAAAGGCTTTTCCAATAACAGTTGTTATTGGTGAATGGATTGCGCTATCGAGAGATGATTAACGATTTTTTATGGCCGGAATTGAATGGTATTGATCCGGACAATGTTTATTTTCAACAAGACGGCGCTACATGCCACACAAGCATTGATTGACCATTGATCTTTTACGGGAAAAGCTTCCGGACCGTGTTATCTCTCGAAGAGGTGATCACAATTGCCCACCGAGATCTTGTGATTTAACACCTTGTGACTTTTTCTTTGGGGCGACGTGAAAGAGAAGGTTTACGCCAACAACCCAGGGTCGATTCAAGACTTCAAAGATGGAATTCGTGAGGCTATCGAGAACATAGGGCAGCCACTTTGCATTTCGGTTATGGAAAATTTCATGAAAAGGATATTGTCCTGTAAGCGTGGACGAGGTGGTCATTTGCCTGATGTTATTTTCCACTATTAATGGCATACCTTCCCTTTTTTAAATAAAGAAACAGACATCCGATCATTTATATTAAAAAATAGCATTTTTCTTTGAATATCAAAATAACACCTCTTATTGAAAAACCTTTTATTATGTATTTATGACTCTCACAAACAAACTAAACAACCTATATTGCTAAAACCGTAAACATATCGCAAACTAAATACAAAAGGGTCACTACTCAAAATGTACCTTCTGCTCAAATATGAACGAGACGTTATCAATAAAACGGTCCGCGGATGACATATGGCAAAAATAAATTTTTTGTTTTTTGGTAGGACTGTTATAAGCTTACATGGCAAATTTCAGCGTGATATGTCACATAGTTTGTTTTCTGTGCTACTGTAAACAAGTCAAGCTCGAGTGTGGAAAATTTTGAGTTGTGCCCCTTTTGTATTTAGGGTGCGATATCTTCGAGACGAGTGTACCAACATAAAAAAATATAATAATGTACGAATGTCGTAGCCCGCGAAATTTGAAACTTTACCTTATTTTTTGAACATACATCGTATATTAACGATCCATTGCTCGCTTTCAGATTGGGAGACTTGCTGCAATGGTTCGACTCCCCGAATCAAAGTTGGCATGAATGGTTTATTTTCAATATTTTACGAAAAGTGATTACATTTAATAGTTTGTATACATACAATTTGCTGCATCATACTTCCAGTGTAAAGAAATTAAGCAGACGAGTGCGCGAGAAAAGAGCCTAAGACATTTGGGGACTCGTGTTCAAGCATACACACCCACTGAGTTTCCTGATTTCACAAGTTGAGGAGAAACTTAGAGCAAATATTAAGAGCAGAAGAGCTAATCGATGAACGAGGAATACAGAATTTTCTGGAGCTTTCAGCCACGTAGTTTTCCACGAGTCACGAAGTTCGGAGCTTCGTGCAATAATTTGAGTAGGAGCTATAAAGTGGCTGTCATAGCCGAATGGCTTGATGCGTGACTACCAATCGGTAACTCACGGCTTTGAATCATCGAAATTCTACTTCGAACTGCATAATCTTTTATTCATAAGATTTTCGCGAATAATGAGCGCTAATATTGAACCAGTAACCATATCAAAAGAGTTCATGACTTTCCTACAGGGTATGTTCAATGTTGAATCAACTCGCATGCAACCAAATTAGTCATGCAGAATTAGTGTTTGAATTAGAAAAGATTAGTGTTTGTTTTTATATTTTTTCTTTATTATTAAAAATAACATAATCTTTAATGTTTCATTTCAATTTCTTAGTATTAACTTACATTTAATGTTGGTCTAAATTCAAATTACAATTAACTTAAAATGTACGTTAAGTAATTTATGAAATATTTTATTAATCACTATTTTATAGGTTAAGTACGCATAGATGTAGTTTTTTTTTAAGAAAATATTAATTAATTAAAACTATGAACAAATTAAACATATAACTAAATAAACTTATAAATACAATGGAAAAATGATGAGAATGAAATAAAACAAAAAACAAAACAAGAATGACAAATAATGCAGCACAAGGGAATATTTTCGCCCGCTTTGCAGTCAAGAATAACAAAAATGTGAAATGGAACGATTTATATGATTACTTATGTATGTATATAGTACACCATGTAACATGGGTGTGAAATTATGCACAAGCATACATATTTACATAGGCATGTATGTGGGCACACAATCATTTATGTGTAATGTCTTATTTATGAAAATTAAAAACAAACGAAAAATTCTATTAAATTTATTATTTACAAAATGTTTACACTCATACATACGAGTACATCAATATGTGTATGTACATACATATGTGCTGTATACCTACAAATTTTATGTATTTCATGACACACATAAGCAAACTTATGTGAACGGCAAATGAGCAGTGAGCGCAATGCGAGTGAGCTGATTGAGTGCGAGATTGGATTTGCTCTAAGGAGCGGAGTTAGATGTGGCAATATTAGGATAATGATGCCGACTTTCAAAGCATCAAGCGATTGGGAACGCGGGGTGCTGAAATAATGCACTATTGAACATATTTATAAGCGATTCAAAATATCGTTGATCAACACTGCTGACGGTTCCTGCATAAAAGTGCAGAAAGTAGAGTTTTGAATTAAAATAGAAATTATTTTTAGAGGTGGCATTTAATTGCTATCAAAATCTCTAAACTCTAATGGATTTACTAGTATTCTTTAAATAGTTTTCTTTTCGTTTGCACGAAACGCGCTATATTTTTTCAACGGCACACAAAATTCCCATATTTTTATATGTAAAAAAAAGTTTATATGTTAAAAAAAAAATTTATGTTACACAAAAAAAAAAAATTATATGTAGAACAAGAAAATTTTGTATACGTATATTGCATTACAAAATGGCAATTTGAGAAATACCAACAAAAAAATGTATACTTTTAGTTAGTTGCGATGATAATAAATATCAACGCTGATTAGTAAGTTGTTAGCCACGATTTGCATTCGTTTTCTCTTTACATCTTTAAGTACAATAGTAGTTTAAGCAATAATAATTTTACAAAATTATTTTAACTAAAAGAAAATATATTTTTTCATTAAAAAATAAATGTTATTTCATTAAAAAATAAATTTCCTCAAAACAAAAAATAAACTCTATACATATTAATTTAATTTTAATTTTTTAAATACCATTCATTGAAAATTATTTTTAAGTTAAATAAAAAAAAAAAATCGCGAGTATAAACAAAGAATACACAGAGTTCAGAAGAGTAACAAGAAAAAAAACACAAAAAACTGAAAAAAAACCTAAAAAGCCTGCGTTTGGTCGCTCAACCATGAGCTGTCACTGCTTGCATTGCGAAAGGAAAAAATGCGGCGAAAGAGAATGAGCGCAAAAATATGGGCAAGGTTGTTCACAGAAGAATCTGCCCCCCATAAGTCACAAATTTGATCAAAACTAAACTGTTTGTTTTTGAAGATGAAAAAAATTTAATTTTAATGCTTTTGAAGTGTTCGCAGTACACAAAAGAAATGTTACGAAGGATTAGAAATGATAAGCTTACAGATATAAGCGGCGTCCATAAATTACGTGAGATGTTTAAGGGGGGAGGGGGTCGAGTCAAATCTCATCTAATCTTACGGAGGAGAGAGGGGGGGTCTCGGTAAATGTCACGCAATTTTTTTCCTGATTAAAAGAAAGCAAGCGTCAACGGCTTAGAATGGCTAGATCAGAACGAAGTTGAAGGAGCAGATGATTTTACTGAAAATGTTGGTCCCAATAGTCTCTCTTGAAACCGCGCATGATTCTCCATGGACTGAATTAGAGTAGATATTCTTTTTTTAATCGCAGTAGTTACGATTTAAGTCTTCTATTGTTAACTTTTTATTACACTTATAACTCTCAGCAATATTGATTATTAGTCTTAACTAGTCGTAAATAAAAGCACGAAGCAATTTTTTTTTCTTTTTACAATAACAATCCAACGCGTTTACATAAGAAACCCACATTTTGAAAAATCTCACGTGAGATTGGGGGATGGGGGAGGGGTTGAATAAAATCTCACGACATCTCACCAGGGGGGGGGGGGTAGGTACAGAAAATTAAAAAAAAAAACCTCACGTAATTTATGGACGCCCCCAAATTAGAATACTAGTAATAGCTTAGAAAAGCCACGTTTTTTATAAACACCTACAAGATTCGCAAGTTACTTCAGCTTAATCAGTGTTGGTAACAGGAGATAATTTTTTTTGGATCAAAGTCGCACACGAGTTTCACGCAATTTTTTCGACCTTCTTTTTTGTTTTGAAACCAAACATTCACACATATTAGTTGTTCCAAATTCTATTTTAGGAAATGCTGCTGTAGTGACAGTCACAGAAAAGTAGCCACGCATGTCATGGAAACGACGCTAAGCTTCTCTTCTCCTTTTTTTCTGATTTAAATGGACAAGAAAAAAATTTTTCTTTGGCCAATAATGCATATATATGAAATTTGAGCTCAACATTTTTCCAATTATTTTTTGCACAAACAACTGGCGCATTTTTTAAAGATTTTTTTTGTTTTTTTTTCAACAATTTCACAAATATTTCCCATAATTCAATAGAATTTGAAAATGAAAATTTTGCCAAAAAAAAAATTCTATTTGTCCAATAATGCAGATATAAGAAATTTGAGCTCAAAATGTTTCCAATTATTTTTTGCAAAAACAACTGGCACATTAAAAAAAAAAAAATTTCAAAAATTTCATAAATATTTTCCATAATTTGATTAAAAATTAAAGTTTTGGAACGAGAAAAAAATTTTATTTGGCCAATAATACATATGTATGTAATTTGAGCTCAAAAGTTTCCCAATTATTTTTTGCACAAACAACTGGCACATTTTTTAAAGGTTTTTTCTCGTTTTTTTTTTCAACAATTTCACAAATATTTTCCATAATTCTATTGAAAATGAAAACTTTGAAAGCATAAAATATTTAAAATTTGTTTAATTTAGCAAATTTTCACGCCAAAATTTTTTTTTGAATATTTTGTCCCAAAAAACTATAAAAAAATTGTTTAGAAATTAATAACAATTCACTATAGTCTGCCCCTAAATTTTTTTGTATTGTTTTTGGCAAAAATTTTACTCTTTAGTTCTTGCACATATTTTGCATGATTCTACTTAAAAAACAAATTTTTAAAACACTGACAATTTCAATTAAGAAAAATAGAAAATTTTTTTATCAAGTTTAAATAATTTCTTGGGTTAAAGTAGTATTTTTATTTGAAATAAAAAACGGGCAAGCATCGTCGATGGCGTCAATCGGCGTTTCTACGACACTCGCCACTTCTTGGTTTGAACGAGCGCGGGATTTCTATCCGGCAAAGGATTGTCATTTGAGCAGCATTCCTATACAATTTTACTCAACTTGTTGTTGTGCCAACAGTTGAATGAATTTGCTACTCACTGCTGCTTTATAGTAAGTGTGTTCCAAAGTGCCATTCCCAGCTTTTTTTATAATAATTTTATTTAAACTGCTGTTAGTTATAAAAAAAGTATTAAGAAAAATGGTAGCTGGTAGCACCAAGCTGGTAGTGAGAAAAGTGCAAAGAGTCTTTGCGTCTAAGCATGAAGTGACCGCCCGCAAACAGGCGGTTTACATTGGTAAGCGCAAAGCAGGACAAGGCGTGCGATGAACTCAAAAATGCATGGCGTTTGTGGTACGCATGACAACTCGAAAATGAGAGCAACAGTTGGATGATTTGGCATGACCTTCTGAAAATCTGATTCTCACCAAAATTACATAGTTTTCGGAAGCGCAGCAACGCAACTGAACTCATTCACACAAATTTTAATTTTTATTTTTTAAATTTATTTACTTTTTCTGGTGTATAGTCATTTTCACAGTACTTTCTATTGTACAATTTTTGTCTGCTGCGTCTATATTTCTACTGCATTCGCTTTTATAAGTAAATATTATATAATATTACATATATATTTTCAAAAAATTAGAAATATGAAAAAAAAAATTGTTTTCGCTTCATAATATTTTGCATATTTTGTATACGCATACTTTACAAGGTCGCAAATTTATGGCTTATAAATCCACATAAAAGCTAAAATAAGAAAATATAAAACAAAAACATTTCAGTAAGTCAGAAATAAGCACTAATTATTTTATAAATTATTAAGACTTGTTTCAGATAAACTTTTTTAAATTTCATACGTTTGTCTGGTTTCAAATATAAGCAATTTATTATACGCTACTACGTAATATTTCAAAATATTTCGGTTTAAAGCATTATTTCTTAGCCTACCACGCTTACAAAGGTTAGAAAAAAATGATAAATTAAAGCATATTTTTAAACATAATTTTTAAAGCAAAATGGAATGCTTTTCGAAAAAAAATGTATATACATATATGTATATATATATATATGTTATTTATTATATTAATATTTCCTATTATATTTTAGCAATTATTTGCCCACCTGTTTCTAGTTTCTATTTTTTTTCGTTTCGTTATTTGCGGTAGTAATTTTCCATATATTCGATTTTTTTTTTTACTTAAATTATTCACGCTCACGCGTTCGACAAAAACAAAAACAACAAAAAACATAATTATTATAAAATTAAGCAATACTGTTTAAATCGCTAAATTATAAAAAATTTCGCACAATTTTCAACAAAATACGCTTCCAAGCAAAATAGCCGTTACTACCGCTAGCTTTTTCACTTTCATTATTTTTCATTTTCTTAGCTTTACATAGTACAAATCTTATCTACAACAACAAGTAGTACACACATACATCTATAAATTACAAATTTGTGTTTTTGTAATTGAATGCCAGCTGCACACTTAACATTTTTTTTTCGTTTTGTTACAGTCTCATGATTTAAGGATTTTGTTCCAATGCCTACGTGCCGCCACATACTTTGCTAAATGTATTCGCATATTCTGTTTCCGCTTTAGTTTTCGTTGCTCAGCTATGGTATATAGCTTGGCTAGGCATTTTTCTTCTTGCTGTTGACTTAGAAAAACAATTGCAGCGCGCACTTCAACACTCCGTGGCCAGATAGAAAATCTCCACCACATCCGTGTCAATATCATCATAATCATTGTCGCCATCATTGCCACCCCCATCGCTTGTATCGCTCGCTCGTTCCGCGTACTCTGGCGGCTCTGCGTATCCCACCACCACACGGCTTGATTGCACTTCGCCACGCCTTGGGCGCAGCTCCGGCACCTATAGTCACACTTTCGATGGATGCGGCTGCGCGCCACCTCCAACGACAGCGCTAGCGAATTGTGGCTGTTGTTTTTGCACCGTTTGGTAGGTGGGTTGCGCTGCAATTGTCGCCGAACTCTGATCGCGTATGGTCACATGCGTAACGAATGGTCCGCGACTACGCGCACTGCTATTCAATGAGGCGGGCGAAAAACCATTCATGGTGGCTGACTTCCAGTGCGGTTGCGCTTGCGATGGCCCTGATTTTTGTGCTTGTTGTTGCTGTTGTTGTTGGTGGTGATGGTGATTGTTATTGTGTTGCTGTTGCTGATGCTGCTGCTGCTGCTGCTGCACGCCATTGACTGTAATCGGCGAGTGATGGCCATTCTGTTTGAGGCTGCCGTTGCGCAATTGATGATGTTGCGCGGCCACCGCTGCCGGACTGACATTATGCTGCACCGTCTCGTATTCGTAGTAGGTTGAAGTGGGTCGCAATATGCCACTTTTATCAACACCGCCGACGCCGCCGTTGTTGCTTAACATGGCAGCGTGATGATGCTGCAGATTGATGTCCTGTGAGCGTGCACTGCGTTGCGAATGATAATGTTGATGACGGCGACTGCACAATTCATACACACATCCACCAAATATACAGCAAAGCGTTGGACATGGCGAAGCAGGGCGATGTTTGGTGTGGTGTGGTGTGG
>JAYXIM010006468.1:0-64565 GCA_037575425.1 Anastrepha fraterculus | reverse complement strand
AGAGCCATTATACGAAAGTACGCGTCATGAATGCCTCGTAGGCCAGTGACCTTTTCACTTTGGAAAATGGATTTCACATTGGAAAAGGTCACTTTTTAGTTGGTATTCGGTAATTTTTTTTAACTGTATACGCCGAAAATTCTCGTTTAAGAAGTCGCTTTTAAATAGTTAGATTGTAGCGGCTGTCCACTATGAGACACACCCAGGCTCACTGCTGGTGGTGATGCCGCGTGGATAATTTGTCCTTGCCGCTCCTAAAACCAAGTAGAACCATTCAAAAACTTTAGAAGGTCTTTAATTTCCACTTAGCCGATTTGTTCCAATCCATTGAGAAATGCTCTACCTAAAATGGGTAAAACTGCGTCTGGATAGCGAAGAACGGTGGTGCACAAATGTCTCTTCTTTAACCTCATTTAGACAATTTCTACAAAAGTAATGTACCCTCCTATTAGGTAGTGCCCGTTATAACGGAAATCAGTGTGATAGAGCTATGCATATTCCTTCTTATCAGAGATTCTGTGCGTTAAGCATTGAGAATGGGCCACAATTAGCGGGCGATTCTGCAAATGGGTTCGTCAAACCATTTTTTATTCGCTGTGCTTACAATTTCCTAAAAAATTAGTAGCCCACATGTCTGTAAGGGTATGCCATGTAATTGTCTGTGAATTGTAAGTGAGGTTGATGCCAAATCTCGCTAGTTTATTGGCACTGCAGCTCCCCTCCATGTAGCAATGGCTTGGAGCCCATGTTACCTTTTGTTTTAAATGACTCAGCCATCTCATTAAGAGATATGCGGCTTTGCATAGTTACCTCAGAGCTTATCGACTGCTGTGTGAGGGATTTATCGCCTTCTGGCTATCAGTGAAAATGTAGATATCAACTCCATTTAGTTCATCAGACTGTACCAGTATCACGGCTTTTATTATCGTCATCCCTGCAGCCTGAGTGGGTGTGCCAAAAGCTGAAGAAGATCATCAGATATTTGGAATATACACCCCGATCTTTGAGTCATCTGTGCATACATGCGTCTTGTCTTAAATCGTTTAGTTCCTACTCCTTCCTTGAGGATAGAGTTTGTGTGAACTTTGTGATAGCAGCTGTAGACAGGAGTGCATATACTACATATAGTTCATCAGTCCGGGAAACTCTAAAAGGCTTACACCTAAGGTGCTCAATCTTATTGCTGCACTGCTAGCAATATATTTTGCCTGGAAATCTACTGGAAGGAGCTTTAGTGTCACGCAAATTCTCTTTGATTTTTGATTATTTTTTTTCGTATAGGTGTTTAACATTTACATAAAGCGTTGAAGGTTCAAATGAGCCAGCGAAACATTAAATAGGATAGATCTCAGACCTAAAGGGCACTTTTTAAGAGATGTGGGAATATATCGTGTCAACGACAAATGGCAAGGCTAGAAAATAAAAGGAGAAGGAGAAAAGAAGTGGAGAGTAGTAATCGAAGGGAACTGGTGAAGCGGCTACCGATTTTGAAACTGAATTTTTCATTATTTTTTTTCAACATATGGATATATTATATAACAATAAATATTCATCACTTGTAAATTGGAATAAAAAACACGACTAATTAAATTAAAAATTAAAGACAAGAAAATACAAGTTTAACAAAAAAATTATAAATTAACAAATAGAATTATCCAATTTTAAAAAGCTTCATATTGCATTCCGTAATTTAAAGTTTAAAACTAGTAAGTAAGTATTTTTCCTATTTTCAATTGAATTGAATTTTCCTTTGTTGCAGTTTAACATTGAATGAATTCTGCTCAACTGCCATTTATTATCAGATTTTATGCCTCACATTTGACACTCTTTCGTGACTCATAAAACCCATATAAAGACAGCGAAAATTGTTCTTCATGGCCTGTCACATGTGGGTGTAGCGAATGCAACAAGACAAATAAAAATAATAACAAATAAAACTGACAAAACAAAAAGGAATTTGGCAGCTTGTTTGGCCAAAAGTGTGTTGCATTCATTGTTTATATGGTTACACGATTGCTCATAACCGAAACAAAAAGAAATACAAAAACGAAAGACTTCAATGGAAACAAACTTGCTGAAATCCATTGCGTTGCTTAAAAAGAAAAACCAAACAAAGTCAACAAAGCCAACAAACGTACGACTCATGACGATATGACGGACCAAATGAATATAACAAAAAAGCATAGCCTCAGAAATATAAAAAATACGGGGAAAAATACACAATAGGGAAAAATAATAAAGCAACAACAACAACTTGGAATAAGGAGTAGAAAATTGTTGGCATACCAAACATTGCATCATGAGGAAAAAAATATGAAACAGAGAGGCATGAAAATAAATTAAAAATAGAAATAAATATTTTTGGCAAGATGCGGATTTCAAATTGTGCTATCGGCAAGCAGCTACCCCATTTAGACACACAGTCAGAACGGAGACGAGTTAAAGTAAATAATTTCGAACAAGTTTCTCGGTACAGTGACAGTCAAAGGAATTCAGACACTCACAATTATCGTATAAAGTGGACAAAGCGCGCTTGTTTTCTATTGACGAAAGTACTACAGCAATTTTTTTGTTTGTTTTTAAATTAATTTTTTTCTATGAGTTGTTATACAACATACGTGAGGAAAAGACAATTGTGATAACTGCATTTAATTTCCACCCTCTAACTAAATTGCTTAAACCCTCCAGTAAGACATTTTGAAAATTTCCCAGGCCTTCAAAAAAAAAAACAAAAAATCGCCAAGATATAAGATATTATTTGAGAATCACAAAATTTAGTTCTGCAAGTATATAATAGGAAATGATTGTTGAATCATGAAATAAAAAAACCTTGTCTCGCATTCTGAACACGAGCTTAGAGTCAAAATTTGGCATTACGTTACATTTCCTATATAAAATCGGTTGAAAGCACTAAATGTAGATTTATAGAAAATTTTACTATAGAAAATATTAGCTAATATTAGAAATTAAAAGATATTTGTTAAATAGCCTGAATCTATTTCATGCCTTCCCTTTTTTAAATCCTTTGCTTTTTTTAATCCTTTGCAGCAAGCGTTTATTTCAGCATATGCAGTGTAGGTGGAGAGCAGTAGCCGATCAATTTTATATCTTTGATTTATTTGAAATAGCAAAGTTCTTCGTTCATTTCCAGAAAATAACGAAGTTTATGCCACACCGAGGAAGAGCTCTGGAATTTTACAAAGATGCCTCAAAATGGTATTTTTAATGGTTTCAGTCCATTTATTTGCGCTGAATTATTAAAACTCAAAAATGCTTTAGAGAAGTAATTTTTCTTTCAAATTCTGGGTTTAATCACTTCATTTTAGATGGCATGACATACCGACAAACGTTTCAGAGCCGAATTCATGCTACATATCGCTAGGGAGGAGGTAATCGAGTGGCCAGTGGGAGAATTCAGTATTAGGCAACTAGGCATACACTGTGTTAAAAAAATAAAGCACTAGGACTTGTTGGCGAGTTTTAATTTTAATTTTCTTGTTTCTCATTTAATTTTGATAATTTTTTTAAGAAAATATAGTACATTTTCCTACACAAAACATATAAATCCAAGCTTCAAACTTTGTGCAACTTAAAAAAAACAAAAGTCAACAAATTTTACGATATTATACACTTTTTGAAAAATTCTGGGTATGCAGCCAATTTAAATTTATTATAATAATCTACAAGCTTCAGGTGCCTAAAAATTGGGTGAATTTTTGACGATTTTGTTTTTTGTTTTGTTGGCGGTCATGCGCATTTTCTCCACATAGTGACTAATTTTAATTTTTTGCCGCAACAAAGCAGATTTCTTTAATCTTACTGTAAGGGCAAGGCCTCGTTCAACCACGTGTTCGGTAGCCGTGTGTTTTCAGGCATTACACTAAAATGCCCAATCCAATCAATCTCACGCCCAAATGGGCATCATCTTATAAAGAAATCAGAAATGGATTCGTGAATACCAACAAAAAAAAAACGAAAAGTTCTTTCAAAACAAAATAAATTACATTTTCCTGTTAATTATCCGCAACTCGTTGCCAGCCTGTACTTGCATTAAAGTATACTACGTATTCATACCTATGTATATTCATATATAAACCAACTCGAATGCGTTCGTAAATGCATACCTGCGCTTCTAATGAAAAATGAGAACAAAAGTAGGTAAAAAACGAGAGACACTTATATGGCAAACTGTTGCAAAAGACAACAGAAAATGGAAACAAATTAACAATAAATTCACACCAAATCCAAAATTAATATTCAACGTAGATTAACATAGCAAAATAGTTTGCCTTTTTTGTGGACTTGTAAAATAAATTTTAATAAAGTAAAAAACAAAACAAAAAAAAAACAATTCAAATAACCGGAAACACGCCGCTCTGCCCAGCGCATCAATGGATGAGTGAATGAATGAATGAATGTGAGCGACTGCTTGGTTAGTTGATTGCTCAATTTCCATAGTTTACAGTTTTTTATAGCTGTTTTAACTTTATGCAGCGCATGAAATGGCATTTAAAAATGAATTTTTATAAATTTAGACATTGAAAAATTCTAGAGAACATTGCGTTGGCAATCACGCGGGTGCATCTATTAAAGAGATCGGTGTATTAGCCGTTTTTTTTTTTTCAATTATTTTACTCTTTCTTTTCAGAATAAAATGGTGGAACAAAGAGGACGATTGCTGTTGATTTCTGTTTTGGGAACTTTGTAAATACCATTCAGCTCAAACTTTCAAGGAACTACTCCTAAGAATTTCTGTTAAAAAAAATCGGTAATTTAAAATATTCAGAGATACGGGATTAGTTTGTAGAAATATGAAATAAGAAGTTTATGTATTCTTCAATTATTCTGAAAAAATTTCAATTGACCAATAGTCACCAATGTCTACAGAAGATGACTAAACTCTATACATAAATTCTCCCACATTAGAGCCCCAAATCAAACATCACTGTTCACGCGACATATTGAAAAGTTTTAATAATTTATTATTTTAATAACTTTAATTTTTTGTGTGTTTTATTTAATTTTTTAAATTTCATATTTTATTTTTAATAGTTCTTATTCATATTTTATATTTGTTATTTAATTTTTTATATTTTTCATTTAATTTTTTATTTATTTTTTTATATTAAAAAAAATCTAGTCATTTAGTCATCATAGTCACAGTTTTACTAATTTTTTTATATTTTATATTTAGTTTTTCACATTTTTTATATAAGTTTTCATAATTTTTATTTATCTTTTTATATTTTTTGTTTAATTTTTTATATTTCTTATTTACTTTTTTTATTAATAAAAATATAGTCATACTACAAAGCCGCAGTTGTAATAATTTTTTATATTTTATATTTAATTTTTTATATTTCTTATTAACTTTTTCATATTTTTTATTTAATTTTTTATATCTTTCGTTTAATTTTTCACATTTTTTATTTAATTTTTCATAATTTTTATTTAATTTTTTATATTTTATATTAGGTGCGCATCTAAGTTCTCGCTGTTGTTTTTTATGAAAATAAACATTGATTCTAAAAAAATGGTTACAAGTGAATCATTGAAAATATTGTCCATCGCTGGCTACTACTTTTTCCCATCTTTCTGGTGGATATCGTATACCGTCGCGGTAAAACTCTTCATCTTTGGAGACTATCCACGGATCAAGCCATTTTTTGATGTCTTCATATGAATGGAACTGCTGGTCAGTTAAACCATGGGCCATCGTTCGGAAGAGGTGAGATTCGGATGGCGCAATATCTGGAGAATATGGCGGGTGGGATAGGATTTCCCATTTCAATGTTTCTAGGTAGGTTTTAATTTTACCGGTTCATAATAAATAACATCAACTTGGTCCCACCAAATACATAGCATAACCTTCGCAGCGTGAATATTCGGCCGAGGCGACGACGTAAAAGCATGACCGGGCAGTCCCCATGACTTTCTTTCCTTCGGATTGCTGTAATAAATCCTTTTTTTATCACCCATCGCGATGCAGAAAACCCTTCCTTTTTTGCCGCTGGAGCAGTTGTTCATAGGCGAAAAAACGACCTTCAACATCCCTTGGTTTTAACTCATAAGGAACGCCTGTTTCTGAATCATTCCCAAAGCATGCAATCGCTTGGAAATGGATTGGCGGGTAACTCCTAATGCTGGAGCAAGCTCTTCTTGCGTTTGACACGGATCCTCATAGAGGAATGCCTACAATTTAGCGTCTTTTACAGACGCATGAGTAGATGATGGCGAATGGGGCATTGGTGACGAGATCTTACAATATCACAATTCAGGACCAATATACGAATTTGACAATATTAGTAATTTATCATTTAGGGGCATAGTTATTATTATATTTATAATTTAAATATTTTATTTAAAAATATTATATCCAAAAGTATAAGGAAGAGTTGGATATGAAATCCTTGAACTAGCCAGGAAAAGGTCACATCTATGATTATGAAGCGAATCTTTACAAAATGTAAATCAAAACTATAGAGATATGTGCTTTAGTGAAGCAGTCGTATAACATTTGAAGGTACCATACAATTCTATGCCAGCATACCACATCGCAAGTAGAAAAATTTCTCAAAAATCAACACGATTTTTTAGCGACTTCAAGCCTTCACTTTATTATACTAAAATTGAATGGGCTATAAAATTGCATAATCAAAAGTTCTTGAAAAAATCGAATTAAAAAGTTTAAAACTTTGATGAAATTTTTTTGAATGTTTGGGAAACTTGGGCTATAAAACTACATATCCAGAAGTTCTCCAAACATTCTGATTAAAAAGTTCAAAACTTTGATGAAAATATGTTGAATTTTGCATAAAGTTTCCCAACTATAATTTTTATGGATCTGGTTAGACTATTTTTTTCTTTATTAAAGATTAGTTAAAATTAAATAAATTAGTTAAAATGCCTAAATGCCCGTTACAAATGGATACAATTTAATGTTTCCACTTGACTTTGTAAAATACTTAAAGTACCTAATCCAACCGTTTCTTTTCAATTGATTTCTAAACTTAGATTTTATGAGAAAAGAAAAGTGTAAATGTTCATTGCATTTTATATACAATAATAAAATTACTTTTTAACGTAATTTTTCACAGTTATCCACAAATACGTCACTAAATTTGTTTATACATTTTTTTGCATTCTTTTTTTTTTTTTTGTTTTTCCTTTTTGTCTTTTGAACTTTTCAGATTTCAATTACCTTTTGCCCACGATAGGGTGACGACGGCCGTTTTGGCAACGTTAATGAATAGGATTTCTGCAGGAATGTATGTTGTATGCCTTCGTGCTTGGCTGCCACTTTATATGTATGACGCCAACCGAAAATGCCAGTCAGTTTGTTGGCCAAAGCGGGACATTTAGGTGGTACGTCGAACATTGCTGGCGATTTGCTTTTCTTGTTTCGTTGCCTTGCGGGAGTTTTGTGTAATGAAATGCACACTGCTTGTTGAAAAATTTTATCATACAGATTTTTGTAGTCGTCGCTGCTGCTTTTGTTTTTGTTTTTGGCAGGGAATTTGGTGCTTAAATCTTTGGTAATAGTTTAGCTATTTCGCTATTTTTTACAAACGCACACACTCACATGATTAAGAATTTTATTTTATTTTAGTTTTTTTATGACGTGCGTGCATTTTTGTTTATTTTTTTATTTTTTATAATTCACGTCATTTTTCAAACTTCTTCGGCACTAAAGGAACGAAAAATAACGATGAGCCTTTGCTTTTGTTTTTCGAATTTTTGAATTTTTTCTAGTACTTATAATTTATTTATATATTATTATTATATCTTTTGGGATATTTGCACTTTATTTTTTAACAATGCAATTGAGTTTTTTAAAAATTACACTTTTCTGTCTTTGGTTCCTCCTAAAATCACTTTCCAGCTCACACTGAATTATTGTTGCTGTTGAAATATTTACCGCACACACGTTTGTTGCGTTATATCTTATCAGTTGCGGCAACCAACACCTTGCCAGCCAGTTTATCCGCCCACCAACAACAAAGACAATGCACAAAATGACGTAATTAATTACTACCGACCATTGAAAATGTGATAAACGAGCGCGCTCTAAGTTGTTCACCTCCATTTCTCCGCTAATCATTTCCATATCAGATACAACAAACACCTAATAGAAATTCAAAACCATTCCAGTAAATCTCAATCTCAACGACCTTGTGAATCCTCAGGAATCGAGGCATCCACCAAGAAATCAGTTAATTACTAATATTAGAAAGACAGCTGGTTTTTTATAGAAACTGATTCAAATCTATGGGGCATTGTATACGCCTGCCTATGAAGTCACAGCAAAAAAAAGATCATTTCATTTTACGGATTTCTTCATAATTCTATTTATTTATTTATGTAAAGGTTTTATAATATTGCTTATCGAATATTCAAGCTAACAATTTTTATTATGCTTGGGATTTTGTGATAAGCAAACAAAAGCAATTATAGCTGACAAAAAACAAAGCTGGTAGTGGAGTGAAAAAATATGAATCATAAAAAATATTTATTTATTGCGAGCAAATATGGCCTTCAAAGGTTGCGAAATTTATTGAAATGCAATTATATAGATAAAATAGAATAGAATAAAAATGAAACTAAAAAAATCCAATAATAAAGGGTGGTCCATTTAGCGGCTATAAGTAAAATATGCGTGCATTTTTTTTAAATAATTTTATTTCCCATTCTCAGCTGGCTTTACAGTACCCTATTCGGTTAACCCAATTTTCCGATATATATTTTCACGAGTTTGGACTTATTTCATTTTTGAACACTTGACTCGACGCTTCATTATTGCCGTAACATTTATACTTAACGGTGATCTTGTTTCTTTTAATTATTAGGCAAATAATTTTCATTCTGAGAGAAAACAAAATAAATGTATTCTACAGGGTTTTTTTCGTATTTCTGATAAAACATTAAAAATAAAAATAAATGTATTCTACAGGGTTTCTTTTATATTTCTGATAAAACATTAAAAAAACCACCAAAAAAACAAATTGTTGTAATTTTTACCACAAACATTTGTTTTTTAATTTAATTAAATTAAAATAAAATTGTTTTTTTATAATTAAATTTGAATTTAAAAAAATTTATTAAAAATTTTTTTTCCAATTTTTTCTGCTAAAAATTTCACTTTAACATTATGAATCACTGATTTTAATTGTCAGGGATTAACAAAAAAAATTTAGTAAAAATTTCAACAAATTTTGTGGTTGAAAGTTTTTTTTTATAATTTTTTTCAAATTCCAATAGTTTTAATTTTTATATTTTATAATTTTTTATAATTTTTTTACAAGATATATTTTTTTTTAACTTTTTAATTATTATTTTTTTTTAATTAAATTATTAATTTTGAATTTAAAAAAATATTATTTAAAATTTTTAATTTAAATTTTTTCCCCCAATTTTGTTTTTTGCTAAAATTTTCACTTTAACATTATGAAACAGTGTAATTTTTAATTGTCAGGGATTAACAAAAAAAAATTTGGTAAAAATTTCAACAAATTTTTTTGGTGAATATTTTTTTTTATAATTTTTTCTAAATTCCAATAGTTTTGATTTTTTTATAATTTTTTCACATTTGAATAGTTTTGAGTTTTTTCTGAATTGTACCCAAATTAAAGATAGGAATTATGCATAACTTTGTGTGAATAGACAACGTTTCATGATTGGATTTGGTGTTGAGCGCGCTCTTATGCCGACGGCGCACAGGGTTTTGACTATAAGGAAATAGGTGTAAAAAAGTTATGGTGGCAGTTGATGAAAAAACAAAAAAATATTTAGCTTTGAGAGGATAAGGTAAATGTAGCAAACATAAAATTTCACATCATTTACTCGCCCCCTCCAAGAACGAACTGTCCGTTCCAAAAGAAACAATAGAATCGGTGCGATATCGGCTAATCGGTTTAGTTGCGTTTGGTTGTGAATCGTTGAATACCAAATGTAATCTTTTGAACTCTAATTAATTCTATAAGTGCCATGGATTTTTTACATAAGAATATTCATCATTTATTTTATTTTATTTTCTCTTTTTCAAAAAGTAGATTTTGAGATGTAAATGCTTTAGATTATTAGTAAGAATTTAGTACCGGTTCGTCAGATCTCGTAACTAAATAGATGCATGTTTTAGAGAAATTCGTGCAGTTTCCGGTTTACTTGATTTTTCGTTTTTCAATACCTGCGATAAAACAATTTTGTAAACAATTGCCCGAAGTGGGGAATGAGAAAATTTTCAGCTATGTGTCAGTTCAATAAGTTCTTCCATTCGATAAGAAAAGGCGTTGCTGTTAGCCAATTTATTTGTATTTGTTATGTTGGTACACTTTTCTATGTGAACATATGTGAAGTTTCATTCGAACCTGTCAGTTCATTATTTGTTTACAAGCCATTTAGTATCGACGTGTCCTAGTATTGTATTTTCTGCGATGGAAAAAATGAAATCGCGCGCAGTAAATGAACTTTTAGTTTTGGAGGTTCTAAAAGCAAATGAAATTTATGAACGAATGTTGAAAGTGTATAAGGACTTTTCGCCCTCAATAAGTACAGTAGAATGATGTGTTACTGAATTTAAACGTGATCGTACAAGCCTTGAAGGCAATCGACGTCAAGGACGTCCAAAAATTGCAACAACACAGAATTCGTAGAGAAAATAAAGATATCCAAGAAATCATCTCTAAAATGTATGCCAAACCCTGGCAGTCAAAAACTGCTGCTTGATACAGTTTTGAATTTACAATTTCTCATTAAGTGTTTCCTATTTCACAGCATAAAAACAAAAAATTGAATGGAAACTATTCTGCAAAATATTTAAAAACTTAGCAGGCCGGCTTAGCTATCCTGGCTATGCAGGTAAACATTAATTGCCAATTCCAACCAAATCGAAAGAAATATCAATTAAAATAAAAAGTGTTCGGTTTAATATCAAAGAGGAAAAACAAGGTTTTATTGTGCTTGCCTTTGATAACTTGATTAATTTCACAGAAAAATTAGCAAATGGAGCGAAAAGGTCAAGAGGCGGGCGATCGCCCGTTCGTTGGTACAGTAAAAATCAGTTACAACAACGCCTTTTGCTTGCAAGCGCTCAAGTTAACAGCTTTGCTGTTTAAGTATTTCATTATTAATCGAGTTGTAATTAAATCATTTTTGCTTTTACGTTGCACTGCAATATTAGTCGTTTGCCTGCTTGCCTTGTCTGGGTTGTATTGACCTGGTTTTTTGCGGACGTGTACTAGAAACTTTTTATTAATTGCAATGCATTCATTAACTGTTGTTGTAGAGCAGAAAAAATACTAGAAAATTTTATTAAAAAAATAGGTACATGTGCGTTAATAAATTATGCAAGAATTTAATTAGAGTGCGCTTTTTTCCAACACAATAAATTTTGTTTACGTTGCCTGCTATTTATTAGTTAATTTACTAGCAACAGGCGCCAGACTATTTCTTTTTTATTATTTATTTATGTTTTTGTTTTCTTTTTCAAATAATTATCTACATAATAAGCCAGGCAGCTGACGAGCCGAGGCAGTTGGTTAGAACGTAGCGCTGACATCTGAAATTATAGCCAATCTCAGCACCTTTGCGCTTCTAAGCCATCAAGTCTCGTTTGGCGAAGCGGGCAATCAGCTAAATAATCACTAGCATCATAGGAAAAACTCATCAGAGCAGAGATTGTAGCGACGACTTAACCTCTTGAGTGTGTGTGTGTGTGCAGCTCACGCCTTTTAGCAAATTTTCTTTAGAAAGTTAGTTGTCATGCAAATTGCCGCACTTACACACACACACATACACACACATATATATATATATATATATATATACGAGGTGTGTTCAAAAAGTATCGCGAATTTTGAATTTTCGCAGGTTACGTATATTTGAATTTCGATTTTTTTGTGGCGATATGTTGGTACTCATGTTTCTCACTCATGCCGACGAGTTCGGCTATTTTGAATGTTCAGTTAATTGTTGACAGCTGCTTTGCTTGCTTGCACGTGTTTCGGCTCGTCTTCGACTTTTACCTATTCAAAAAGATGAATCAAAGAACCTGTATTAAATTTTGTGTGAAAAACGAAATTAAGTGCGCGGCTGCATTCCGAATGTTGACTGCGTTATACGGAGAAGCTACTTTGGACCCAAGCAACGTTTATTGGTGGTACAAAATGTTCTCAGAAAGCCGAGAAGATGTGAACGACGAAAAGTGTGCCGGCGTGCCGGACGCCCGAGCACTTCAACAACAAACGAAAAAATTGATGAAGTGAAGAAAATGATATTGGCCAATCGTCGAGTCACCATTAGAGAAGTTGCTGAGGACCTAGGCATATCGATTGGATCGTGCTATTCGATTTTTTTCAATGATTAGGGCATGAGACGGGTCGCCGCAAAATTCGTACCAAAACTGCTCAATTTCGACCAAAAGCAGCATCGCATGAACATTGCTAATGAGATGTTGGACTCTGTCCGCGACGACCCAAATTTGCTCCAGAGGGTCATAACTGGTGACGAATCGTGGGTTTGTGGTTATGACGAGGAAACCAAAGCTAAATCATCTCGATGGAAGCTGCCGCACGAACCAAGACCGAAAAAAGGGCGCCACGTTCGGTCGAATGTAAAAGTTTTGCTTACCGTTTTCTTCCAGTGCAGGGGCATTGTGCGTCATGAGTTCTTGCCACAGCGTAAAACGGTTAATAAGGAATATTACCTGCAAGTTATGGCAGAAAACCAGCAGAAACGCCCGGATTTGTGGAAGAACAAAATTGGCTCTTGCATCACGAGAACGCCCCTGATCACACATCGTTGCCTTGTGCGCGACTTTTTGGCCAAAAACAACATACTATTGATGCCACAGCCACCGTATTCCCCAGATTTGGCTCCCTGTGACTTTTTCTTCTTCCCGAAACTGAAGAGGCCCATGAAAAGACGACGCTACGCTACGATTGACGAGATGAAGACGGCATTTATTATTATTTTTTTAGTGCTTCGAAGATTGGAAAAAATGTTGTCTCAAGTGCATAATATCTCATGGGGATTACTTTGAAGGGGACAAAAAAGATATTAACGAATAAATAAATAATTTTTGAAAAAACACAAAATTCGCGATACTATTCGAACACACCTCGTACAAACAAGCAGCTGTAGTTGGAATTCAAATAAAGCTTTCATTTGCTTTTTTTTTTACTTCTTGATGGCCAATTATCACAGAACTTATCCGGCTTTTTGATCTGCGAACGCTTGCACGAGCCAAGCAGCAGTCACCGATTACTATTCCTATTTCTATTGCTCCTTTGCCTCAATTAGCTGTGACGTCTCTTCTCTGCTCGGCCGCTATTTCTCTTGCTCCTTAAACTTAACCCATTTTCTAAATTTGATGGCAATTTTCAACGTAATCTTGGTAATATTATCGGCGAGGCAGCCAAATCACAGCAAAGTGACTGAGACGGGTGGACGGGTGGACTGTTGGTGGATTGGCGAAAAGAAAATTGTTTGCATAATGAAATCAAGGCTTGGCCAAGTAAAACGAGCTGACTGAGTGGGGATTATTAGTTTGGATTGGAATTTTGATTATTGTCAGCCAAAGGAAAGCCGTGCAGCGGTTCCACAGCTGAGATGGAGTTTGTGAAATGCAGCTGCGCGTGCGAATGTGACAAGAAGTTCACAAATTTTTAACTAACAATTTTTGACAAACACACCCATGCTTGACATATTAAAAATAAATTTCGCAAAATCTGACTATAGAAAATAAATGTGTGTATTCAATTTACCTTACGCTTTACTTGCCATGGTATACTCGTACATATTTTTTTTTTTTTTGCATATATTACATTATATGCAGCAAACACTTCCTTGTGCAACACACTATTGTTGGCCACAATGCATGCACAAGGTGGACAGACTCTGAATGCTTCTCTGTTTATGCCAGGCCAGGCCAACCACCCAGCCAACTAACCAACCAACCAACCAACTAGCGAGCGAGCGCGCAGTAGCGGCAAATTAAAGTTGCACGTTAGGAATGCAATTGTTGCCTCACCAACATCGGTAGCAATCAACAACAAAGGTGGCCACATATAGCAAACACACTAGGGACGCAATTTTTTTCGATTTTTAAGTGCCGGAGTTTTCGGGATCTCGTTTGGCAATATGGGGAATCCGAAAAAATGCATCAATATTGTTTAAGAAGCGGAGTTTTAAATATAATTTTTTATTTAAAGTGAAAGATATTTTATTAGCAACAAAAACAACAGCAATAATTACATTTATACGCATTCAACAATACTTCGTATTATTTGGGTGTATTGAATGAAATAACTTGGGGGACTCGGTGGTCTAGAAATTTCAAAAATCGATTTTTTGTTTTTTCGTTGTTTCGAAAGTATAGTATGTATCTTAAGATGTTACTGTGAAAATTTCATGTGAAAATTCCCAATATTATAGCTTTTACAGCCCATTAAGGGGAGGAGCCTGCTTTAGAGGCTTCCAAAAATCAATTTTTTTTTGCATAAATGTCTTCCCAAACTATCCAAGACTGTGTCCTCAAAATTTCAGAAGCAAATTCAAAATATTTTCGCAGTTACAGAAGAAATTGAGAGCAAGCGTCGAGCAGGTATACGAGCGCATTTTTTATATACCAAAACTTTGACGCGCGATTTCTCGGTTTTTTATTTTTACGATTTTTCCTAATTGGCGGGAAAGATAGGGAAAAAGTTAAACGTCCTATCGAAACGAGATAACACTGATTGTATTCGGAATTAAATTTTCTTCTAGTTGAACCTAAAAAACCTTAAGAAAGTTACATGTTATTAAACAGTGAATTTGTGTTTCCAAAAAAATTATTTTTTTTTAATTAGCGAAAAATTATTGAATTTCTCACTTTTTGTTTAATTTTCTTGGTTTAACTAGAAGCTATACTATACTAAAATAATTTTTTTTTTTGGATTTTTGGTTTCAGATGAAAATTGCGACCTGCATCTTTCCCGCCGCATGACACATGCACACTCGCGGCGCCTCGGAAAAATGCTTGTACCAGGAATACTATGACATATATTTTAATGAAAAAATTTGAGAAGACTGCTGAAATATATAACAATAACACCTGAAAGTTTCGTTTCAATCGAATATTTATTTCCTTCCCAAAAAAATCCACGAAAAAATCGATTTTTTGAAGCCTCTAAAGCAAGCTGCCCCCTTAACTAGGTAGAGAGCTGTCCGCGCGCCCCTGTATCTCAAACCTGAAACTCATTTATCTCCGAAACGACTTTTTTCGGGGTGGTGATGTTTAAAATAAAAAAAACAACTATTCAACCGAATCGTCAGAAATTTTAATATGTATGTTGTTCGTACTATCGCTCGTACTAGAATCATATTATTATTTCAATTATTTCGTATTTTTTTGATTAAAATTTTTTTTTCTAGTAGGAGACAGTCATACTGATTAATATTTTTTTTGGTTTTTGTGTTTCAAATAAATAGAAGAGCCACAATGGACAACAACGTCCAGGTACAATTTTTCGGGAGGGTCAACTTCAGCGCCATTTTTTAAATTATTAAGATTAAAAAAAATTTAAAAAAAAATGTATTGTTTTTAATTTTCGTATATAAAAGAAGTCAAATAAAAAGCCTAAAAAATTTAAATATCACTTTTCATTTTTTTTTTATTGCAAAACAATTTTTCTGAAAATACCCAAAATTTTCGAGATCTAGACCACCGAGGCCCCTTGAGATATATCAAATAAATATCGATGCAAAAAAATCTTTAAAAAGTAAACAAATATATTTTGTGGTTGAAAGTTCATATACTGTTTAAAGGACAGATACCTGTAAAATTTGGAAAAACATTTTTTTTTTACATAAAATGTTAATAAAGGATGGTTAAATTTCAAGGGCCGATGTTGAACCACACCTAAATGTCAACGACACCGTTTGACTTCTTTCTTTGGGGTTATTTGAAAGAAAAGGAGTGCGTCGATAAGCCAGCAACAATTCAAGAGCTAAAGGATGAGATAATTCGGCACATTAACGGCATAGAACCTCAATTATGCCCAGCGTCATCGAAAATTTGGACCTTCGGATGGAGGTGTGCCGCCTAGGCCACGGCGGCCATTTGGCCGATATTTTGTTCCATACGTAATTGAGCCACACCAATATTATCACAATAAGGAGAAATGACAAAAAAATTGTATTTTATTTAAAATTAACACCGGCCCTTAAAATTTAACCACCCTTTATAATCCTTTAAGAATATGTCAACACATTTTTAGAACGTAAATTTAAATATTTTTTATATTATAGATCGTCAACCGTTGACGACTCTTACAAAAATGTTCAAATATATTTCAAGTTTAAAAACAAGTTAAAGTCAATATCGATTTTTTGCTATAAAAGGACACTTTTCTGTCTCCATTTCATATGTTTCGTAAGATAGTACAACTCTCGAAATATTGCCAACAATCCCGAAATATTTTGGCCTTAAAAATACCGAGATTCCGGGATTGATATTCCCAATACATGCATACCTACATATCAATATGTGTTTCTTGCCAATACCTTGTAGCAAAACAACAACACCAAAAATACAACTAAATCAACAATAGGTAGTTAAGGCACTTTTTCCTCCGTTTATACTTTGAAATCCCTCGCATGTTGAGGGTAAACTAATTTACTTGTTGCATGCAATTCCACATTGCTGATTCCTGGCAGTGCCGTTGATGCTATTACCTGCCAGTCCCAAACAATTTTCATACAGATTTGTTGACGTATGGCAAATTTATATGGAATTTATGCAAAAATCAGCATGAAGAAAATAAAGAAATAGGAATTTAAATTAGAGTTAAAAGGTCGGTAGCTGTGCTTAGAAGTCTTTGAAAAATCTTTAGAATTAAACAAAAATGAAAATTTTACAATAAAATATAATAAATTGACAATGTTGACTAAGTCAAGAGTTCAAGATCTGTATGTAGTCTTTTGTCGTTTTGGTCTAAAGGTAATGATTGTGCGGGACAGGCGAATGCTTTTACGCTCCTAGTTACTTAATTGTCATTATTTAAGTATTGCGAGGAATCGAACAAGCTTCTTTGGAGGTAGCATTTGTAAGTCTTCGTCCTCTAGTAGGTACAAGCCTAGGATTCTGTGTCTTCTGTGTCCTAATGCTGCACAATTGGGGATTAAGTGTACAATGAACTTCTCTCTTCAACACAACAGAACCTGCATAAACTAGTGGTAGTCCTATGCACAGAGTAATTTGGGGCCTTTTGTGTATAGGATTTGAGCAGATTTTGCTTAGTATTAAGGCCGGCGGGCCAATTAGATGCCCTAAATTCAGTAGTTTTCGCGAAGCGTTGTTGGATGAGAAAAAAAACAATTAGCCAAATGAAGTTTTGGGGATAGTTTAATATATATTTGAACTAAAAAAAACAATTTGTACAATCTCCAACAATATATTGTAAGCCGAGTTATCAATAGATTCCCAGAGCGCCTTGCCACTGAAGTATCCAACTTGTGTACAAGATACAACTTGCAATTTTCATCTCAAAACAAAAAAAAAAAAGATTATTAATTTTGATGTAATTATCTTCGATGTGAACTAAGAAAATTGGGAGAAACACGTAAAATTCGAATTTTTGGGGAAGGTAGAAAAAAAAAGTGGTTTTTCAAGGAAAAAAAAACTCTTCAACTGGGTAAAAAACTCGCTTAAAAAAGTTTTTGGATGTTTTTTTTAGTTCACATAGAAGAGAAAACAATACTGAAGATAACGCAGTTTGAATGAAATGGATAGCTCGTTTAGTTTTTTTGCAATCGTGTACACAAATTAGGTAAAATCGTGAAAATGAAAAGCCGAGAAAACGCGCTTCAAAGTTTCAAAGTAAGCGCACGGTTGCTCGACGCCGCACTAC
This sequence comes from Anastrepha fraterculus, assembly GCA_037575425.1. Classification (NCBI taxonomy): domain Eukaryota; kingdom Metazoa; phylum Arthropoda; class Insecta; order Diptera; family Tephritidae; genus Anastrepha; species Anastrepha fraterculus. The sequence goes on along the minus strand of JAYXIM010006468.1, from coordinate 46,680 downwards.
GCTCGGCTCTGTAGCTCTGCAAATACTTGGAATTTAACTCTGAAAATTTGTGTCTCATGTTCTTGAATATCTAAGCTATTGATTTCAGGAAAAAAAAAAATCGATTTTTTTGACCTTGTAATTGGCCCGCCGGCCTTAAAGTTCAGGAAGTTTTTGGAGTCATTAAGGCAGTTCGCGCCGTTCCAGTATTCCTTGGTTTTTATTTATACCGATTTTTTGGTTTAATGTTTCAGGTTGTTTTTGTTAAAGCCGAAAAATGAGGTTGGTCCAATAAATAGCTCTTCTGCCGTTTTTTTGGCATGAAAGGCTGCCCTCTTGTCTCCTTCCTCAAATCAGAGAAACCTATTTAATAGTCTGCAAAGACTTTCGAATTAAACGTAAAGCTATTTAAGGCTTTGAGGACTGATTGAGTGCCCAACAGTATGTTAATTTTTACTTTTCCGAACCCTCTTTTGAATAAGAATTCCACTGTTTCCATTTTCATTATTTAAAGCGTCTTGCATCAAGTATTTTATTGTCCTTTCGTGGTTGCCTTTAATTATTACAGAAATGCCATCTGCATATCCTATTGGTTTGTACTTTTTATTGTTAAGGGTCCTTTGTTTAGCAGATTTCTTACCCATTTAACAATTTTATGGATCAGCTCTACCATTAGAGTGTGCGAATCCACTCTCAATGCCATAAAAGCACAGAGAGCTCTTGCCTTTAGGTCAAGGGACGAAAGGTAACTTTGAAGCGATCATTCTAGCCCTTAGAATGCTAAGATTGTCGGTCGGGACAAGCCAAGCAAAAAACGTATCCCAAGCACAATAAATGACTGAAAGCTGAAAGCGAAGTGAAAGATCGGCATATGGGCTGTGATGAAATTTAAACACAACCTTTTAAAGGCAAAGAAGTTCTGAGGAATTAAATTCGATTCCCAAGTACATATATGACATAGCTTCTGTCAAAAAAATATCGGGAATCGTTCATTTAAATAGCGCGTACGTCTAATTTTTTTTGCTGGAATGTTGGTACAATTGTCCTCTATAGTGTCGCAAAGTTTGATTGCGATTTGTCAATTAGCTTGTTTTGGCGTTTAATTATATCATTCAACCGTAGGTGTCCTCTGCGTTTTTCCCTATGGATAAAAATATCGCACAAAGAATTTGTCTTAAATTATGTGTTTAGAACGCGATTTTGTTTATTCGGCAAACAAAAATGAAAATTGAAAATGTTGCCGAAAGCCTATAGCGAGTGGTTTTTATCAAAAGTACGAGTCTAGGAGTGGTATAAGGCTTTTGCAGAGTGCCGAGAAGTTGTGGAAGATTTGTCCCGATCTGCTCACCCATAAACATCTTCAACGGATGAAAACGTCGACAAAGTCAAGGAAATGGTGCTGGTACTGGAAAGCCATCATTTAAGTTTGAGAGAGGTAGCTCGTGACCTTAGCATGTCTCACGAATCAATTCGGAACATTTTACACCATCAATTGGGCATGAGACGCGCGGTTGCTCGACTCGTTTCAAGAGAGTTGAATTTCTTTCAAAATATGCATCGGAAGAAGGTGGCTGAAGACATGCTTGAGCAAGTGAATTCGGACCCAACGTTTAATCAGCGCATCATAACAGGTGATGAGACGTGGGTATATGAGTTTGACATGTAAACCAGGCAACATGCAAGCAGGCGGCTGAATGGCGCTATTCCCATGAGCCGAAACCCATAAAACCACGTCAAAGTCGGTCAAAAGTGAAATGTCATGCTACTCATTTTCTTTGATTATCCTGGTGTTTTGCACTCTGAATTCATTCAAAATGTTTCTACAATAAAAAAATGAATATTATTTGGAAGTTATGTGACGTTTGAGAGAGAATGTGCGTAGGAAATGACCCAATTTGTGGAAAGAAAACTCATGGATCTTTGCACCACGATAATGCACCGTCCCACAAGGCTCATATTGTGAACACTTTTTTGACCAAAAACTCGAAAAATATCACTGAACAACCACCGTATTCACCGGATTTTGCCCCCTGTGACTTTTTCCTTAAATTGCCACTCCGCGGACGCCGTTTTAGTCGATAGCAGCTATTAAGGAGAATTCGCTGAAGGAGCTGAAGAAGATCTCTTCGCGTTTAAAAGGTGCTTTATTGACTGGACTAATCGTTGGTTTATGAGTATTGTTTCGAATGGAGCCTCTTTTGAAGGCGACAAAATAAATTTTGATGATTAAGCAATTATTTTGTGTTTTATTGAACAATTCCCGGTCCTTTTGTGACAGAATGTAAATATTCCCTGCCATGCCTAGCTTTGTTTATCAGAGCAACAACAACGCATTCCGCCGATTATTGTGTTTCATTAACTTTTTTTCTTTACTTTTCTGTGTATACTTTTTCTCAAAAGTTTTCATTTACATTCTGTGTGTTTGTGTGTGTGTGTCTATAGGAGTATAGGTTCTATTTACAAAGTATATTATTTGTAAATTGTAATTTAATTTAAAGCAGCTGTTTTTGTTTATTTCATATTTTTTGCATAATGAAATTTTAAACGCACAAAGGCAACAACTGGCCGGCAAACGGCAAGAACAACAAGAAAGAAGGCTCGTATTGCGCACTCATAAGTACGAGTAGTTTACTTATTCAACTGTATTTACAATTTTTATTTTATATTTTATTTAACACCGAACTAAAAAAAATTGTGTGAAATATCACTTTACAACAGGAAAACCAGTAGAAACAGTTTACCGTTACCAGTCACCAGTTACCAGTTGTCGGTTGGCCGCTATGAGCTCTCATTACATATGAAATAATCAAATGTTGGCTGAAGGCGTCGGACACAATAACAGCTACAAACAAACAAACTGTCTGCAGTTTCAAATCGCATAAATAAAAAAATGCGTATAAAATAAATACAAAGAAGAAAAAAAAAACACGACTTTAAAGCAAATTCAGTCTCAGCATCTGAAAAATCTCGCAGCCAATGGCGCACGCGTGCTTGAGCCTAATAAAAAAATGTTATCATTAAAAATGTTAAGAGGTGGGAAGTACCTAAATACTTTTGTAAAAACCTATTTGTAAAAAAAAGACAAGAAAAATGCATGCGGATCTCTACATAAATACATAACTATAATTAAGCGCTCTTTGGAAAAATATGCATTCCCTGGGCTGAGCTTGAATAATGTGGCGCACAGGCCCACGCATTGTCACATACCTATGTACGTGTGTATACGTAAGAATGTATACCCAATAGGAAAAACTTGAGCTAGTGAAACGATATTAGCACTATTGCTGCGTCAATTGCAAACCTCTTCGCTACCACTTCGAACATACGAGGCGCTGGCACAAGTGTAATATATCTGCAAGGGATTACTTTGAAGGGAACAAAGGGATATTGATGAATTGAATATTGATGATATTGATGAATTGAACAAATAAATATTTTTTGCGAAAAATAAAAGGTAATCTTACTTTTTGAACACGTCTCATATGTCTACTTAGTGCGAAAGTATAAAGCAAATAATCTCGTGTATGCACTTCGGCTTATAATACAGTTTAAAGGTTAATTGTTTATATAAAACTCATATTATGTTTGCTTGTGTGTGCTCTACAGACTCAAAATCTACTAAACAGAGCAGAGAATTCCCCATAGGCGATGCTGGAGGCAAGATATTTATTATGAGAAGTAAAAAGTTGTGTGTCCTCCACTAGAAATTGTTAGTAAACCACATCGCACGATGTAGGTATGACATATATATGATACATTGAAGCTGGCCGCACTATCAGCAGATTTAAAGAGTATTAAACTTCAAAAAAACAAGAAATGCGTGTAGCGTAGTACACATAACAGAAGTGAAACTTTCAAGCCAGACAAAGGAAGAGGGAGAGACCCGAGAGAGAATGAGAGAGAGAGAGAGAGAGAGAGAGAGAAAGCATATTTATCTAAATAAATTCACAACATTTGCAGAGAACGCAAATAGACAAAACTTACAAAAACCGGAGAAGGTCGACCGGTGTAGGTAAACGCCGGACACAAACCGTGGCAACAACGCGCACTACTCCGAGCGTTTATGACCCGCACAATTCCAGGACTGCAGCAACGGCACAAATTATCGCAAGGCAATACTAATAAAGCCGACGCCGGAATGGATAGCACTTTATAGTACGCACAAGCACTAGTCAGGAAACGGAAATAAGCGCAAAAAAGTAGGCACCAAAAAACGCCAAAAAAATGTGGGACCAAAAAACACCCCAAACAGTAGGCACCAAGGAAATATAACGCCAAAAAGTAGGCACCAAAAATATATTTCCTACAAATTGGCACCAACAAACAAGCGCCAAAAAGTACGCAGTGTTGTTTCTCACTAGAAATTAGCAACCACAAGGAAAAACTCAGGAAAACTAGCATAAAGTGTATCTAAGATATATATAAGGTATAGCTCTCTCTCTCCTTTTCCTCTATGTTATATCGTTTTTCTCTCTGGCGGAACGAAAATGCCTAAAACGTTGTATGGCCTTGAAATTTTACTCTCCATTCTCGCTCATCCATCGACGCCTAAGAAGTTTCACTTCAAAAGCTCTTTAACTGTGGACAGTTTTGTGTTTCGTAGAGTTATTAGGGTTAAATAAAATTAAAAAAAGAGAAAATTCGAAAAAAATTGGTATGCCACAGCCAATGTGAAAAGTGATGATGGCTAAAACAGTTTGTGCATTTTACAAACTCAATGCAGTACCAAATGCATTAGCAAAGCGGTGATTTCAACGATCCCATTGGAAATGCTCATATAATTATGGAAATCGTCTAAAAGGGTACGCATGTCCACACTTATGCCATTGCTCAGGAATTGAAGATTAATCAGAAAACTTTTTCTAACCGTTTTGACCACGATACCATAAATGCAATTATGTCACACCTTAAGAAATTTTTGCTTAATACATTCATGTTTGAAAAAAATCAAAAAGAAAAAATTAAAGCTACCAAATGCAAAATAATATTTAATAAAATTAGTTCAATAAAAAATTAAGCGAGGTTCTTTCAATTGCTATGCTATGCAGCTCTGCAGCCCTGCAGCGGCACAAACGTGATTAGTGACAAAAACTTTCTGCATACAACACTGGCTCATAACTAGCAAAAAAAGCATACACCAGAATCTCATTGACATTTCTTAAAATATCAACGTATAAAACTCACCGTTTGTTCATATGAAAAGCAAAGAAACAGCTAACTAGTCATAACTACCAAATTCAGTAGAAGCACACAACTTCTACTTGGTTAGGTACTCATAAATTTTCCAGCAGGGCATAATCAGATCGGTGTGCGTCGCTTACAAACATATACATACATACAAATGTACCTGCATATACGAGTATGAGTGCTAATCAAGTACTAGCGCCCATTTAGCGCAACATACAGTGTTGCGTGTTATGAAAAAATAAACAAAAAAAAACATGTACAAATAAGGAAATATTTTCTTGTGCATCGCAAATAGCTTTGCACTACATTATTGGTCGCACCTACTTTTCACAAAAATTTTAAATTCAAAGCAATTTTCTACCCACGGGCATTGTTGGGTGTGCTCTTATTATTTTTGAATGGCTCTTGGGAGATTTTTAAAACATTTTTTTTTTTTGCTTTCCTGATGAAGTGTGCCTGTGCGTCACTTGAACTTTTCAAAGTCTCTTAGTAAGCACTTCGGTGTAAGTGCATTTGCAATGAAATTCAAGTATCACGAGACGAGGACAAGAAGCTATGATAGTTGCAATTAAACTAATGGATGCAAAGAGTTATTTTTTAAAATATTTTCCAAGGGTTGCTTTAAATAGCGCCATTAAAAATCAATTCAGATGTGATCCATGAAATAAAATATGTACACATAGTTACTAAATTATACATACGGGAGCGTAAGTCCTATTTTTTGGTAAGATATCAAACATGGTATATAAATGTTAAACTTAAAAGCATTTTATTTCATATATTAAAAAAAACAAAATAAACAAAAATGTAAACTTCACTTAAATATGCTTAAATATTGTAGTTTTGTTAAATTACGCTTATTCGCTATGTGACTAAAGTATACATACGGCTGTTTAATAATTAAAAAAAATATATTTTAGTATCTCGTATGGCTTCCTTTGGCATCTACTACAGCAGATAATCTAGCTGGCATGGATAGTGCCAATTTTCTTGTTGTTTCAGCCGATATTAAATTCCATTCTTGAATTAAAGCCTCTTTTAATGATGGAATGGACGTTATGTTTCGTTTTTTAAGGCTCTTTTCAGATGATCCCATAAATGTTCAATTGCATTTAAATCTGGTGATTGGGGTGGATGTTCCAGTTTATTTTTTACGTTATATAGCAGCCACTCTTTCACCAGGTTCGAGGAATGCTTGGGATCGTTGTCGTGCATGAATATAGCATTTTCTGCGAGACCAAGTTTTTGCGTGCTGGGAATGTAACTGTCTTTTAAAATTTCAATGTACATGGTCTTATTCATAGTACCTTCTATAAACCTTAAATTTCCAACACCATTTGCTGCCATACATCCCCATACCATAAGAGATCCTCCACCATGTTTCACAGTTGCATTAACGTTTTGTGGCAAAAACTCCGTGTTTGGTTTTCTCCAAACTTTAGCGCGCCCGTCTCCTCCAAATACCATAAACTTGTATTCGTCCGTAAATATAACTCGTTCCCAAAATGTTGGATCGCTAACATGGACATTTTTATACTTTTCAGCATATTCCAACGGTTTAACAACATTTACGGCTCTCAGTAGGGGCTTTTTTCGGGCAACTCTGCTTAAAAACCCATTCCTCTTAATGCAACGACGTACCGTTTGGCTACAAACCTCAATATCGTGATTCAACCTTATTTCATTGTTAATTGCAACCGCACTTTTTTTGGATTATCCTTCACTGTTCGAATAATAGTCCGCTCCAGTCTTTCAGTAAGCTTACGTGGGCGACCTGATCGATGTTTGTTCGCATAATTTCCATTATTTTCGAAATTGTTTATTATTGTCTGTACAGTAGGTTTTGTTAAATTTAAAATATCACCAATTCCTTGTAAAGATTTTCCTTCGCGCCTTAGTTTTACAACCATTTTACGAATATCCTCGGAGATTTCTTTAGTTTTAGGCATTTTTTACGTTTTTTATCTTAAATAACAATTAAGTCTGGAGAAACTGATATCAGTCGTAACACTGATCTTCTATTAATGAGCAAAACGCATTTTCATAAAATTTCTAACGGTATTATTAGCGGCGTATAAAAACAACTACTCGGGTATGTATACTTATGTAACATTACTGGGATGCATTATTAGTGTTTTTAGTACATATTTTATCAACGCTGACAAAAAAAATACACAGGGTGTTGTTAAAATAATAAGATTAATTTAATTTATTAGTGTAGGATACAAAAAATAAGAAAAACAATTTTAAATCTAAGAAAATAAGAAATATTTTATCGTATGTATACTTTAGTAACTATGTGTATATATACAACTGTTTTCGAATTAATAGGAGCGCGACTCATTACCAAATTTTAACAATTTTGTTTTTTTTTTATAAAATCATTGTGCAATCTTCAACAAAAATCATATAACTCAAAGCCACAAACTTTAAGCAAAATTCACAAAAATTTAACAAATTTCAAAAATTACATGCATCAAAATTGCCAACTTTTTACACAGAACTTTTAGGTTAGTTCTGAGTATGCAGTCGTATGGGCCATTCAGTTTTGATTTAACAAAGTGCAAGTTGCAGGTGGCACTCTATGATTCTTTTTGTTGAGGTTGCACTTTCATCCATCAATTACGACAAATTTATTTTATATGAAGAAAATGCACAAGACCGCCACAAACTGCGTTTTGAGCTACTTCAGACTGACGCTTTATTATACCAAAATTCAATGGGATATAAAACTTCTAAAAATTCTGTTTACAAAGTTTGAAATATTGATGATAATTTCTTGAAATTTTTTCAAAGTTTCAACAGTTATTTTTGACTCAAAGTTTTTATTCCTACGTCATATCGATTGTACCATTAAATCCTATACGGTTGGCCAGGAAGGAGTTGACTGACTACCCGGACATCGTCATCCCTCTGACTGTTGTTAATGAAGAATTGCACAACTTATTTCTGAGGAAAGCGTAGAACAGATGGAACTCAATTTCCACGTGTACTATTGGGTTGTTTACCCAATATTTCAAAAACCCTTTAGGTTCAGTACAATAGACGCAGTACGCAGAAAGTTCTGCGGACCTTTCGCCATACAATGTTGGTTGTCGTTGGACGATCGGTACACAAGCAAAAAAGCTATGTTTACCATTTGATCTCCATTGCAGAAACGGTGGGAACTTTTCACTTTTCATTTCTGTGTAAATGTCCGGCTGTTGGCTGCTAGACGATTAAGGTCACAGGATGCTCCTTTCTTCGACAGCTTGGAGCAGTGCTTTAATCTAAGTCCCATTAACTTTCTCCAACACATCAACATCTCTGGTTGGCTGTAGACATTTGCCCGTTTGAGGTCTCAAAATGGTATCAATATGACGCTTCAGTGCTACTTGTGGAATGCCATTTCACCTACCTACTTATTCCCGGACGCTCTTGTATACGTCCCGAGTTCGATCCAAACTTAAATATGCGGTCTTCATTTGGAGACCTTATTTTGATTTCCCTGTTAAAAGACTTGAGCTATCCACAAGATATGTGCGTGCTTCACCCTCCGATCTCTGATCTGTGATCTGTATCCAATTCAATCGTAAGCTAATCAACTTAAAATCATTAAAATGATTGTCTTGCTCTCATTTGCCTTTGGTATTATTAATGGGATAATTGACTGCCAGCATGGAATCTTCTATTTAGAATGCATAAATTTTCATATCCCTAACGCTGTCTTCGGAATAATGAACTTTTTCTTGAAACAGTTTCAAATTCTTTACTTTTAAAGCGAAAGAATATTTTTAATGCCACATTAATTCTAGTAGTTTAAGCACAAAACGACGACCTCGCAAATCCAATGCCATTATCCCGCTCTATCAAGACATAGATTTACCATTTTAGGTAGGCAATTCTTTGAAAGCAGTGGGGTTTCCTTGAGAACATGTGGTCTGCTCCTGGAAAGATGGGCCTCGTGTCAATTCAGCGAGCGCTGGGCTAGTGTGAAAACGTGCAAAGTCGCTAGATCATACTGACGTACCCGGTAGATCGGGAGCATTCGAGGGAACTTCTAAGGCTAACAAAGCCGCAGCTCTCGAATTTGGTTGGTATCCTTAACGAACATTGTCCGTTAGATGTCTATGCGGTGAGGCTTGAGATTGCTTTAAGTTCTTTCTGAATAAGTTGTCTGGAGGACGAGCAGGAATCATCTCAGCACCTTCTTCTCAGCTGCCCTGTTCTCATCGAGCAAAGGTTTAGACATCTGGCCTCTTGCGTTTTCGCTACTCCTGCGGGTTTAAATATCACACATCTGGTGAAATTCATTAATAACTTGAAGCGGTTATGCAAACGTAAATCGTCACTGTTGGCCGTCATCCTCTAATCCAAGGCCCCTTCTCCTATCTAGTACCATTTGTCTGCTTCCTTTTCTTCTTCTACCTAGGCAATTCTTTAATGAATTAGAAGATCTTAGAACAGTGAAAATCAGGGATATTCTGAAATTAAAAAAAAACGCACACTAGTTTTAGGAGATATAAGGAAAAGTTCCTCACGTCCCATCGCAAAGGGCCATGAGCCTGAGTGTGTCTCACAGTGGACAACCGCTTCAACCTAACCTACATAAGACTTATAGAAATAAATAAATTGTGTTAGGTAAAACTGAAAGGAAAAGTCAAAAAGTACAAAATATTAAAATTAATGGCATAAATAAATTAATAGAAAACTACAAAAAAAAATTTAAAAAATCACAAATTTTTAAGGTCATTCAAAAAATATTTTATTCAACGAAAAGCCACTAAATCTGATTACATAGCTCAAGTCGTAATTTGAGAGTTACTACATGCATAAATATGTGAACATATATGTGTGTGTGTGTGGGTATTTTATTCATATATGTGCATATATATTTACAAAACACAAAGGCGTAAATAAAAAACAATTAATTTAATTTGAATGCCAGCTTAGAGGCGATGCCAATTGTGCGTTTTATATACACAATTGTAAATTAATAACTTAGAATTAATATATTTCCCACAATACATACAGGCACATACATATGCACATAGTTTGCTGGGGATTACTTTGAGTTAAAAGTTGTAAATATTGCCTTAAGGCGAATGGCCAAACAAAACAAAACAAAAACTCTAAGTCATTAATTTTTAAAGAACTTCATAAAGGGACGGTTTCCGATCAACTCGAATTACAATCGTTCAGATTTGTTTCTGTAAGCGACTAAGCATGTGTCATGTTACTAAGCATGAGAGGGAAAATAGAACATAAATTATTTTATTAAATTTTCAAATGAATATCTTAACCCTTTGGGGACGAGTGCCGGCATAAAGCCGCCCAAATTATGATAGATCGTAGCTGTAAGGCTCGCGACGTCTGTCGTTCTTAGCGATAAAATACGCATAGGTATAGCAAAGGAGTCACGATTTCATTCAAAAATATTAGAGGCTCATTAGCAATGAAGTCTTATCTTTCTTTTAATGTAAGGGTTATGCCCTTTTGGTAGGTTGGAGCACCCCGTTTTACATTAAAGCTTTTGAATATAAAGAATTTCTAGCGTATCTTCCCAGTACCCAACAGTGACTGAAATTAAGACTGCAATTCGTAGTATGAAAAATATAATATCTAGCTGAGTGGAAAATATCACGGCAGAAATGTTAAAAGCTGGACCGAAAACTTTAGCACAGATGCTGTTTCGCGTGTTTCAAACCATCTGGGAAACTGCAGAACGACCGCAAGCCTGGATGCAGGGCATTTTGTTGAAGGTTTCAAAGAAAAGCGCAGCGGCTAACTCTGGGAACTGGAAAGTGATTCCCAAACGAAAAAAGCGACAAAATTGATTGCACATTACGCAGGCAGCAAGCTGGATTTTAATCGAGAAGATCGTGCGTGGATCAAATAGTCCGGATTATTTCAGAGCAAATCATTGAAATGCAAGAAATGCTACACCGCGTTTGTATCGATTTTGAAAAGACTTTTGATCGACTGCAGCATCAAGGTATCTGGAGCGCACTCCGGCGTAAATTTCAAATATTTCAAAATCCAATTTTTCAATGTAGAGTGCAGCACGACGGTGTATTCTACGAGCCCTTTGAACCGGTTGCTGGACTCTGTCGGCGTTGCTGATCCTAATTGACGTTATGCTTGGCAATTACTTTGACGCTCAACTTGGCAGAGGTATTATCTGAATCCAATCAGTAAGATCATTTAGATGATCTCGATTATGCTTCTGTTATTACTTTGATATCGCAACAAAGGGGGTATATGCAACGCAAGCGCAACGAAGTCGCTAGCCAGATCTTTCTTTGGTTCACTCAAAAACAAAATTAAGGACTTTTAACTCCAACGTAAAATCAATACTTCGATATGGCTGTTAAACATGCCATCCTGCGCATTTGGGGGCCCGATAACTGGGTGCCAAATGTAGAGCTACTCTCCCCAAGTAGGCAAAGGCCAGAAGAAATTGAAATTTGCGAGTGTAAATGGAGATGGATTGTCCATAATATGCGAAAACTTGCAACTAACATCAGCAGAATGTCCTTAGACTGGAATCCACAAGACTCATGACGTCGAGGTCGACCCAAAGGATCAAGGAAACGAAGCCTGCTAGTTGTTGGCACGATAGCATGGCGACAAACAAAACTTAAAGCCTGCAATCGAACCCAATGCAATTTATATGTTTTGGCAGCTGGCGCGCTAGCAAATAATAATAATAATCATTTCGAATTTGTCACTTATGGCGTAGGACTGTGGTTTTGTGACGCTTTTAGAGAGTTAATTCTAAGCTAAGCTTGACCCGTCATCGAACACACCTCACCTTATTTGTGTTCCATAGCCAATTCTATAGAGAAGACCGCCTTGCAGATGTACTTGCAACGGATGGTACAGCCAAACTGATTTTCTTTGGAAAAGAACGACGGATGCCACACCAGCTTAGTGAGCAAGTATGTACACCTGTGTTCATAGTAATAATACCAAAGCAAAATATTGCAAAGTTTTGATAGTTTTCTTAATTTTAAATTCTCCGTTGGACACCTTTTTTAAAACCTTCGGTTGGGCACCCAGGTCCGGCCTTTTTTCGTCCTGTTCGAGGATACTTTTTAAAAGGTTATATCCATAAATCGATAGAAAATAAATTTTAGAAAGCTACCAGCTATAATAGAAATATGTTAAATTCACGCCCAAAATCGAAAAGTCACTCTGGTCAGGCCCGGGTACCCAACGTAGGGTTAATTAAATCTTTTTTTTTTTGTTTTTTCACAAAAATATAGTTCATACTACTATAAAAACCATACAACATAAAGTTTCAAGCATTGTACAAAATTTAAAAAAATTCAACAAATTTTCATTAAAAATTTAAAATTTGTAGCAAAGAATTTCTAGAAAAATTCAGATCAGCTTTGTATTTAATACCAAGTTTTTATGCGCTCAGTGAAATCGCCACTCTATGACATCTGCTCCTTGAAGTAAACTCCAATACACCTCTCGAATGCGAAGCCATCGGGAGAAGAGGACATATACATCACGGATTGGTACGGCCAGAAGAAAGGCGCATTGGCTTAGCTCAATCCAGCTTCATCTTAGGTTCATTGAGGAGACTGGGTTGGGAAGAGAGAGATGAGTAAAAGGCATCAAACGATTTTTAGGTTGACAGTGCAAACCTTTGCCCTTTTCCATTTCATTAGGAAGGCTGCTCCAGTAGTGGAAGAATATTTCCCACTGCAAACATTTTTCATCTCTCCGCCATCCCAGTAATTTATTCGAATAGAACCGCACCCAGGTTCTCAAAAATGTGCCCCCAAAAAAGTGGACGTCTAGGTACTCTACTTATCCATACAAGTCTACGAAAAAGCTAGAATAGTTACTAATAACAGTTGAACACTTCCTGTGCAATTGTCCAGCCTTAGTTAAAATCAGAGCAGAATGTCTAGGGAAATGCTTTTTCTATTCTCTCACAGAACTGCCTGGCGTGGAGATGGGACCAACCCTGCGCTTCATAAGAGTCACAAAATGGTTCCACGATGAAAAGTAAATGAGGTACTCGTGTCGCACAGTGGTATCATAACGGACCTGTCTAAGTGAGTTGGTCGTACAGACCGACTAGCACCGCAACCTAACCTAACCTACTAATAGCAGAAGCTCTAACCATAAAAACAGTAAAGATCGTAAAGTAACGTGCTCACTTTGGACATCAGCCGCACGTACAAAGAATGAGACTGTTTCTGAAGATTACGAAAGTTAAACTCAACCAAGGAAACTGGATAGGCACTGAACAAATATGAAATATAATCACCAAGATCGGAGTACCTTATACAATTTTCTGACCCGTCTAACATAGAACTGTACTGTCTTCAGAAGTAGCCTGCTCCAGAAGCAGCAATGGTAAATTACAATAATGAGACATCCGTGAGAGTATTGCAAGATTCAAGGCAACAAATGTAGAAACAAAAAAAGAGAGGCGTTGTAAGGGAAATTCGCTAGTGAATTACCACAAAAATGTAACTAAATGCCCAATTATCACGCCAGTACATCAGCTAATTCTGATTAACGCACGGAGAGCAGGCTAAAAGTTCGCGGACATCGCCACTTTCTGCATTCTCTCTACCATGACCCAGAAGCGCCAATTCGGTTCAGTTCCCGTAGGTGTTTGTTTTTTCAGATGCTGTCGGTTATCATTCCCCCAATTATGACGTAATTCGCGTGCTCATCTATAATATAATCATTTCTGTTAGGTTCATCTCACAGACATCTCAAAATTAACAACAAAAGTCATAGCAGATGTTTCTTCGCTTTTCGAATTTACTATTACCTTCTAGGTTAATGCAATCGGCAGCAATTAGCAATCGAATATTCTATTAATTTTATAACCATTCAACCAAAAAAAAGTAACTGTAAATTCTACTATATTGGATTGCTATCTATTTCTACATCAATTAGAAATCAACCATATCCCCATAGCCAACGAGTGTACAACCCAGAAATTACGAAGGTCACGAGTCAATACGAAAAACCAGTAATGCGCTAAACCAAAATCGAAATAGCAGACGAACATAACAACAACAACAACAGCAACAGCAACAACATATGCATCACTGCACGAATGCCAACTTTTCATTTACAGTTTGCTGATTAAATCACAGAGGCTTGTGGGGATAATGGGTGAACTGCAATGCAGATATGTATTTGATTATTCAATTAGCAAGGCGTCGTTGAAATGAGCGCATCGAATGTGTTTGTGAGGAACACAAATTGCTAAAGTGGTTTTCCACTTAAAGGCCCGCTGAAATTAAATGCCAATCAATTGTTGGCTTAAGTTGCAAATTTAAAAAACCGCCAGTTGTTTGTGTGTCATTAGACGTGAAAATTGAGGGATATAGGGAAGAGAGGAAGTTGCAAACCGTTTGCGCAAACGAATAAAGGTTAAACAAATTAAAAAAAAAACAATTTGAATAAAAAAAAAACTAAAAGACGACTGCTATAAACAATTTTTCACATGTCATTCTACCCGAAATAAGAAAATCAAGTGCAGAGTGTTGATGAAATATTAGCGGTACTGTTTTGATACGAATTTTCCTGAGTGTATCAAATAGCACAGCAGCACAGTTTGCGCTGCAGTGAGAGCGCCAATTTAATTTTAATGATAGAAACGTGCTGTAATGCGGCTGGGACTGATTTGCAAAGCATTGCTCTACTTATTTACGTATGTATGCATATACCGGGTGCGCCAATTTTCTTTGGTTTTATTTTTAAGACACAACTTCTGACAACTCCAGTTTGCCTTTGAACAATCGACACTTGAGCAGGAGGCAGTGCTATCACGGAAAACCAAACCACCTTTACTCAGATTTCCTCGGAGATCGGGTAGATTTAAAGAAAATTATAAGGGAATCCGAGTGTATTACAATGGACTTAATTGTGTCTAAGTGCTGCACTTGCTAATTGTCCCAAGAAAAAAAAACCTACCGAAAGTAGCTGAATAATAAAAAAAAAAAAAAATCAAATTAAATTGACACCTACACTTCTGTTAGGTGTTTGACCGAGCTCCTCCGAGCTAAATAATAACATGCCATAACTAATAAATAGTTAAAATTCCCCGACATCAACACCAGACATGAACCTTTCGGATAGATTAAGCCATTTTTAGTAGTTGGTACTTGGACACTTGTAGGTTCAATTGTAGAAAATGTAGTGCAATATATGAGTATATGGACACTTATTCCATTGGCCAGATCAGTCAAAAAACCCTTTTGAACCATTCACGAAAGGCAAAGAAGCTCATTGTATGTATGGACAAACGAATTGACGCAAAGGAACCTTTTGGACCAAATTGGCGCCTGTGATTATTTGCTGACTTTGAACGATTTACATCATTTTTTAAAGTGCCTGCTAATTGGCGATGAAAAATTAGTCACACAAAAAAATATCAGTCAAAAAACATCGTTGTCTAATTGCGCTGAGCCGGTCTAAGCGGTCGCCAAGGCCGGCGCTCCCACGATAGTCGGTTCTATGTTACCGGAACGAACCAAATTTTTATTCAGCCAAGGAATGTAACTACAGCAGCATTCACCGTACATGTATGGGGAATATTAATGCTGCTACAACAACAATATTATCGACCGCTAAGGCCGGATTTACGACCAAGAAAGCCTTTCTGTTTTTGTAGAGTTTTAAAACGAAATCCTTCACTTTGGATTGGCTAAACACTAAACTCAGAACTGTGGTCACAAACTGCCTAGAAGCAAGCTTGACTAACTAACTAAACGCAACTTGACTTACTTGAAGCAAACAAATAATCAGAAGTGGCCAGAATTCATCGATGGAAAGGGTGCTCCTTGAGGACAATACTAGGTCGATTCTATATTTGTCGGCTCAACAGAAGCTTGAATAGTATGAATTAAAGGTTATTTCGCATCCACCGTATGGCCCAGACCACGCGCCAACCAATTACTGATCAACGTTTTAAAGCATTTGCAGAGGTTTGTGAAAATAAGCTGGTACATGTTTTTCTAACCAATAGTGACAAGCACTTCTTCAACTGAAGAGTTACGAGATTGCCTACAAAATTTGCCAAAAGTTATCGAACAAACGGTAGATATTTAATCTAAATTAGACAATTCTAACTTTGTTAATTTCATTGCCGAAAAAGAAGCGGCAAAATACTCAGAATGGTTTACTTTAATGAACTTTAGGCATTAATGAATATACATACATATTTTGCAACAAACTTATTTAAAAAAACATTAAGAGCGGAGTCAAACATAAGCACAGCGGAGTCAGTTCAAAACAGAAGTCACTTAAATTCGTGCATCCGATACACCAATACATATATACATATAATTGTCGCTAACATCCTTTGTGAAGCGTTTGATCGAGCTTCTTCTCCAATATCTGGCGAGCGTCCGAACTGCTGATGATTTTTGTGAAAAGCTTTTTGATTGCAAAAATGCACTCGGAAATTTAAAATTTTCAGTACGTGCGTGGGTGAAATTAGAAAAAACTGTCCATTATTAGATGTCTCATATGCGGGCATACCAACATAATGGTTGCCACACACAACTAGACTAGAGAGCGGCTCCACTTGCCTGCACCCAATTTTTGTGCGGTTCGTAAACCACAAATGACCGCGACATCAAATACATATATATATATTATATGTATATATATATAGGTATATATGTACACTGCTATGATTCGACAATGTTGGTGAAAAGCTGTTGTTATTGCGGTTTGATATTCATATTAGCTGCTGTGTTGTATTTCTGGTTCCAATTAGCCAAAACAAATCACTTTTGAAGGTAAGTGTAACTAAAGAGTAAATTGTGGATATTTTGTAATGAGAAAAATTAGAAAAATCTGAACAAAAGAGTTAGTATAAAAAAAAAATAAAAAACAGAAAAACAAAACAAACAAAAGAAAAAAAAAAAAAAACAGAAAGTTATTCCAAAACTTGGGTCAGCCAATCCCACAAACCAGCAGATGTATTTCACTAGGTTTACAGCTGAAATATATTTTATGTAAAAAAAGAGCTGGGATATGTGTCCAATTTGTTTTATTAACAACAAATAAAAATATATAATATTTGAGTAACCGAATCGAAAGTGTTTTCATATAGAGCTGGGCTATTAAATAAAAAAACTAGGAGCTTTTATGATGAATGGGTCTGTGATATCCAGCTGTTTAGCATACAACGATATGAATAGGCGTAAAAATGATAGACTAATGTACATACAACATCACAGGAATGCTAAGTAGACTAATGGCGAATATCGGTGGAGCAACACAATTTAAAAGAAGGTTGATCATGGCGATCACAAACACAATACTCCTGTACGACAGCGAAATACGGCGAGATGCGCTAAACTTGCAAAACCAAGCGCAAAGCACTGAAGGCTGTACAACGAACAGCGGCACTCACAGTTGCTTCAGCCTACTGCACTGTATCAGGCGAAGCAGTTTTTGCGATCAGCGGGGAGATACCTATCGAACTAATGATAAAAAACCACTTCATCCAAGAGGCCAATAGGTCATGGAGAAATGAGGATACGTGTCTAACAGCTAGGCTACTATGGCCGCAAATAAACAAGAAAAGAACAAAGGAATTGCTTAGTCTCTCAAGAGACAATATCTCGAAGGTCGTGGCTTGTCTAACCGGTCACTGGCTATTTGGCAGGCATTCCTCGAGACTAGGAGTTTTCTCCCATGAATATTGCAGAAGTTGTAGAGATGAGGAAGAGGAAGAAACAGTTGAGCACTTCCTTTGCAATTGTCCAGCCCTAGCTAAAATCAGAGCAGGTTGTCTAGGTAAATACTTTTTTAATTCTCTTACAGAACTGTCTGGCGTGGGGTTGGCATCAATACTACGCTTCATAAGAGCCACGAAATGGTTCCACGAAGGAAGATAAATGAGGTTCCCGTGTAGCACAGTGGTATCACAACGGACCTGTAAGGTCTAAGTGAGTTGGTCGTGCAGACCGACTACCACCATAACCTAACCTAACCTAACCTACCTATCGATCTCGTGGAAGCATGGAATTCCAGGAAAAACACGCCACCACTAGCGCCGCAAAACGGAGATGTCAAACCATCCAGCCGATGGGACACTGAATCGAGTAGCACATGGACGGAAAAGCTCATTCCTACAATAGGCTGATTCCTAAATGGGCTCAAAGAAACTTCAGGGGAGTGGGCTATTTCATGACACAGTTCCTCTCGGGGCACGAATACTTCCGAAAATACCTATAACCGCATGAGTAAGGTAAGCGATCCCAGGTGCATATTCTGCGAAGCACCGAGCGATGTTGCCGAACACACGTTTTTTAGTTGTGACAAATGGTAAGAGATGCTCTGAGGGAGCAGATTGGCAACATTGCGCCGATCAGTGTGATCAGCTAGATGCTTGAGCACGAGTTAACTGGAGTGCAATTAAAAGATACGTTGAAGGCGTATTATGGTTGGAGAAAAAAGTTAGACCTCGACGCAGTACAACAAAGCGAAGCCTCACATATAGATGTATAAGAAGCCGAGCCTATAGCATGAAGCCGGCTATAAACATGGTGGACTTTAGATGTGGGCGAATAGAACTGGCCCATTTTATGGACGACGTTCTGAGCCCTTCCGAAGTAATGCAGAAAATAGTCCCGGGTAGGAAGTCTCCCCAGAAGAATGGATTGGTTTAGTGTCGACACCGCTGCACGCAGCAGATGACGGTCGCTTTAAAAATCATAAAAGTGCCACACATTTTTGTACACATTTTTTGGTTTTTCTACTCATACATATTTCAATACTTTCTAGTAGATATAGAAAGATAAGCTTCAAAAAAGCGTGAATAATAATTTTGGCAGATTTTACCGATAATAATTGCCGTTATTATAATTTTGTTGGAATAAGTGCAATGAAGGGATATTGAAAAATAAACATTTCAAGGAATATTCCCCCATGTTTCATAAGAATTATTGCTAGAAACAACATCTTTAAATTCCAAAACAAATTTTCTTTCATACAGAAGCGGCCACAATAATAGCATAGCGACACTTTGCCAAGTTTTGACTAATTACTAATTTTTTTATCAAATTCCACATGTTTTTTTTTAAATTCTGGGTATGCAGTTTAATAGCCTATCCGATTTTAGTAAAACGTTGTGCAAGCTTAAATGGGCTCACTATTCGCATTCATTTTTGATAATTTTAGCCCCTGACGATATTATTCAATTTCTTCCCTTCGAAAGCATCAGCAAAAAAAAACAATTGGTAAAAATTAATCAAAATTTTAAGGCATTTTTAGCTTTCACTTTATTATAGTAAAATTGAATCGGCTATAATACTACATACTTAAAAGCTTTCAAGAATTTCTTTTAAAAAATAGGGATTTTAATGAAATTTTTTGTGGAATTTTGCGGAATTTCATACAAAGTTTGGAATTTTGATTCACATGACTTTTGTTATAAAATGTATGAAATTTTGAATAAAAAAAGTTTAAAAAAAGTTAAAAAATCAAATGTTAAAATTTTATATAAAATTAATAAAAACAAAAATTAATAAAAAAAAATTAAATAAAAATAAATATTTGACATCCATTTTCATTAGGTGTTTGCTGAGCCCCTCCTTCTTATTTTTGGTGGCGTGCGTCTTGATGTTGTTCTACAAATGGAGGGATCTACCAGTTTTATGCTGACTCGAACGGCAAATGGTTTTTAGGAGGATCTTTTTCATGGCAGAAATTTACTCGAAAGTTTGCCATTACCTGTCGAGAAGCCACCGCTATTAGAAAAAAGGTTGCTTGGAGATACATTCGGCTACGGTGGCCGTTTAATAATAATAAAATTAATAAATAATAAAAATTAATAAATAATAAAAATAAATAAATATACAAAAAAATGTACTTTGACCAATTAAGCAATACATTGCATGTAGGTTTCTATACTGCAGCTGCAAATTTAATTGACGAACGAAACCATTCGCAGAAATTATAAATCTTTCGATGGGTGATTAATTTTGCGCCACCTTATATATCATCAAAAATGTTGCTAGACAGTCGAATTGCTTTACTAAAATTCGGCATGTATCGCTATGCACGTATCTTGGTTTATTACACAACTGCCAAATAAAATCGGAAGATCGATCGAATGAAGTGTATGAAAGAACAAACGATAAATGAATGTAGCCTGTACAATAACACCACCCATCAATTAAGCTTTGTTTTTTCTTTTTTTTTTTTTTTTTAAGACTAGTATGCCAGCTGTTCAACAGATGCCAGAGAAAATAAAAACCGGAAGCGTGAAAGCTTATAGGCAAAACAACATAGGCTTTCAATGCGCAGACGCAAATGCAGAAATTAAAAAACCCAGAAAATACAACAAACAAACAAAATACCGCCTTGCAGCAAAAGACGCATAGCTAAAGCAATTAATGACGGCATAAAGAAATGCATAAATAAATTTAAAAAACTTAAAAAAATGGAAACCCATTAAAATGCACAAACAGCGAAAAAAGGTAGTGAAGGCTGTTGAAGGCTTCAAAATTCCATGAGAGAAATGTCGCGTGAAAGTTTAGTTGCAAAGGAAAAATATGGGCAAAGAAGAGTGCACCGATGAAAAAATAAATAAATAAACAAAAAATAATAAAAAAAAGAATTACAAAAAGAAAAGCTAAAATTAAAATTATGCAACACCTGCAGGCACACTAGCGAACAGGCTAGGAGAATAAGCAAAAAATAAATAAAAATAAAATAAAAAAAATGTCAGCAACTAGTTGTGAAAAAAGTGTAAAATAGTTGACAGCAAAATTTAATAAAAAGAAACAAACAAAAAATGTAAAAACGGCTACCGAATTGCGAAAGAGACGGCAACTTGACAAGCAAGAAGTGGAAAGCGCGTCAGCATAAAAACCAAAAATCAGCGCTTTAATCACTTGGCTGCGAGCGAAGTTGCGAAATATCTGTGACCACCAGCAATAACAGCCTACAGCGACATAGGAAAGAAGTGAGTTACGCATGCCACCGTATTCTTACAAAAAAAAAAAAATAATAATAAATAAATAAAAAAAAACAAATAAATAAAAATAAAATTAAAAAAAAATAATAAATAAATCAAAAACAAAAAACAAATAACAAAATTATTTTTAAACGAAAAAAAAAAACAAATTCAAAAAATAAAAACATTATTTTTAAACGAAAAAAAACATTAAAAAAATAAAAAAAATTATTTTTAATTTAAAATTTAAAAAATTAAATAAAAAACTTCAAAAAATTAAATATATTTTAAATATGAAATCTCTGCCGCCCTAAATAAATTTATTTCAAACGTTGTTAATGAAAAAAAATTGGCAGCTGTGTGCCGCCCTAACAAATTTCATTTCAAAAGTGAGTAATGAAAAAATATTGGCTGCTGTGTAATACGCAGATATATGAAATGTTTTTACTCAAAAGTTACATTTTCGACTTAAGCCGTTACTGCTTGTGCGCCAAAGTATGTTTTAGACAGCTTAAAATCTTTACAACTCCTCTCATGGTTCAATGTTTATTGCTGTTTAATATTTACTATATTCACCGATTCTTTTTCAGTTATGTAGTTTATTGAATTTATAGAAAAAAACACTAAAATTTCGGACAGAAAAACAACAAAACTTCGAAACTCTTTCTGCTGTTGCTGTCGGTCAATATAGACAAACATTATCTGATTTTATATTTATTTGCTATGGTTTGGACAGAAGTTGTAGAGTTCATTATTTTACGAGCGCTTAGAAAATAAGTTGTTGTTTTTGGCGTAAAAACTTTCTATTTTCTTATTGGTGAATGGAAATTGTGCATGAAAATTTACGGTTTGTTTACACTACAACAACGATTATAATACAGCACAGGCCTAGCATAAAATGCAACGATATTTTAATGATTACGAAAAGAGCTTTTTTGGTCAAACCCGTCCGTTAGAATTTCACTCAAGTTATCCCTAAATTTGTATAGACACTATTCGATAGGGAGTTATTCAACTATTGACAACAAAAGATCAACCTTAACGGCGTATAATAGACCAACAGCCGCACTGTTGCATCATTTACAGTTGATTAGGCCGAATTTTTGCTTTGAATTGGAAGATGACGTACATCAAGAACGGAGGAATTGGAGAAGGAGCTCGGCCAAACACACCAAACAAGGGATGTACGCGCCAATTAATATACAATAACTGCTAGATTGGGAGGCAATCAGCCAGAATGAAATTCTTAAGTCCAGTTGCTGTGATTATAGAAAGAATTGGATTATATTTCTCCTTCAGTAGATTTGAGAAAAAACTTTCAAGTGAAGAACCTTTCTAGGAGGTTCTAGAGAAAAAGCAGAGTAAATGAAAACGGATTCTATGGGCATTTTTCGATTATATTTCTTCAATATGATCACGTTTCCGAAATGGAAGTAGCGGAGGAGCAAAAGTGTTATCTAAAGTCCTATAAGCTTCTATCTATTTTTTCAACTATGCTTTCATCTTTCAAGCAGATTTACCAGTGATTGAAAGGGCCTCCTCTAAAGCAATAAGAAACAACAAATCAAGCAGCACTCTGAGCACCAAAAGAATAGCAAAATAATCAAGGAATGCAAATCGATGTCGAGCTCGATGCTCGATCGACTGAACATTTTACTGGCCTGGTTTTTCGATGAATGAAAATACACAGTAACGAGGTAGCTGACGATTAACAAGAGCCGGAGCCTTTTGGAAAGAAACTTCAGTTACACTAAAACTGCGCTGTCGGCTTGGTGTAATTAAGAGAGAATTTAAGTATACTCGCAATTCACAAGCACAGCTAGATAAAAATCGAAGAACAATAGATGAGCATCTGCAAAATTGCGAAGCTGAAACTACGAAAAGTCAAAACGAGAGGAAATATTTTCAAACTTACAGCCACTATTACGACATCATATTAGACGCTTGGCGAGTATGCGGCTACAATGAGTTTGCCAGGGCAGTACGAAAAGGTTCTTCACTGCACCTGTGACTGTTCACGTTTGGTGGATAACTAGACTAGCAACCACAAGCCACCAGCCACCAGCCACCGACCATCGACAGCAACGCGACCTATTCATATGAACTGAGGTAGAGCAATGACCGCTTTTGTTATTGGTTCGACTGTTTGTTTATAGTTGGTCAGTCACTAGTAATAATGAGCGTAATTGTTTTCATGTATGTATTTTATACTGAAAAAAAAAAAATTACAATAAAATATACGCTATGGTGTGACGAGAAGGAGGGTCACGTAGTACATAAAGTATATGAGCATACATAATCAGTTTACATTACGTAACTTTCAAAACGGTATTGTGTGCTTTTGCATTTGTAAAATTTTGTATAAGGTGTAGTTGAACTAAAAAAATACTCAGATACTCACAGGTTCATGTACTTGTAGATACAACTTGAGCACCAATAGGAAAAATTTGAAAGCTGTACCCGATAGAATTAGGAGGAGAAAACCAAGTTGCACGGAAGTCGGTGTTGAGATTGAAGGTAAGAGGGTCTTGGCACAGCGGCTATTGGACTGCAATGATATACAAGGACTAAATGGCAAGTCGGATACTAAGTCGGGGTCCCCCATATGATCATCAAGGACTTCGCTTCCTTCGCAATTTCCTCTCAAGCTGACCCTTGAAATAACTAAGCCGGCTTATACTATTCGGCTTGATTTTAAGAAAGATGTATCAAATTTGCGCTAATCGGCAAGTCACACTCTACACGGTAGCTGGAGACAAATAAGAATACACGAGAATGTGAAGGATTAGGGAGCAAGGTAGTGAGATGCCTTAGAGACATTATATGGAGGAATAAATACTTAAGAACGGAAGGTAAAACCAACGAGCTGACAATGCAAAACAAATCAAAAGCTATGCATCAGAAGAAAAACTCGTTTAGAAGGTATAAGAAATGAAGAAATAAGGGAGGAAGCGAACGTTACTGACCAGACTAGAGATCGGGTAGATTTAAAGAAACTTAAAAGGGAATCCAAGTGTAGTACAATGGACTTAACTAATGTCTAAGTGCTGCACTTGCTAGTTGTCCCGACAAAAAAAAAAAAACAAAAAAAAAAAAGACGACTAGACGATGAGCTTGGAATTACCATATAACAAGGGCACGCAGTGATCGAATAATAACGATTGCTAGAGATTCTAAACCAAACGGAAGACGTGCACCGGGAAGACCTCCAAAACGATGGAAGGAGAGCTGGATATGTATGTCAATTGAACACATAAAATTAAGTGTGAGTTTAATGAATTTTATGTTTACTCGTGTAATGAAATATAATTTACATCGCGTGAAGAAAAACAGGCAAGAAGCCTATAATAAAAGACAAAGAAGAAGAAATGAAGACTTGCGTGCTGACCAAAACCTATTATCGGAGGTTAACATGAGAACCAAACATAATTTTAATATCAAAAGCGAACACTTCATCAAAATCCTATAGGACTACCGAAATATTGGTTAGCTCATATGATATTACGTTAAAATTACATGAGCTATCTCGCAATGCCTCTAACAATACGTTATAGATAACTAATTACTAATTCGGGTACTAGCGAAACGACACTGCTTTGCACCAACTCGAAAACAACTGGCGCAAAAAGTGAAGCATTCTGAGCTTGAAAGAAAAGTAATGTTACTACCCTAGTTAGACATATTGCACCCTAAACACAAAAGGGTCACAACTCAAAATTTTCCACACTCGAGCTTGACTTGTTAACAGTAGCACAGAAAACAAACTATGTGACATATCACGCTGAAATTTGCCATGTAAGCTTATAACAGTCCTACCAAAAAACAAAAAATTTATTTTTGCCATATGTCATCCGCGGACCGTTTTATTGATAACGTCTCGTTCATATTTGAGCAGAAGTACATTTTGAGTTGTGACCCCCTTTTGTATTTAGGGTGCAATATGTTCCAACAACGCTTAGCATTTTGTAGATCGCAGCTAAACTACTTTGCTTCTGTGTTTTTTCCTTTCAGTGAGACTTATTGCGAACCAGAGGATTAATAAATTACTAAAACTCGCGAAACAGTGCTTCAAGAGTACATAGAATCTAAAAGATAAGCCCCCAAACAGTGCCATGACAACGCTAAGGAACAGTTCTGATTTATACAGTGCGCTGCATAAATAAAGCACAGTGACTTATTGAGAAGTTTTGCCATTTTTTATGTTTCTTATTTAGGTAGGTAAATGAAATGGTTGAAGTATCAGTTTGACACTCCCCAAGTAGAACTAAAGCACCGTTTTGATACCAATATGAGACCTCCATCAGGCAGATATCTAAAGGCAGCCAGAGCTGTTGATATAATGAAGAAGATTGATGGGATTTAGGTTGGTGCACTGCCCCAGACTGTCGAAGAAATTAGTACTCGATGACCTTAATCGTCTAGCTGCCAATCCCAGAAAGTGCTCAACAGTCTACTTCACCAATGACCGGGTAGGACGTCTCTGAGACTCCTTCCTGGCAAGCTAATCAGCAATTTCATATTCCTCTTTGTTCCTGGAACCCAGATCAGAGAAATTGTACCTGCATACCCAAGATATTTGATTTCCTCTTGGCAGAAGTTGACTTGTTCGGATATGCACCATTGTGTCGTCAGAGCCTTGATCGCAACTTGATTATCTCACAGCATACCTGAAATTTTTCTAAAAATTCTGATTAATAATTTTGAAATTTTGATGCTTTTTTTGATATTTTTATTGTTAAAATTGCAAAAAAGTTCGAAACTCGGATGTAGATAGCTTTTGTAGAAGAGTGAACTATGTATATTCTCGTAAAATATGTTTAAAATGCAACAGGAAGCAAATAAATGTTGTCAAAACTTGTCTATAAGTCCCTGTGCTGTATTTATGAAGCGCACCGTAGTAGACCGATGTTAATTAGATGCAGTTAACACAACCTGACCATGAAACAATCACAATCAACACATTTTATAGGTCCAGAAAAACTCAACGGCACTGTCTATCCTTGCAAAAGAAACTTATAGGGAACTAAGAAAATCTAAGAAGCGCATGAGCCTAACTAAGAAAAACCTAAGAATTATCACGGGAATACGCACAGCTCATTGCAGGCACTAAACTGAAAATTTATTCACGTAAAATCTGCAGATTCTGTGAAGCAGCGAACAAAACTCCAAGGCATTTACTTGAGAGATGCCCTGGTACTGATGCACAATCGCACAAGAATACTGGGTAGCCATTTAATAATTGACTTCATGATGAATTCCCAGGACTGAGCGCGCATACTAAAGCCCCTCTCGGTAGCAGGATTAAACGTTCTCTATATCCTTGTAAGGGGGCACAATAGATTTGAAGGTAACACTGCTCTACTTCCAACAATGTAATAATAATTATAATAATGCAAATAGCGAGGAGTACGAAACCGCTTAAAGAGCGCTTTAAGAGAAATTATATTTTCAAGCAAAAAATGCAAATAAATTTTCAACTCATTAACGAAGCAAGGCAAAACAGAAAGAAGTGAAAAGAAACTGCGTTCAATTAACAACCAACAGAAAATGAAAAGGCGAACTAAGCATAAATGTAGCAATTAAAAAGAGCAGACAACACCACAGCTAACAGCAGACTAACTTTAATCAACCGTTGACGCATAGAGTAGTGACAGTTTAGAGAAAAGTGTGGTTTTAGCAGACTCAATGAATCCACAAAGGCCAGGCATTTTAATTTTTCTTTCCATTTGAACTTCGTTTTCTTTCTCCCCGTCTGGTTTTGTTATAAGCGTTAACTTATAATTAGCTAATTTTTATAATAAGCATTACAAATGCCTCGTCACTTTGGAAGAGTTGAAAAACTTTTAACTCAAGTGAAACTAAATGTAATAGTAAATCAAAGTGCTTACTCAAATTTGTCAGAGTATGGGTGTAGGTATAAGTATGAGTAGATATGCACGCATGCGACGGAAGAAAATGCATTGTGGCACAACGAATTAAAAAAAAATACTATTTAACGAAAAATCTAATTTAAGTATTTCAGTCAAACAATTGCTTACAATGCTAGGCATTTACTTTTACTTCTTAAGTCATTGCGTATTTTGATTAATGATTTGAAACTACAATTTTATGCAAGTGCGAGTATGTAGCGCACCGCAAGTTTCTATGAGCTTTTATCTTGGGAGATTGAAAAAACGTTGTGCCGCACTATGCCACCAAAATTAATCTACCATTAATTGAAAGAAAGTGATTTCCAAATTTGACTTTTTTGGCGACGGTATGCCATGGGTGAGAAGCAGAACCGCTAGCTAAAAGTGTGTTACAGAAGGTGATGCCGAATGGTCTGGGGCGTTTTTCCCCCATAAGTTGCTTTGGGCAGCTGACTCTAAGAGAAGAAACAGTAACTCATTTTAGGAAAGTTTTACCACATTGACGATTTTAGAAATTCCACAAATTAGCTTTTTTTTTGGGTGCACAAAAAAAAAATTTATTGTAGAAGAAAATTGTAGACAATTATAAAATTATCGACCAAATTTGTGTAAGGGTTATTTTATTTTAAGCCACTGCAACGAGGGAAAAAATCAACATATGCTGGAATTTTTAGGAAAATAAATCAAAATTCTGAAGAATTTCCTTTGTTGTACTTGTCATTAACTGTATAAATTTGTATATAAAAACACACGCGTAATTGAGAAAAGATTTTTATTTACTCGAATTTAAAAATTTCCCTTCAAACAAAAGGCTTTATTGAAGAAGAGCTGTACAACCGCCATTTTCTTTTAAATAATAATTTATAAATATAAATAATAAACTGTATAAATTTTTATTTATACATAAATTTTTATATAAAAATTTGATTTAAAAATGTAATTTTACAACACACTTGTAGTAGATTGTTTTTGATGAATCGATCAAAAAAATATTTTTTGGGTTTTTATTTTAAAGTAAAATTGTTTTAATTAAAAAAAAAAGAGTACAAATCGGCAAAAATTAATTTTTTTAATTTTTTATTTAAAATTGAAATTAAAAAAAATTCTGTGTATTTTTTTATTTATAATTTATAAATTCAAATTTTAAAATTAAAAAATTTATTTTTATATTAAAATTTAAATTTCACAAAAAAAAAAATTATATTCAAAACAATGTATTTTTTGAAAAATCGATAACAGAGAAAAAAAACTTTAAATTTAAAATTATTTTTTTTTTTAATTTTTCGATTTTATTCAAAACAAGATAAGTATTTTCTTGATAATAAAATAAAAATTATATACATTTTATTTATTTATTTTTGTTTTTATTCATTTAATTTTTTTTATCTAAAAATGTTTCCATGCGGAACGTAATTCTGAATATACAGCCCACACCAAACGACAGAATCTCAATATTTTGAGGTGCTGTTTTTTTAAACAATGAGCTATACTTTTATATACTTATAGAAAATAACGAATATGAAAAACAAAACGAAAGATAGTAAGAACTGACCGAAATATTGAGGCCCCAACGGTGTGTGTTGCTGGCTGTATTGTTAAAATTTCAAAGCCCGGCCGACTTGAAAAATTTATTTTCGAGCAAAAAATACATTTAAAGTTTTCGGTACCCATGCGTGCAGGGAGTGAAGCCCAAAACAAAATTTGCAGCGGATCAGAATCAGCTGATCCACTTCCGTCGGAAAATTCGGCCGGTTAAAAACAATTGCGACCAGACGGTTTTCAACTGGCATTTTGTGGTTACAACAAAATTAATTTTGTAGTGAAAACTTTTAGTTTGCCAAGTTTATGAAGCAACTAGTTGAAGCTCTTTATTACAATAAACAACTTCTCTCTAAATGATTGATATTTTGCGGGTTTTCTTGTATGGAGAAAATAGAATTGAATCTAATCAATTTGCCGACGTAAATATAATCGACGGCAAGAAATCCCTCACCGCCGCAAATCTGTGCAATTTCATGCAATTAAATATGACAGCGGGTGCCCGTTAGCCCGTTAACTGCGATGATGAGAGGGACTGCACCAAAGTTTTCCATCGAAAAAGTGCGCTTAATAAATGTAGCACAGGGGCTTATGGAGCATTTTTTTTAAATTAATTTGTTTCTCATTTCATTTTAATAATTTTTATGAATATATATCTTTTTTAAAGTCCTCTGCAAACCTTTTTTACAAGCAGTCTTGTGCATTTTCTCAACTAATTCTCGGCATTTTTCAAATAAACAAATTTTGATTAACATTAAAAAAAATTATCAGAAATTTTTAGAAAAATTTCGAGTATGCAGTTTTGAGTTTTGGTTGATTTTTGATCGATATTTTTTTATGAGGAGAAAATTCACAAGACTGTCAATGAAAAAGTATCAAAAATCAATCGATTTATCAAAACTTGCACTTTCATATACTAAAATTGAGATATAAAAAATGGACTATAAAACTGCATACCGGAAATTTGTCTAAAAATCCTAAGTATTGTAATTAAATTTTTGTTTGTTTTTTAAATTCAAATTTTTATAAAAATCCAAAATCTCATGAATCGAGTTAAATGAAATTAGTAACAGAAAACAAAATGTTCCAATAAAAATAAACTCATTTGTGAATATGACGCACTAATTATTGCCATCGTCACGAGCCTCATTATCGACAATGCATTTGCTCAGGTGCATTTCTATTTTTAAGTTTGTAAACATTGCTGTGTCACGTCGTCGCAATGGCCCAGCAATTAATTAATAAAAATTAAACAAAAATAAAATAAAATAAAAGCAACAAGAATACATATTTGCATGTTCATTGACTCGGAGATAAATAATTCCATATGTGTAAGTGCACATATGTATGTGCGTATGTACGAGTGTTTGGATTTTCACGTGTTTATAAACATGTTTTACGGCGATGAATATTTCCTTCACTGCGCCAGCAACTTCACCTCAAACTTAGTTACAACACAATTTTTGTAGTTTTCCCTCTTTTTAATGCCTGGCGGCAGCCATAAAAGTTGGCTGCATTCAATGATTTTAATGACTCTATGATTTTATTAGCAGTCAATGGCAGTCAGCAAATGCAGAGTCACAGGCTAAGTTGAAGTTGCTCTGTTTTCGTTTTTCCTTTCTTCCTTTTTTTCTCGTTTTCAATTTTATTTCTATTTCAATTTCAACTTCAATAAACGTGCAACAGCAGCAGTAGCAAAATATGAACTTGTATGCTCATTGTCAATACCACACCACATGTTGTTGCTGTTGCTGTTGCTGCAACAGATGCTAAGCTTTACACGTTGCGCTGCTGTGTTTGGGTCATTAAAGTTCACTATCACTTTCACTAATCGAAATTCGAGCGCCGGCGAATGCACAAACAAATATAAATATGTATGCGCGTACGTATATACATACATACATACCTACATATATGAATACATTTCCACTCGCACTTCTATGTAAGCCGCAAGAAAGATCGATTTTGCTTTGGTTTCGAGTTCAGCAGCATGCGCATGCGCAGGCCGGCCCCGCCACCAAATACGCACGCACCTAGCAAACATCCCGACTTTGTTGTTGTTATTGACGCTTTACTCTCCTTCGTATTCGATTGCATGCAAGTGGCGCTGCATTGGTGGCAAAACTTTATTATTTTCTTTATTTGCTTTTAAACTCGATTAAAAACCACACTTGGCAAGTGATGGCTGATATTATCAAGTCAATGAGCAGCGAAAGCAAATTAAAAAAACACGAAAAAAAACAACAGAAATTAAGTTGGATATTTTGTAAATGAAGTGTATTGACATCGTTAAATTGAGCTGCTCACATTGGGATGAGATAACAGCGAATGGATGGTAGGAAGTGTGTTTGTGTGCGTTGTGAGCCAGAGTTGATGCGTTTCGTATATCATCTGGTGAAATGGCAGGAAAGCTTAAAGAAGCACAAGCAAGTTTACATAAATTCACTAATTCCACCTTAAAATGAGTTTTATTTTATGCCTCAACATCTCGATACAAAATTTCTAAATATTTTTCTTCTTCTTCTTCTTCTTCTATACTTGTTGAATCATTCGTAAACAGTTATGTTGAAAGTGATTTGCGCTTCCAAACAACACACAATTAAAACCACAAAAAGGACCCATGCTTTTAGGTTAGGTTAACCCGGCTGGCATTAAGCCACGCATAGACCTTTTGGTCCCTAACGATACCAGATGGAGACTGACCTCTACTAAGATTTTAACCCATTTTGCAAGAAAAAGTATAATTTATTGATTCTCTTTGATAAACCCTTCAAGGGACCTAATGAAACTGATCAGACATTTTAAGTCTCAATCCATCATCTGATTTCTTCTTCTTGATTGGCGCGATAACCGCTTAATCGATTTTGGCCGAGTTAACCAAAGCCAAAGTCAGTCGTTTCTTTCTTGTGTTAACCGGCGCCAGTGCGTATCAAACGGCTCCGAGAGGTCCTTGCCAATTCTGATGGCGCTGCTGACATTGAGCAACGTTATGTAGAAGTCCACACAACTGGGGAAAGTACCTGACCGCCATTCCCTTGGTCCAAGCAGCGCACAACTTCCGGGCTTCGCCCAAGTATCCTCTGGGTATCTTCCACACATTCGTTCGAAAGCGAGCTAATAAGAGAAGGCGAAGCAGTCCAGGATATCTGGTTGTCCGCTGGGTTTGGAACCCGCCGCGTAAAAATCTCTTCCAATGAAAACGAAAACAAAGCCATCACCTTCTTAAGTCAGTCAAAAGCGATGATCCCGGTTAACGCAGTCTGCTTTTTCACAGCACAGTTACATAGGGCACGAGAGATCTTTTCTTCCTCTTCCTGCAGCACCTTCGATAAGGTACACTCATCTTTTCAGCATTTCCTACTCTTAGGGAACGATATATTATATTTCTTCCTCCTCTTCATAAGTCTTACAGCTCCTATAGCATTTTGAGAAAGAAAGTCCAACCTTTTCCTATGACTTCCTGTTAGGTGATCCCCCGTTAGAGCTCTAATGACAGTGCTCTTGATCGTTTACGAACCCATTTCGGCCACATTTGCTTAGAGATCCGACGAGCCTTGCTTGTACTCGCATCTATGAACATTGGCAGTAAGTACTAGTTTGCAAATGTCATAACAATGCGTTTGATCTAGAATCTGGAATCAGCTTGATCGTACTTTGCCTACCAGGTTAAACAGTTATGCAGTTTTCTGACATGTCCTGACAACCAAATGAGGTGCAGTCTGTTCGGTATAAAAGTTTAAAGTTGACAGTCTGGCCAGCTTTTTAAAGGTTTAGAGCAGACCAAGGTGAGTAAGGATAAGATAGTTCCGGTGGCCGCACAAGGGGCTACTAATTGACCTAGGTGCGTCGAAGGACAGTCGCTTTACCTAACTTAAGCCTAATGGGCTTCGCAGAAAAACGCCACCACCTCTCTGATACCAAGCATTAACCGTACACATTACGAGTTGGAGTGTGATATTTCTTTCTTTAGTCTTCAATTTTTGGAATTTTTGTATGAAGTTTCATTTTAGTATGCAATAGTACACTTTGGTTTCAGCTCCATATAGCAGCTTCTTCTTAAAGACTCCAAAAAATTTAACAAAAATCAAATCCAGTATATTTTTGGTTTATTTGAAAGAACAAACATTGCCATTAATTACGGAACACGATTTCATTCATGTCAACCTAGTTTCCGAGACCTTGGTGATGGTTTCTGGCACTTTCTCACGGATAACTTGCTCGATGTTCGCCTTAAAGGTCTGAATTTCCCTTAAAGGATTGTACGCATAACAGCGGACCTTGGCGGCACCGCACACAGAATGTCTAAAGGCGTCAAATCGCAGCTCCGAGATGGCCGATTGACATCGCGGAGGCGACTGATCACACGATTACCGAACTTGGTACGCAAAAGATCGATTGAGGCTTGGTGCGCCATCCTTCTAAAATCAAAGATCGTCCACTTTCCGGAAACAAACTATCACCCAATATTTCCCAACGTCGTTCGTTCGAGCGTAAAGCGATTTATTTCGTTTCGCGGGGATATGATTCTGACTTTCTGTGAAGAGCTGCCTGAGTCAAAATAACATATGAATAAAAGAAGCACTTTATGAAAAACTCTCTACAGTAGTGTATTGATGACAAAAAATACCAATTTTAAGGCTCGCCTACATTATTTGAACTTGTAAAAAGAAAAACACAAACAAGCAAAGTTAGTAAACTCTACGCCACCTCACAGCTCTAGGCCAACCACATCGAATCTATCTTCATCCATTACTCCACTAGTGCCCTGGTACAAATGCTTAGCTAAAATTATTTCATTTCATCCACACACAAATGCGAAATTGAGAGCAAATTTCTTCACCTTCACATCGAAGAGCAAATCTTAAAAAAAAAGTTAAATTTAATATATACCATTTTTACCTTATTTCTTCGCTTCCAACAGCGGCACAAACTAGAATAACACATCTTTCGGCAATGAAAATCTAAAGCCAACTAAATTGTTTCGTAACCACAAAGCGAACATGCAAAATTAATGTTTTAGCTTCGCCAATATCACACATTGCTGGAATAAAAAATAAATAGTGCAAAAAAAGCCACAAAGCGAACATTAATTGACTGACATGAACTTTGGATACGGCTCAGAGAGTAAATCGATCGCTTATTCAATGAACTTTTTATTGCATAAAATAATTGTTATAAAAATTTTGTGTCATTAGTATGAATTTGTTATTCTCGCAACTATCTACAAAGAGAAAGTTAAAAAATCGAGACTTTTCTGCAAATATGAACCAGTCGAAAAGTGACTAGTTTTTGACCACTTGAATGGTAATACGAGTATAATATAAATCCTACTGTTGTCAGAACTTCTGACAAGGCATAATGCAGTTCACGAAGGAGCAACGCCTGAAAATGATTTAAAACTAGCCAACAACTAAGTAGGCAAGTACTACTCGCTTCCACTTTCGACGAACAAAACTAACACTTAATAAGGCTCTCATCATGTCCGTCCTAACGTATGGCGCAGAACCTTGGATAATGACAATATCCGATGAGGCGTCCTTGGAGTGTTTGATAGGAAAATCCTGCGGAAAATTTTCAGACCTTTGCACGTTGGCTACGGCACAAATCGCAGGCGATGGAACGATGAACTTTACGCGAATAAAGATCCAGCGGATTCGTTTGTTGAGTCATGTCGTCCGAAGCGTTTGTATCCAGCTTCCGCTCTGAAAGTTTTTGATGCGGTAACAAGGTGGCAGAGCGAGAGGAAGGCCTTCGCTGCGGTGGAAAGATCAGGTGGAGAAGGTCTCTAACTGACGTCGGTTAGCACGATAAGGAAACGACTTGCGCACTTTAATAAACTGGGAGAAAATCGCGTAAGCGATTATCGTGCCAATCAAGAAAAAGATGGAACACGTGCGATTATTCAGTCGCCCCGGAATATATCCTTCAATCTTCTTTCTCGCATCACATATCGTGTCCAGTTGTAGTTTCTAGATTGTTGTAGGAAATATACAGGGTCAGGCACTCGAAGTGTAACCAACTTCAGACCGATCGCACAGCTGATGCACGCTCATCAGCTCTCTGTTAGTTGGCTAAATGACAGTCTCGAGTATTGTTTAACAGCGCGCGGAAACATTTTCCGAGAGTAAACGCGAAAAAAAGAAAATCAGTAATGTATTTCAAACGTAATAGTGTGATTGCATTATATTTGGCTGGAAAATCACAACCGACAATTGTTCGTGAGCTCGGGCACCTTAAGGTATATAAAGTTGTTGTTTATAGCACCATTACTCGTTACAATGATACTGGTAGCATCGCGAAACGTCATGGAGGTGACCATCAAAAGACTGCAACGTCACGTGAAATGGTTCAACAAGTGAAGACGCGACTCGAGCGAAACCCACGTGTCAATCAAATGGTGAAAGAACTGAAAATATCGGACGGTAGCATTCGCCACATGCTGAAAAATGATCTCAAAGTCAAGCCTTATAAGATCCAATAGGCGCATGATCTCACACCAAAGCAGCATCAAAACTGACTTGAGAGAGCAAAGGAGTTGCTTCGCTTGGCCGAAAGCATTTAATTTCCGAACATTGTGTTTTCTGACGAGAAAATTTTACAAATTAAGCAATCCGTAAATTCCCAAAACGATAGGGTTTATTTGACCGACCGTTCATACGAGAACTTGAGTTATCGATTGGCCACCAGGAAAAACTAGCCACTCAAAAATGATAAGTTACACATTCAAGGACCAACTTCCGCGGGATCAGCCATAAAAAAGTTTACTTGAGAATCATTACATTAAGCACAATGCATAGTACACACACCTAATTAGTTGTACAGCGCTGTATGAGCATGCACACACACACACACACACGTGTCCTCAACTTTGCACTTGAAATGTCAGTCAATCATATTCTTCGCACCTTAGCATGTGAGCTGAGTTAAGGGAAGAACCGCAGACTGCCAGCGTATGGATATGAATAATGAGCGATAAATAGTTATTAGAAAGCGATTAGTAGAGTTTAGAAAACGGCGTGATTTTGCATGTAGACGGCAAAAATATAGACAATTTGCATATAACAATAAAATGCGAAGATAACAGCAAATAGAAAATTACAAAACAACAAAAAAAAAAAACAACAAATATCCGAGAACTACTCTGTGAATTGTGAAAAAGCAAAAATAGGTGAAGTGGAACGGAATAGATATTATATTTATATGTGTATAAACAATTAACGAATAAAGCTACCCATACATATGAATGCATGCATAGTAGCATACAGCTATACACACATACATACAGATATGCAGATAGTAAAGCAAACTTCGAGCGCAACAAGTGTTGAATAATCGTTGAGGTGTAACGGAAAGCGCGCTAAACAAGAACGAGAAACGAAGCTATACAAAAGGGAGAATCGAATCTATGACAAAACAAAAACAATTTTTTTTTTTTTAATAAAATCTGAACAAAATGAGCGAGTAACAGGCGAAACCGCACCAATGGTGAATTAAAAAAAAGCAACAAAAACTATTAAAAAAAGAAAAAAATATTTAAAAAAAAAACGCAACCAAGCATAAACAAAACAATAAAAGTTTAAAAAATATATATAAACATATAAACAAAAACAAAAACCACAAAACATAGTAACGAAGCGCTTTTTAGTTAAACTGTAAAATTACGTGTGGCAAGAGAACGACCATGCAGATACTTATATAGATTTATATGTATGTATGTATGTATGTACAATGTACACATGTATGTATGCAAGCATGCATGTTCCTAGATATAGATAGATATCTGAGTAAGTGGTGCCCGCATACGTCGATTGTGGTTAGTGGCTTGCATTCCCCAGCAGATTAGCAGCGAGTGCGGAATGTTGGAGCATTGAGTTGCTGGCTTATAAAAATATGTAGAACAAAAGTGAGGTTGGCTTTAATGGAATTTGCAAAACACAAAAGCAAAAAAAAGAGATAACAACAACAACGACCCGAATGCCACACCGTCAATGGTAAACATAAAAGCTAAAGACAGGGCAGAACAGGGCACGACAACAACAATACAAACACAAGTCATACTATATATTTTAGCGCATAGATGAGCGAAAAACAAAAACAAAAAATATGAATAAAAAAAAACACAGGAAAACTATAAGAAAAATTCAACACGAAAAAATAAAAGAAATACAAACATCTCACAGAAAAAAAATGTCAACAAAAGCAAAAACCCTCACTAAAGTAGTAAACAAAACAGAAAACAACAGTAAAACAGCAACTGTAATAAAGACAAGTTGTGCAAATGTG
Source organism: Anastrepha fraterculus (assembly GCA_037575425.1). Taxonomy (NCBI): domain Eukaryota; kingdom Metazoa; phylum Arthropoda; class Insecta; order Diptera; family Tephritidae; genus Anastrepha; species Anastrepha fraterculus. Next base: position 9,840 of record JAYXIM010006468.1, on the reverse strand, counting down.
TGTAGGCGTTTACCACAAAACGTTTACGGGTCACTCGTGCGGCAACCAACAAATGTTGGATAAGCGCAACTTAAGCTGGTGATAAGCTACGTCGTCAAGCGGGTGAAGGTTGTAACGAAAATGTTTGCTGAATACCTACGTACATACATATGAGCATACACACAGATAAAATAAACAGTTGTATATGCAGCGAAACCATAAAGTTAATTATAGTCAAAGGTAAAATATTATGCTGGCGCTTTTACTTTGACTCAGAAGAAACTAATGATCGGTGATAATGATTTGCATATGGCAGTCAGGAAAGTTAAGAAAGTGAATCCAGTTTCATGTCATTCATAGATGAAAACGATTAGATAAATGATAATAAGTAAATACTTGAGTGAAATAAATGTTAATAGCACCTGCAATATTGCAGATTGTATACATACCAGGCAAAAGTATGCCTGATATCCAAAAAGCTATTGACCAGCTGTGAAGATGGTTACCGACAAAATCAACATTTCGAGCAAAATGAATTTCAAGTTTGCCATTAAAGTTTTAGCAAAAATGTGTGGAGTAATTTTCTGTTTAAAACGGTTCATATTTTCCAAAAGAAATTTTTCTAAAAAATACAAAATTTTTGCCTTGAAACAATTCATATTCTTATAAAAAAAATGCTTTGAAAATGTTTTCGAAATTTAATTGAAATGAAAATATAAATTATTTTAAGACAAAAACATTCATACAATTTTATTTTAAAACAATTTATATTTTCATAAAAAAAATTTCGAAATTACAAAAAAAATACAAAATTTTTGGCTTTAAACAATTGATATTTTTATAAAACAAAATTTCGAAATTCAATTGCAATGAAAATATGAATTGTTTTAAGACAAAAACATTCATACAATATTTCTCCGAAATTACAAACAAAAATACCAAATTTTTGTCCTGAAGCAATTCATATTTTTATAAAAAATATGTTAAGAATTTTTTTTCGAAATTCAATTCAAATTAAAGGATACTAAAATTTTGTCTTAAAACAATTCATATTTTCATAAAAAAAACTTCGGAAAATTCAATTAACTTTTGTCTTAAAACAATTTAAAAAAAACACAACATTTTTGTCTTCAAACAATTCATATTTTTCTAAAACAAAATTTCGAAATTATTTTGAAATTCAATTGAAACAAAATTATCAAGGATGCCAAAATTTTGTCTTCAAACACTTTATATTTTCATAAAAAAACTTCGAAAAATTCAATTAATTGAAATTGTCTTAAGGGGTTAGGGGTAGTCAGAGGCCCGAAAAAATGATGATTTTCACGAATTTTTTTTTGCTACTTAATTAACTTATTTAACAAAAATAAAAACATAGCATAAAAACATCATGTTTTAACTTGACTTCACCAAAATTTCAAAAAAAAAAAAATTAATAATTGCAAAAGTTATCGCTGTTTGTGTGAAGCCCGTTTCTCCAGAAGTCCCTTGCGGTGAACATCACAAGTCCTTGCAGATTCATCTAAAACCAATCGGACAAGAAAAATTAGTTTTATTAATAGATAATCTTGTGCCTGATCGAAGCGTTTTTTTTTTTTTCAAAATGAACAAAATGGCGGCCTCAGAAAATTTTTTTCAGATTTTAGAAAAAAAAACCAACAGTTAATTTAAAAAAAAAATCGAAATTTTTGAAAAAAAAATCCTTCGATCAGGCACAAGTTTTTTATGTTTTTCAAAAGCTGTATAAATTTTATTGAAATCTACGTAGCGGTTTTTAAGTTACAGTGTTCACCAGTTTGAAAAACATAGTTTTGAGAAAAACGCATTTAAAGTTTTGCTATTGGCTCCGGAGCGGCCGAGCGCCCTTTGTTAATTGTTGAATAACTTGAAAAATATTTGTCGGATTCACTTCAAATTTTTAGACAATATTTTTAAAACATTATACTTTAAGAAAATGCAAAAAAAAAAAATTGATTTTTTGAAAATTCTGACTACCCCTAACCCCTTAAAAGAATTTATATTTTTTATTAAAAAAAAAATTCGAAATTAAAAAAAAAAATAACATTTTTGTCTTCAAACAATTCATATTTTTATAAAACAAAATTTCGAAATTCATATTTTTGTAGACAAAATGCTTCGAAAAATTTTTCGAAATTATTAAGACAAAAACATTAATTAAATTTTTTTTTTTAATATTACAAAAAGATACCAAAATTTTGTTATATTTTCATAAAAACAAACTTCGAAAGATTCAATTACTTTTTGTCTTAAGTTTATATTTTCATTAAAAAAAATTCGAAGTTACAAAACAAAATAAAATTTTTTACTAAAACAATTCATATTTTTATAAAAAAAAGGTTTCGAAATTTTTATAAAAAAATATATAAATAAAATTTCGAAATATTAAAAAAAATGTATAAATAAATTTCATGTTTTTATAAAAAAAATGTTTCGAAATTTGTTAATGAAAATTTAAATTATTTTAAAACAAAATTTTTGTATTTTTTTTGTACTTTGTTTAAACAAATCGTTTAAATTAAATCGGTTTATAAGAAGAAGTTCACCTCTTTTCATTCAAAATGAACTCTTAATTTATAACCAAGTATTTAAATACGTGTGGGCTTATGGCATACAGTTGTGGGGCTGTGCTAAATAAGCACATATTGAAAAACTTCAACGATTTCAAACCAAAACGGTATATGAGGAACACTGACCTATCTGAAGTTGTCACACATTTTGCTGCAGCTCATATCGAAAGGTTCGAAAAATAAACCAACCCTGAGGCTCGCCAAATGACTTTGCAAGTCAAATGAGTAATGCCACAGGTTGGTTGGTTGGTTAGACTGGCAATTCATCCAGATTCCAACTAGCGCTTCCGCACCATTTTGTTGCCACATCCTCGTTACCAACTTGTTTAATAGTTATTTACACCAAGACTATATCCAATCTAATGCCGCAGACTTAACCGAAAAAAAGCCTTGTTCCAGAAATTTGAAAGGGTGGCCAATAGATGTAAAATTCTGTTAGCTGTTTTCCAGCGTATTTATGTATTTCCTGCCGCATTTTAATTAATAGAAAACAATCACTTGATAGGTGTAATTGAATGAAATTGATTTAAGAATTTATCTATAACATTTCAATAAAAAGAAAAAAATATAAATTGCAAACAAAATTTCACTTGGGACTAATGGCATTGCAATTTTAGGTTTTTACATATTTTATATGGTGGTAAATGCACAAAAACGTATGCAAACAATTTTTTTTTAAATCCGCGGAATTTTTGATCAGCTTCAAACTTATACCTTGTTGTGCTAAAATTGAATAGCCTATAAATGCATACCCAGAAGTTTTCGAAAGATTTTGAGTAAATATTTTTAATAATTTTATAAATTTCTGTGAATTTTGTATAAAGTTTGGAATTTGGATTTATAAATTTTTTTTATACAATGAAATATATTTTTATAATAAATTAATGAGCGACTGAAATGGCTTTTTTATGAGGAACGTTTTTTTTTTTTATAGTAGAAAAATCATCGGAGGCTTGCTATTGCCTGCCGTGGTGCGCCCGCTTTTAGAACAAACTTTTTCTAACATTTGGTGTTTCTTTGCCGCGAAAGATAGTCACAAATTAACCCACTCGGCTGCAGCAGCCTCTGCGATCTATGTACTTTATAGCATTTAAGTCATGAGCGGCACGAATTTAAATTTGAAGGTGCCCGATTGCTCTCATGACTTAGATTTCACTATTGAAAATTTTATTTTTAAACCAACAGTCGACTGCTTATATGAATAGTTTTAAACATTTTTCTCATACCTACATACACACATAGTTTAAACATCTTACGAAAACTCCACGTTAAAGCTATGTGGTCCAAAACAAAGCCCGCTCAATTATTGGGTGTTTTTTTAGAGCTTAAGAATTTAAAATGATAATACAAAACAGAAATGCCGATGGAATGAATTTTTCATTAAAATCTAGTAGATTTTTTCATGGCATTTATTTTTTGAGTGATATCCGGTATATGTCCGCTGAGAATATAGGAGTGGTACCATGTAACTTTCGACTTGAATATTGCAATAAATCGGTTCTTGAGAGGCTGTTGGTCTTGTTGGAACCAAATGCCGTCGATGTTTATCTGATTAATTTTTGAAAATAAAAATTCAGTTAGCATGGCCCGATAGCGCTCGCAATTCACCGTAACGGCAGCTTCTATCTCATTTCGAAAGAAGTAAGCAGTAGTAAGTAAGTGATGCCGCCAGCGTGTAAGCCGCACGTAAAATGAACAAAGTGGTCTAGGAACGTCGCGAACAGATTTATTGTATTTTATTTTTTTTAAGTAATTTTCCACAATTGGAAAGCGTTGTTTTGTGACGGTAACCGATTCATACAATGATTTATCAAACTTTACTGAATGTGAAAACAGTTTGCCATTGTCAGCCGAGAAGTCATAGCTGTCGATATCGATACTACTCATGCAGCTAAAAAACCACCCGATACAATGCGTGCGAAAAGTAGAATTTATTTTAATACCTAACTTTCATGACTGCTGCCTATACGAGAATTAATGCACATGAGTCACGGAAGTTTACCTGACTATCACCTACTCACAAAGCATTTCTCGTATACAGATCATTCAGTTTTATTTGAATTTATTACCAACAATCGTGCTAATGACTGAAAACTCTTTTTTAATAAAGAAAATAAACATTTTTCAGAACCAGCACGAGGCACCATTCGTAATAGAACCAGAAAAAAGGAGTGCACACATACATGCATATATTGCTGATGAAATCGGCTTCATATAATCGCACATATCGATGTGTGTACTTGTACATATGTGGAAAAAAAGAAAGCCAAGCGCTTCAAAACGTATAAAAAATAAATTAAACCAAAAATCGTAAGCGGAAACACCAAAATCGTAGTGGTAAAAGCAGGCTATTACTATTTCGAAGTGAAGGCATTCATTGAGGCAAAACAGCGTACAATTTCAGGCACCACAGTGCCGCTAATAACTAGATTTAGAAGCAGAATTGCAGAATTTGCGGCAGAACAAGTGAAAGAAAGTAGTTTCGCAAGATGAAAATAAAAAAGAAGAAGAAAGAAAACAAAAACGACAATAAAGCAAAGACGTCCAGCTAATAAAAATCTCAACTGCCGATTAACGTAACGTTACAACAAGGCAAGCGCACCAGTGAGGCGGGCGTGTGTACTCGCATGGCGGCGAGTCACTAACAGTCAACTCTAAGCAAAATTAGGTGACCCAACTGCAAAAGCGTTAGCACCGTCCAGTTAGTAGGATAGTGATCAACAAGTGACGACAAACACCATTTACACCAATTGCAAACATAATAGCCACCACACCAAAGGCATTCTAGAAGAGATGGTGATTTAATGTGAAGTGAATGCAATGCTATGAGTGTGTGAGTGTACGCGTGTATGCATGTATGGGTTTGTGTGAATTGAGCGCGCGAACGGATGAAGCATGGCGAACGAGTTAAATGAATGAAAAAAGTGGTTGAGTATTTAATGATTGCGGCGTTTGATGTGCGAAGTGCGGAAAGAGTATTTGCGGGATGGTAATAAAAAAGCAAAAACACAAAAAAAATGTTATAAAATTGAACGCGAACAAAAAAAGAAGCCGCTTAACTGCAATCAACGTTTGCCGTACAAACAAACAGGTACATGCGATTCATACATATGTACATCTATACACTAGGCGACAACTGAAAGTACACAAGAAAGTCTACTTTCAGATATCTAAAAAAAAAAAAAATAAATAATTGGCGCGTACACTTCTGTTAGGTGTTTGGCCGAGCTCCTCCTCCTATTTGTGCTGTGCGTGTTGATGCTGTTCCACAAATGGAGGGACCTACAGTTTCAAGCCGACTCCGAACGGCAGATATTTTTATGAGGAGCTTTTTCATGGCAGAAATACACTCGGAGGTTTGCCATTGCCTGCCGATATCTATCAGATATCTATCCAATTAAAATTAACTATGGTGTATGTAGATTAGAACAAAGAAACTTACAAGAAAACAAAAAGTTTGCCCACGAGTCTCAAGTATTTTTACAAGGCAATTTCGAAAAAAAAAAAAAACAATTATTTGGATCGAAGTAGAGGTTGACTCTTTACATGTTTCACTGTTATTCATTCTGGGGCGGCAGTCCTTGGTCGGGAAAAACCCGAGTCATTGCTATAACGCAGAACCGGCTGCCATGGGAATGTCACGCTATTTACAGTCGGATCTTAAAAGTATGATACATATATCAATGTTTTTGATTTTTTTTTTTTTTCAAAGTTCAGTTCAAAAAAAGTTTTTCAATTTAAATTTTACTACAAAAATTTACATTTTTTTACGGAAAGTACGGAAACAATAATAATAATTATGTTCTATTTTCTCTTGAAGCCACAACTATTTCCTTTACAATTCAAAGAAAAAACACTTGCCCCAACAAAAATCTAAATTTTTAAGCCACTAAATATTTCGGTGGCCGCCGTAGCCGAATGGGTTGGTGCGTGATTACCATTCGGAATTCACAGAGAGGTCGTTGGTTCGAATCTCGGTGAAAGCAAAATTAATAAAAACATTTTTCTAATAGCGGTCGCCCCTCGGCAGGCAATGGCAAACCTCCGAGTGTATTTCTGTCATGAAAAAGCTCCTCATAAAAATATCTGCCGTTCGGAGTCGGCTTGAAACTGTAGGCTCCTCCATTTGTGGAACAGGAGGAGTAGGAGGAGGAGCTCGGCCAAACACCTAACAGAAGTATACGCGGCAATTATTTTTTTATTTTTTTTTTTTTAATATTTAAAAATTAAAAACAAAATGTGTGTAAGAAAAAATATATGTCAAAACTTGAGATCGTCTACTTGCAATTGTCGCCTAGTGTATGTGACGCTCTATAAGCCGACTAATTGTAAGACGCTTAGACCGCAACAGACTGAAAGAGAATATGTCCGTTTATAGCGCCGTTAGCAGAACGCAACTGGAATAAATATTAAAAAAAAATATAAATAAATAAAAACAACAACACCATTTAACCGGCTTTAAAGAAAAATATGTGCACTCTACTCAAATTGTAGAATTAAAGGTGTGAGTATTAGCATGCAAACGCTTGAATTTTAAGCGGATTCCTTAGGAAAGAATTTCGAAATATGAGTCGCCAGTGGAAATAAGAGTCATTGCTAAGGACTATGAGAAAAAGGACGCGCCACTTTGAACGACATTTAATTACCACAAAAATAATTGCGACGGTCAACGAACGGTTATAATAGGAGCAAAGCGGCAGGTAGTAAACGTCGGCGAGGGTGCGCCAATGAGTAAACGTTTCAGGTATACAGCAGTGCTACTGGTTTTCATGCATGTTGCAGTGCCAGCAATTACTGCAATTTGTTTAACAGACAAAAAAATTTTATGCGAGTAGGGGGTATGATGAGAATTTTCCTGCTATCAACGGGCCCAAAAGATAACAATCGACAGGCGAGTTTGCATAAGTAAATAAATATTTTAGCTATGTCTGCATGCGAGTCTTTATTATCTTGTGGCATTCCATGGCAATTGCTTCCGCTTTCTTGCGAGTTGCGAGCGTTGGTTGGTCATGGGAAGTTAAGCACTTAAATTCCCTTGCAAGAGAGTTACACAAAGTGACTGGTGTGTGTGCGTGTGTGAGTGTGCGTTTGTGTGACTGTGTATTGGCTGTACCTCGTTAACTTGGCTGATTTTGCATTTTTCACAACATAAATATTGGTGTTTTCCGACAGTCGGCCAAACAAAGGATGATTCACTTGAGGAATGGCCGCCTCACTCAACAAGCGTTTGGGAAGTTTTGCGCAACTCGAGTGATAATGATTTTAAAAAACAACAAATTAAGTCGAAAAAGAGCCATGCATAGTTAAGGTCACTTTAAAATATTTGGTATTAACAGAATTGGTTGGTTGCAGGGACTCCTAATTGACTACTAAGGTGACGCCATATTGACGCACTTCTAATGGATATTTAATCCGAATTCAACCGACCTCCAATTACTCAAAGCCTCTTCGTTTCGCCAAGCGTTAGCAAGTGAAGAAAAGATGCAGAAACTGGTATAAATAAACATATCTTGGTAGCGCCGCTAAAGAGCTGCCAAAAATGACATTTGTTTGTGAAAATAGCGATGAATCTTGTTCGATCATTTTGTTGTTGCTTCCGCATACAGATTTTTGTTCAAGTGAGGCCAGATACAGTATAGCGAGCAGAGAAGTGGCGAATCGAAGGCGCCTATTGTGAAAACCAATGGGTGCCTGACATTTTCTTTCCATCCTTTGATTTAAGAATGATTTGTCTAGACATTCCTACAGCAAATAAAGTACAGTTTCCCCACTGTCTTCCAGCTAACAACTGCGGAAGATTCTGCTACAGAGAAGCCTCGCAGCATGTTTCCTGGCACCTAGTGTCTCCTTGTAGTTGATACAATTCTAAATACCTTTGAGGTTTTTAGGCACCTCTGTTGTCTTCGGTTTGCGTTACTTAGTTCACAGCTATCCTGCTTTTTACGCATTTGGCTGGTTGATCGATCACCTGCTCTCCGCCAGTCCAAGAAAGTGTTATTGTACTATAAAAATGCTATAATCCTTTTTGATTAGACCGCTTAGCCCATTCACTCACTCCCTAATTTCCTTTGATGCTACAGAAAACTAGATAAGACAGCTGATTATCGGCTTACGAAGATTTTGATTAAAAATTAAGCCTCCATTTGGTTGTTGTAGCAGCATAAATATTCCCCATACATATACGGGGAATGCTGCTGAAGTGACAGTCTTTGGCCGGATATAAATGCGGGCCGTTCCGGTTACGTAGAACCGACTGTCGTGGAAACGACAACTAACTTGCTCATTCTCAGCACATTAATGCGCCCCTAAATTCCAGCAATATAGAAGACGTATAGAGACCATGATTGTCGATAATGCTCTTACTTGCTTACTCTTGTCCAGAATCGTAACTCTTTCCCTTTCAGTTTGATAGGAAATTTCGCTATTCGCTGTCCGATCTTATCAAGAAGCACTTCGTTTTGCTGCTGTTCAAACGATCCCTATGTGCTTCTGTAGCCTAAATGGATCACAATGGACTCACAGAGGAGAATACTGAGAGTAAGAAAATATTTAAAAAAATTTATTTTTTTAGATACAAACTTAGATAAAGAAAATGGTTTATTATTCCATTAAATTAAGATCTAAGCAACGGACGGTAGAAAAGCTTTTTTAGGAATGTGGCCTTTGTAACGCATGCGCCGTTCAAACGAAGTAATGGCTTGGAAAGTGTTATGGGGACTACGCACCATCAGACACAACAATAAAACGATGGTTTGCTGACTTCAAACGTGGTCGTAGAGACACCGATGGTGCAACAGAAAACATCAAAAAAATACACAAAATCGTTTTGAATGATCCAAAAGTGAAGTTGCGTGAGGTAGCTGACGTCGTAAAGATATCAAAAGAAGTATTGGCTTTATATAGCATGAGCCTTTGACTATGAGAAAACTCTATTCAAAGTGGGTGCCGCGTGTGCTCACTGTTGCACGTTTGCAAAAACGTGTTAATGAATGATGTAAATGGCAAAACTACATGAATTGAACTTCGAATTGCTCCCACATCCACCGTATTCGCCAGATTTGGCTCGCAGAGACTACCGGCTGTTCGCGGACCTAAAAAATGCTCGCCGGTAGAAATTTCGCTCGAATGAAACTGAAATGTATACCTATTTTTGAAATGTTAGAGCGGTGCTAGAATGATTGCGTTGTTCATGGTGGAAATTACGTTGACGAATAAAGCTAATTTTGAACAAAGAAAACAAGGTGTTAAAACAAAAAAAAATATTAAAACAAAA
>JAYXIM010006467.1:0-88675 GCA_037575425.1 Anastrepha fraterculus | reverse complement strand
TTTATCTTTGTGCGTTCCACACATTCCCCCTCACGTACTTTTTAAATTACCATATTTTCAAAGCTATTAAAGTTAGAATACTCTATCGTGATGTAAAAAAACAACTTTGAAATATAAGCCTGGCTTCACTTTTTTTAAAAAACGCTTGTATCTCAAAGACCCTTTAACTAAAAGGCTTAAAAGTACCTCTTTAACGAGCAAATCATAGCAAAATATTTATGTTATGTAGTATAGCTACATTAAGATGGAGCGGTAGTTGAGGGGTATTTTTTTTTATTTTTTGTTTTATATATATTTTTTTATTCTTTTTATTTATTTTTATTTACATACATAGTTCAATTGCTATATAAGATGAAATAAAAATCACAAAATATTAACTCCTTAGAAAACCGTTTTTAGTAGCCTCCAGCGCAATCAAAATTGCAAAAATAAACGAAATTTTACATATGTAATTATTAATAAATTTTATATTATAAAGATCTTATGTTTGTAACTTGTTTTTAACTACACATAATAAATTTTAAATAATAAAAATAAATAATACAAATTTATCACCTACAATTTAACTCGTGACGGAAAGTCAATTGATGCCAACAAATACATAAAAAACGCTAAATAGCCTATAAATAAGTCACGCTTTGAAAGCAAAAATTAAAACAAGTACAATGTAGGCACGCACATACCTACATAATTTTGCGAAGTGAAAATGAAAAAGTTGAATTTAAATTTTATTTAAAAAGCTATAGGTGTTGGGGCGCATTTCTTAGCTATGAGGGGGCAAATAATATTTTGCAGTCTAGCCAAAGTGAACTAAAAAAAAAAAACAAAAAAAAAAATCACTCCACCCTAATGTACATATATGTACTCCGTTTCTTATTAATCACAAAACAAAACGTGCAAGCGAATGACGAAACTGACTTTGGCTGTTGATAAAACATACTTGGGGCCATCATCCAAAGCGGGGCAAAATTAATCAACCTAAAGGGAGATACATATAACCCTGCAGTTCTTTTGAAGGCCAAGAACCTGAGGTATGCAGACATAGCAAGAACAATTGGAATATCCAAGGCGTATGCGGTAAATGTTGCCAAAAAGTTGAAAAATACCAACAACGTTTTATCGATAACTTCAAACAATCGCCAAAATTGTCGCCGAGAACGCATCACCTCAACCAGGCAGAATCGCAAAATCGTCCAAACAGTTCTCTAGAACAGAAATGCTTCAAGTCGGATGATTTTAAGAGAGGTTCAGGAATCTGGAGTAAATATTTCGTAAAGAACGTTACGGCGACGTTTATACGCAAATGGACTTTTTTGCAGACGACCAGCAAAAAAAGCCAAAAAAAACCGTGTATGCGTAATCGGCGGAAACTTTGGGCACAACTTCACAGAGACTTTGACGCGAGATATTGGAAAAAAGTGAGTTAAAAAACCATGTTTTTCCTTTGTCAAATAGCAGTAAGAAGATGTAAATATTCACTCATTTTCAGCGATGAATGCCGATTGGAAGCGGTCACAAAAACAGCAAATTTTGTTCGCAGAAGAGCCGGAGAACGATATTCTGAAGATTGTGTGCTTCCAACGGTCAAACACCCCCCCAGTGTTATGGTTGGGGGCTGTATAATCTCAGAGGGATCAGGTCCGCTACATTTTGTTGAGGGAACAATGCGCTCTGTCCAGTATGTGGACGTGCTGGAAAACGTTTTACTGCCATATTTAGAAACCCTGAAGTGTCCGAGAGACGAATACACCTTTATGCAAGATGGAGCTCCATGTCACATATCCAGGATGAGCATGAATTGTCTGAATTCAATGGAAATAATGGTTTTGCCATGGCTTGGCAATTCATCGGCCCTTAACCCCATTGAAAATTGTTGGGCATACCTCAAAACGGCAGTATATCAGCGGATTAATACCACAATACAACAGCTTAAGGGAGAACACCACTGTGACAACTTCAAAAAATCGATTTTTTGAAAACCATCTAGAAAAATCTAGAATACATTTAAGAATAGAATGCCGTTTGTCCCAGGTCGAAAAAATAATTATTTTCGGAGATATTAAATATTTTGTGGAGCGGTGCAGCGCAATTTATCGCATAACTTCAAACTTTGAACACGTTTTTCTCAAAACCACTTTTTTGAGTGCGGCACGCAGTAGAACTCGAGCAATTCTTATCCGATCGACTTCAAATTTGGACTGCATCGATAAAACTAGATTATCTAAAGAAGTACATAGGGTTTTTTCGATATCTAAAAAAAAAAAAAATTATAGCCTTTTTTCGAAGAGAAATTTTGCTCGAAAATCGACCTTAAATTTGAAAAGCGTTCCAATTTTTTAAAAATCCATATTTTTTCAAATCCCTATGTACTTCTCTTCAAAATATCATATTATTAACGAAAACACTCGGTATTTTTTTTCAGATCGACTTTGAAGACAGTTCTGCTGCGTGCCGCGGATCACTGCAGAAGCCACAGCACCTGACGCGGGAGCTTCCCCAGCGCCACCATCGGGGTTGAAAATTTGGAAAAAGTTTGTTATGTATCTTTAATAAACAACAAACAAAACAAAACAAAAAAATTTGAAATATCTCTTTTTTTCCCACAAAAAAAATTCTTGAAAAACGGCATAAAAAACAGGGGGTCACAGTGGTGTTCTCCCTTAAGGAAAACATTGAAGATGTGTGGTATAACGGACAAAATCTTAAGATGCAGATAACACATTGCGTAGCCAGTATGTCTCAACGAGCCCCGAAATATTAGTTTAAAATAAATATTTATAATGCAAAAATGTCAAGAAGCTTTTAATAAAAACACATATGTAAACTTTTTAAAATGCTTTAAAACCGCGTGCATTTTATTCGCTCTCAAAGCCATAAATATGTAATTTTTATCATCGGTCATAATTCAATGGCCAGGTACTGTATATAAAAATAATTAAATTTTTTTATTTTATTATTACTATTAATTTTTTTTTTGGGTTTATTTTTTCCATTTATTTTTTTTTTCCATTTATTTTTTTTTTTCATTTATTTTTTTTTATTTACAAAATTAATTTTTTTTTTATTATTACCATTAATTTTTTTTGTGTTTATTTTTTTATTTATTTGTTTTAATTTTTTTAGACTTTCCTATAAATATCGGGGTTTTTTAGAGGAAAGGAAACTAATCGATGCTCATCTTTTATAAAAAAAATTAACTTTTTTTTATTTTTTTATTATTATTATTGTTTTTTTTTGTTTATTTATTAATTTTTTGTTTGTTATTTACTTTATTTATTTATTTATTTCTGTTTTAATTTTTTTATTTATTTAATTTTTCTGTTTTAATTTTTTATTTATTTAATTATTTCTGTTTTAATTTTTTATTTATTTAATTATTTCTGTTTTAATTTTATTTTATTTTTTTATTTTGTTTTTGTATTATTATTTATTTATTTGTGTTTTTTCTTTGTGAGCTTCTACTTGTGTTAGTGCAAGAACCTCATTTACAAGTGTTTTCCGTGTTGAAAATTAGTCAACAACATCAGGAGATATTAATACAACTTTCTGTCAGCTGGCTCACACATACTTATATGTGAGAACTTGGCTGAAATAAATCATTAAAGAATTCTTGCGCCCCCCGCTTTGCTGGCCTGTCACTGCTATACTTTGTATTAAGCTTAGCGTCAAAACTAAACAAAAAACAAGTATTTTTTTTCTTTCAGTTTTATTTTAACACTATTCTCACACACTTACACATTTATAGCTCATACATAGTACGGTTGCGTACTATTGTTCGTAATATTTTTAATTTTTGTTTTTTTTTTCTGGGTTAATTACACATTTTTTTATCACTTTTTCTATGACGCACAATAACTTTTTGCATATCTCAAAAATTTTGAATACCTTTACAGCTGCATTTAATTTTCCGCACCTTACACCTAACTTCACTCACATAATATTATTATCTTCCTTTTTGGTGCAATAAAGAAAATTACGACTTTTTCGTAAAAGCAAAATAATAATTTTTAATTATTTCTATTTTTTTTGTTTAATTTGTTTGTATGGTTGGCAGTCGTTTAGTCGTCGCTGTTTCGTTTATCAGCGACCGATATGGCTGCTGTCAACGTGGTAACAGAGCAACCGAAATTAAATGAAGCACAAAAAAAATATACAAAAACAAAATTGCCACAACGATCACTTTGATAACGTGGAATTTTCACATTTCCAGCAACACAAAAGTAGCAACAATCGCAAAACGTCGTTATGTCGCAGATATGAGAGGCTTTTTGGCTAATCGATTTTTTCTTCTTTTTCATTTATTTGCACTGCACATTTCCATTACGTTTGCACATTTCGTTGGATATTTTTTATTTATTTTATTTTTTGTTATTGTGGTTCGTTTAGCCGCAATGCGTACACAACATTTATGCAGCGCATTTGAACGCCGTTGTGAAAGCGAGCGCGTTCGAATTGAAACTGACTTAAAGCCATAAACTGTTTAGGATGGGAACGCGCAAAGCGGCCAAAGCGCAACAGGTAATACACACACACGCGCATGCATATGCTGGGAGTAACAGGCAGTAGACTGACAAACACAAATAGACAACAACGCAACAGCCAACAACAGCTGAGATAAGAGCAACAACAAATGTGGTACAACCAAACTGGAAGCAATAACAAGTTGAAGAGTGGAAATGGCAGTAGCGGAAGGTGTTCCTCCTTACCAACGGATATCAGCCAACTACAAGTGCGCTTGTTGCTTTTGTTTTAGTCTTTGTCTTTTATATTAATTCCATTGCTATTAGCATTTATGAATGTTACTGTTGTTGCCTTTGTTTTTGCTATTGGTCGAAAAAGTAAACAGCTATGGAAGAGCAATTGGACAGGCATTAAGGGAAGTTAACTTTCAAAGAGAGCGTAAGAGCGAGAAAGCGCAAAGAGTAGTAAAATACAACAGCTGTTTTGGCCTTAATACAGTGGCTTCAAAACTGTGCCAGCACAATGCTTGCTTAGTTAGGCAACATTGAAATTTGTGCATGCAAATTGTTTGATGCAGGGCCTGCAGAAATACGATTCACGTACAGTTTGGCGCATTTGATTATACTCTGAAGTAAATAGTTGACAATAGGTGATGGTAATATAAAATGAAAGGAGTCTGAGTTATTTCTGAAAATATTACAATATGGACAATATTTTGCTTTTTAAGTGCAAGTTGATACTGAAATAGGATTGCCATCTATCTAAAAAATTAAAACAAACTTACCATAGTTAAAAAACTTTTATTACAATATTGGTATCAAACGGAAGCCGTTTAAGAACCTTTTATTCCAGACATATTTTGGTATAGTATTGCCACCAATTTCGAAATAATAAATAATTAAATAAATTATAATTAAAAAAGTATGAATTTTGAGGTAGAGATGAAATAAAAAGTGTTTCGAATAACTTAATGTAACTCAGTTTTTGAGTAGGGTTACCAATTTATTTAAATTTGTTTTTACATTAAAACACAGATCACAAAACTGGTGTCAAACGAAAAATATCAAAAAAAAAAAACTATTTTTCTCTCTCTGGCATCTTAAAACAAAAATAAATAATTGGCGCGTACACTTCTGTTAGGTGTTTGGCCGAGCTCCTCCTCCTATTTGTGGTGTGCGTGTTGATGTTGTTCCACAAATGGAGGGACCTACAGTTTCAAGCCGACTCCGAACGGCAGATATTTTTATGAGGAGCTTTTTCATGGCAGAAATACACTCGGAGGTTTGCCATTGCCTGCCGAGGGGCGACCGCTATTAGAAAAATGTTTTTATTAATTTTGCTTTCACCGAGATTCGAACCAACGACCTCTCTGTGAATTCCGAATGGTAATCTTAAAAGTACAATATATAGCAGCACAAAATATTCTAAAATAGGATTTCCACCTACCTACAAATTTAAAACGTACTTACGATAGTTAAAAAAAACAAATATGGCAATATTGGTACCAAAGGAAAGCAGTTTAAGGGCGTCCTCTAGTTTCTTGGGTCGAAAATATCGAATTTTTTTTTTTTTCATAAATCACATTTACAACATGTGTTAAAAGTATGTGCTGAAGGATTTTTCGATATTCGAAGTGGCTCACAAGTTACGGCCTTGAACGGAGCAGGTATACTTAGCGCGCTCAACGCTGCGCGAACTTTGAAACGCGTTTTTCTCGAAACACTATTTTTCAAAATAGTGACCACGATATTTCAAAAACTACTGAACCGATCTTGTTCAAATATATACCTCATCTTTAATATATTATAAGCCAGCGATTGAACTAGGATTATCATGATTGCTTCGATAGTTTTTTTCCTATGAGCGAAAAAATTAAGAAAAAATAAGTAAAAAATAGAATTTAATTTTCAAAAGTGTATACAAAAATTAATTTTTGTAATTAAGAATTCATTCTAGTTCAATCGCTAGTCTTAAATATGAAGATTAAAATGTCGTTTGGTTTTTCGATTTCAGATAAGCCAAACAGCCGCAATCTTGGTCACCGTCAAGCACCTCTTTTACTTTATGTCTTCTTGTCGGCCACTATAACTTTTATTCTATTATATATTTTGTCTTCAAAAAATTTGTAAAGCTCATTTAAATGTTACTAAAGATTATGTGAACACAATGAGATTTATTATTTTGATCGTTTGCCCGTTAAAAATTATTGAAAAACCCGAAAAAAAACAGACGAGAAACTAGAGGACCCCCTTAAGAAAGTTTTATTCCAGACATATTTTGGTATAGCGTTGCCACCAATTTAGAAATAATGATTAAATAAATAATAATTAAAAGAGAGCTTGGAATAACTCAATTCAGCACAGTTTGTTAGTATTTTTTACGTTAAAACACCAATCACAAAATGGCTTCAAAATAAAAGTATTAAAAAAATATACTTTTCTTTAAGAAAAAAATGATATAATTCGACTGCGAATGCCGACATTTTCACATTTTGGGCTAAGAGCGCTAGAGCTAGAAATCTAAGTTATTGATGCAGTGCCTTAGAAAGCTTAACACACTTGACATGACCACCCCAATTTTAGTTCCCAAAGTAGCGAGTAATATTGGCTTGAAGGAAATGAGATTGCAGAGAAACTTGCTAAGAAGGGACCTTCACACATAAGTCCAGAACTCTCCCGTGGCTTGGTCAAGTGATTACCGTCCACCCCACTAAACGAAGAGAAAGAAGCTCCAAGGGAACTATAATGGGACAATCAACCGGGTTTGAAGCGCTCCAGAGTATTTTTGGTCGCTTACAGCCGAAAACGCTATAAAAATTGCATGATTCTGCATCAGAACAACTTGAGAATTGTCACGGGAGTTTTCAGTAAACTCGTAAAAAAAAATTGAAAAACCTGAGAATTTTGCAAGGTAGAGAACGTAGCAAAAGATGCATCCTTGAGCATTGCTCTGTTCCGATGCATAATTGATAAATAATATTGTGTCACCTTCTAATAATGGACGGCAAGATGAACTCCAAATACTTAAGGTTCTTACTAAAGTTCCTCCCGCAAGTAGGATTAAAGGAAAAGTACCTAAGTTCTGGAAGAAGGCACAATCGTTTTTAAAGTTGATGTGCTCTATCTCAAACATATTAATAAGGAAAAAACCAGACTAAGCCACAGCAAGGCGTGGCCGGGTACAGCTAAAATTTTAAATATAATATTTGACCATAAAAGCGTTTACTAAAAATTTCTGGTTATTTTTTTAAATACATATTTTGTAATGTTTCATTATTATTATTCTGAGATATATACGATATAGCTCTAACTCAGAGCCTACTAGGGCCTTCAGTGCATTTTTAATGTTTGAGCATAAAACCTTTCAATATATTAAATTTCTGTTACTTTTTGCTTCTTTTTTTGTCATAATTTGTATTTAATTTTCTTACCAAGTCACAAAAGCCTCTTTATTATCATAGTTTTAGTTTACCTGAAAAAAAAAGAAACAAAATTTTTTAGTAAAAATATATACTTTTTATCAAAATAAAATGTATTGTTATTTAAAATTAATTTTATTAAAAAACGAACACTTATGTATATATATAGTATATACATTGTATATACATAAATATTGTGTCGGGGAAATATTGTAAGTTCAGATCGTTTTTATTTTACAACGATTTGCTTGCTGTTTGGCAAGGGATAAGTATTCATTCGATACAACTTTTTCTGCTTTACAAAACTATGTTAATTGTATTTTTGAGTTACTTAAATTTTTATTAGTTTTGAGGCTTTGAAATGGAGTACCCAGGAGGCAAAAATCAACATTTTCGGCACCTGCTCTTCTTTGCTTTTCATCGAGGTCGAAAAGCTGCCGAAGCAGCCCGGCACATTTGCGGCTTGTATGGACAAGGTCTCATAGGCAAGCCTACAGCACGAAAATGGTTTGAAAAGTTCCAAAATTGCTACTTTGACGTCGATGACACGTTCCGCAGCGGAATACCTTTTGGATTCGATGAACAACGTCTCAAATCACTTTTGAAGGAGAACGGCCGGTCGCCAAACTAGTTGTGAATTGGCGGAAAAAATTTACTGCAATCATAAAACGATTCTCAATCACTTTCATTCAATGGGATTTAACGAAAAATTGGGAGTCTGGGTGACTCACGCGCTCAACAAAAAAAACAAAGAAAGTTGCCGTCAAATCGCTTCTCAGTACCTCGTCCGCCATTGAGCAACAGACCACGAGCGCAAACAGTGCTTTTTGTACCGAATCGTCACAGAGGATGAGAATTGGTGTCGTAATATGAAGCAATGAAAAGAGTGGTTGGAGTGGTCTAGGAGATACGCCAAAGCCCAGAGTCAAGCCGGATCTTCACCCAAAGAAGATCATGCTATGTGTTTGATTGGGCTGGGAAGGCATGGAGCACTGGAAAATGCTCGAAAATAATGCTACGGTCAACAAGCAGCTCTATATTGCCCAGCTACAACGCGTGAATGAGGCTATGAGGTAAGAGCGACTGTCTTCTATCCGCAATTTGATCTCGAAAAGTCTTTCAGACTTCCTAATTACTGTAGCATATTTCAAGCTGAGATCTACGCCGTAACCAAAGCAGCTGAATTGCGTTGGAATATACTCCCCTCGACACGCGCACAAGCATCTTCATCGATAGTCAAGAGCTGCTATTAAAGCAATATTGGCTGTAATCACTAGCTCGAATGAGAATAGACAGGTCACAATTTACTGGGTGCAAAGGCACAAGGGAATAGAGGGAAATGAGATAGTTGACGAGCTTGGCAAGGCAGAGACACGCTTGTCTATGATGTGTACATCGAACATATATCACTCACCCTCAGTTTTGAAGACGGCACTAGACGAGGAACAAGCACAGTCTATACCGGAAGCCTCGACCTCCGAAGAATTGCTAAAATAATGCCACACAATTGCCACCCAAAAACAACCAACGTTATTTTATCACTGCCACAAAAGGAATGTAAAATATTGGGTGGAGTACGGATGAGACATTGGCGCCCTCCTAAAATGGGATTGGTCCGGAACGGGTCGTGTAAATTATGCGAAAAAGAAAAGAGTACGTTAGATCACCTCCTTTGCCACTATTCTGTTCTAAGCAGAACTCGTTACAACTGCCTGGGATCGGTATACGTTTCATCGCTGGCGGATAATGAGGTTTATTAAAACTCACCAAGATATGTATCACGAACTACGTTTAATACGACCCCAACGACACTGGTAACACTACAGACCCTTGTGGTCTATGTGAGATCTATTCAGATCAGCCAGATATACCTAACCTAACCTATAGCTTGTGGTCTAACAAAAATCATATAAAATCAGGTTTTAAACCTTACTCAAAACTTAGAAAAATTCGACAAACTTTTTATATTTGTATCAATTTTAATAAGATTTTCTAGAAAAATTGTTGGTACACAGTTTTAGAGACCATTAAATTTTAGTATTGGGTATGGGAATAAGTTTCCGTTCTTTCTTAGCCAAAGTTACTAATTATTTAAATTAGAAATGATATTATGTGAAGTATGTGCCATTGGAAGCTACATCTTTCAGGCAGCATACGGATTCCTTTGGCGAAAACTTCGAGCTCTTTTGACTTGATCCTCCGCTTTCTAATAAGGGCTAACTGCATTGATCGGAACAGATGGTAATACGAAAGTCCAATGTCTGGGGAATATGGCGCGATGGGCAAGATTTCCC
The DNA here is from genome assembly GCA_037575425.1 of Anastrepha fraterculus. NCBI lineage: Eukaryota > Metazoa > Arthropoda > Insecta > Diptera > Tephritidae > Anastrepha > Anastrepha fraterculus. The sequence continues at coordinate 78,502 of JAYXIM010006467.1, read as the reverse complement.
AATCAGTCGCTTTACATATTTCTGGACCGATTTAGCAACGTGTGGTCGGGCGGTGTCATGGGGCAAAATCAGTTTGTCACGTCTACCGTCCCATTCCGGACGCTTTTCTTTGAGAGCTCTATTCAAACGCATTAGCTGCAGTCGCTAACGACCGCCACTGATGGTTTCAGATAGTTTACGGAGTTCATAATAGAGAACGCCCTTCTGATCCCACCAGATACATGAATATTTTTTTCGCTGTCGATAGACCTGGTTCACCTGGCAGGCTTTAGCATTTTCGACGCTTAGGGTTATCATAATATATCCATTTTTCATCGCCAGTGTCGATGTGATGCAAAACCCTTTCTTTTCTGCCGTTAAAGAAACATCTCATACGTCACCAAATGTCTCTCAATATCCCTCTCCTATTGATGTGGCACCCAGTTAACTGCTTTCTGGACTATTCCCATCGCGTGCAAACGTTTACCGACGGTGGATCTGTCAACATCCAACTATTAGAAATATCAGCAAGCGTTCAACATGCGTCTTCATCCAATAATTGTTGTAGTTGAGTATCTTCGAATTTTTTCGATGCCCCTTCGCGATCTTTATCGCTCATGTCGAAATTGCCACTTTGGAAGCGTCGAAACCACTCTTTACAAGTTGTATTTGATGGAGCGGGATTACCGTAAATATTGATCAATATACGACACGTTTCAACTGCACTTTTCTTTAAATGGAAATAATGAAGCATAATTTCCCGCAAATGATGATTTTTCAGCACGAACGAACTTTTGATGTCAGATAAAAACCTATCTTTACGCGAGACCTCACATATACACCTTCAAATCACCAGTATATTACTAGAGCGAACACAAAAATAGTATCAACAACGACACCTCTTTTACGAGGGCGAAAATTTATTCCCATACCCAATACAATAAAGTGCAAGTTTGAAGTTGTCAAAAAATCTTGTTGGTTTTTTATAATTTTTTCCCTGACACTGTAACGTATTCTCTTCATATAAGAAAATAAGCTGATTTTTTGTTAAAGAAAAATAACGGACTGTATGTATGGAGACCAACACAAGATTAGTTTCCCCCGTATGCTCAGCATATAAAGCGATCTTCTGCCAGTTTAAACTAAAAAAATAATCATTAAATAAAAAGAGTAGAGTACTAATTGTACTTCGATCTAACCAATAATGATACCGTCCGCCGCCAACATGGCGCACTAGCCAAATTAAACTCAATTAACTTCCAACAACTCGTATTATTGAAATAAGGGAAAATTTTTTCGCAATAATGAAAAAGAGATAATTACAAGCTAATTATGCAGAAAAACAAATAAATATGAAATCAAGAAGCTAACAACGCATGCAACGCACGAAACAGACAACACAGACTGCAGCAGAACGAAATTATCTGGGGAAGAAGCTACACACTCATACATATGTACATACCTACACCTGAGTACAATACTCATACACACACACACATGCATGTGTAAATTTCAGAGACACCTGAATTACAAAAATCCTCAAATAATTTCGAGAATCCGACGGGGTGATTTCAACATACCACCAAAACTGCTTGCAGCTAAACAATCTTACCACCGCACAACCGCCCTCAAGAGCCCAACTACTTCCTTACTATTCGAATCCAATCCGTCGTGGTAATTTATGTGCGCTGCATAAATGCATAGGCAATGCGATTTTTTCTCGAAATTGCAAACACGAACGAATGCAGTCAGTCAAGTGAGGTGATTTGAAGGTGGTGCATATGCGCGTACGTACGTATGTATGCATGCGCATATTGTAGGTGTGTAAGTAGAATTTACATACATAGTAGAAGAGAGTGGAGAGCGGGTTGGCGCGGTGGATAAAAGAGTAGTAGCGCGAGAAGGCGTAACGGCTGGAAACTTGCTTGACTTAGCGGCAATACGTAATACACACATACATGCATACATATGTAGTTCGTAGAGACACAAGTGCACATTTTTCTACGCCGGACATGCGCTGCCCGCTCGTATTTCAAACACAAACGCTCCATAAAAGGTAACGCTTTTTCGAAAATGTGGAATCTGTAACAAAATGTATTTATTTAGTACACTCTTAAGAATGCTAAGGTGTGGGTTGAAGTGGTGGAAGGGGCGGTAAAATATAAATTCATTATAGGAAGTGCGATTTGTGGTGTGTTTTCAAAACAAAAACGGCATTGATACCGATGTGTAGCCTCTTAGTTCTTAGTTGCTTTTACTAGGGTGGTCCTCATAAAAATCAAGACCTTAAATATTTACTACTTCCGCCTACTTATACCTACTATTAATTCGTACCCCTACAATTTCTACTCATATACTTGTATGTATAATGACAGCCCGGCAAAATTGTTCAGAAATAAAAGGGTCGTAATTTTTTTATTCTGAAAGCAGTTGATGGCTGCCGGAAAACCCATGAAGTTTCGATACATGGAAATAATATTTTTTTTTTGTTTTTAAAAACTGTGTATAAAATCGTTAAAAATTTATATTTTTCAAAGAGTAAGCGGTATTTATCTTCAGTAATTGTAAAACTATGATCTCACGATTTCAATTTGAACATGAACACACCTTTTTCTATTGCATGTATGGAGGTAACAAGAACGCCGAACGTTGGAGAATGCAGTCGGTCAGTCAGTCTCTGAAAATGTAATCGACAAGATGCTAAGCAGCGGACAACGTGGGAAATCATCAGTAGCTTCGCAGAAAAAATTCTACGGATGAAGAAGCGGGACCTGGACTCAGGCACGCAATCATTGACCTTTGTAATGAGGAAGATGGAACGCCATAAAGTAATGCAAAAGTGGTCGCAGGGTGGGCGACGGTTCCAAACGAGGCGGAATTTTTTATTCTCCGGATATAGCATTGCTGCCACGGCTGATTTGATGATGCATTGGGCATTTTAAAGCCCCCATCTACAAAAAAACTTAAAAAAATAAATTAATTTAACTCTGGCAAGCACCTAATGAAAAAAACAACTTGCCGTTCGAAGTTGACTTAAAACTGTAGGTCCCTCTATTTGTAGAACAACGTCAAGACGCATGCCACAAACACCTAACAGAAGTGAAGTGTACGCACCAATTATATGTTTATTTTTAATGGAACTATGATGCTACCACTCCAAAATTTTGGTGGTTATGAATCTTATAGCCGAATGTCATAACACCTAGAACGCAAGGCATGAAGTTATAACTAAAACATAAAGTCATTTATGTTTTTTTTTTAATAAATAATTCTTAATATTTCACAGTGTGATTATTTCTATTGTTTGTCGATATTTTTGTCGGCGTAGAACACTTCTGGGGATGTCATAAGAATTATTAAGTACTGCCGACTTTTTGTGGAGCACCCTTATATAGTGTAATATATACCATGGTACAATAGGTGCAAACCGACGTTTGTAAAGTCCAATTGGAGAAATTGCGATGCTCATCATCAGTGCTTTTAATATCTTTACGCAAAATTCAGCACAGAATAGACTGAGAAAACCTCGAATCGTGCATATGGCATACACTCCATTTTTTTTGTTTTGCTAATTTTGAACTGAAATTGCGATATTTTCGGTACTTCGACCACCCCTGTGTACAATTCAAAATTTCGGTAGTAATTTTGAAAAATGTTCAAGTATTGATCGTGTATGAACTTCCCCCTGATGAAAATTTAAACTTCGAATGAAGTGCTGACGTGGACAAACCGTTAAAAAAATGTAAAAAGGCGCTTGTATTTAAACACAAAATTTGCGTGGCCTTATTCAAAAACGCCTATATAATCCGGCTGTTATTTGATTTCTTATCTAACCGGACACAATTGCTCAGTTGGAAGCAGACACTTGACGTCGTGACATGACTTTTCAAATCATCAAACTTGTGTAAAGGAACTTGAATGACTTTTTCAAACAATTGTCGCGTTTTTTGTGGCCTTTTTCTGGTTGCATGACCAACAGCATGACATGTCACCCATCATGTCATGCATACTAAAATTCTTATTTATCTACACTGAACTGGTGTAAATCATATATAACGTCATATCCCTGCTTCTTTTCATGATTTGTTTCACATAGCACCCATGCAATTCAGACTGACAATTAGCATATTATGACGCCATTCTTCCCCACTCTTCAACCAAATAACAAATATTCTTTAAATTTTATTTTATTACGTATGAGATATTGACAAATTTTCGATAATATTTTTCAAAAATTCTTCAATTTAAAAATAAATAAAGAAAATTACTAAAAAAAACAGTATCAGTTGTAGCAGCAAAATTCCAAACCTCTCCTAGGAGTTAGTAACGAGTTCTATTACATATCATCGAGGAGGTTAGTTTTCATACTTTCCAGTTTTTAAAAAGTGATGGCTATCGATGGCTTACAGTTTAACTCGTCATTCAGGAAAGCTATATTCTTCTCTCTAAAGGCTCGCTCTATTAATGACTTCGTTGATGGGCCTATCATCGATACACTACACTACACGTCCGAGCATGAAACAATTCAGCATAGTCCATTCCCTACGAGTAGAAATTCGTCTCTGAAGAACCATTTTGGTATTCATTGGTGCGGCTAAGCTAAGGTACTCTAGGCTAGCCAGGTATGGAGCATACAGCACTAAACCCACAACTTTAGAAGATTCGATCGCTTAAAGAGTCCAATACCAACACAACGAAATATGCATTACCTCAACTTCTTGTGACGAAAACAGGTGGCTTGATAACCTCCCTCTGCTGCGGAATCACTAAAAAATTTAGTTATTAGTCAGTAGGAGCTCCGGTTATCGCAATCGTTGCGCTAAACAAAAACATTTTTCAAGCGTATCGAAACGACGTGGCAATGAATGCGCGCGTAAATGGTTGCTGATAAGGAGAAGAGTGGGAGGGAATCAACGCCATCAAACAACAATAACAACAGCAACAACAAGCATGAATAGCATTTAAAATACTTGTAAGCAAAGTAGACGCAGCCTCATTTGAGGTGCGCTATAAAAATTGCTACGGGCAAGTAGCCGCATATAAAAGGAAGAAGAATGACCATTGAGAAGGTGTTGATGATACGCCACCACAAAAGCTGGGGATGGTAAAGAGAATTGAATGCTTGCAACTTGCTACTTGCAACATAGGCAAACAGTGGCAAGAGCAAACAAATGCGACTATGATAATGTGCCAGCAACACTTATTTTATGGTCAATGTGGCATTCTACAACAGAGGTATGGCAAAGAAGGTTGTTAGTAGCCACTTTGGCATAGTAAAAAATTTGTAATCGTTAAAAGCGATTTCTGCACAAGAGAAAGAAATGGAAAAATGAGGAAAACAGGCGGCGGGAGAAATAAAAATGCGGCAGCTAAATCATAAGAACAACAAAAGCAAAAGCACAATAAACGCGTTGCATGCCAAAGCCATAGTTATTACGAGTATAGTTGGAGCCGGTAAAGTGCTTATGGTGTGCAAAGCGGCGAACCGCAGGTGGCCAGCCTGTGCGAAGCGTCCACTAATGTTGCATACAACGCACAGCCGAGGGCGCTGTGCTCTACCAAGCAGCTAAACTAGCCAGTCAGCTAGTCAGCATGAGGCAGTAGCTGCGGTGGCCGCCGTGAAAATGGCGGCAGTTCTTACATTGGCAGTCATTTTAATAGCTAAATAGTCGCCTCGTTCATTCGACTGCCGTCTCGCCCGTGCATCCATCCACCTGTCGCTGTAGTGTTTAGTGTTTAGTGTTGCTGGCAAAGCAGCAGGAATATGTCAAGGACGGAAATCGTGCTTTGAATACTTAATTTTCAACTCGTTCTTAGGCACCTAAAACAAAAGCAACAACAATGCGGGCTGGGTATGTATATGCAATAAAACGTGCCACAAGTTCATAAGAAAATCAAAAGTAAACACGCAACACAGCAAGTGATCGCTGCGGACAGACGGAAAGTTGTAATGGAATTTTAATATTTACTCAAACATAAAATATTGAATTAGAAAAAATATGATATGAACGTACGCACACACACACACACATGCATAACAGTATGTATAGAAGTATGTTTGTGTTTGTGTGAACATGTTTGACTAGTCTAGACTGGTATTATGTTGGAAATTCCAGCAAATTGTAATAAAGACAGATATCGATATATTTGCAATCCTAATACAAATTCATTCTTCCATGCAGATTGAGTAAATCGTTATGTCAATGCAACTTTTATGTAAGAAAATTGACAGGTGCAAGAGGAGAAAATGATTTAATGGAATTTGGAAATCCATATCAGTTAGTTTAGTTCAGCAAAAATAAAACTAAAACAAAAACAGAAAAAACAGGAAAAACATACAAACAAAAATACACACAGAAAAAAAATTAAAAACTAAAAGATACAAAAAAACCACAAAAACAAAAAATAAGGAAAAAAGAAAAAAAAAATACGGAAAAAGACAAAAAAGAAAAAAAACAAAAAATAAAGAAAAAAAGAAAGACAAAACAAAGAAAAAAAGAAAAAAACGCTAAAAACAGAAAAAACATAAAACAGTCAAAAGCAAGCACAAAAAAATCGATAGATGGTTTCAAATTCTTCTACGTGTGAAGTGATATTTTGTCAATTGTTAAAGGGTGACCAGATAGCAATACTAGTTTCTCAGTGTCTCCAATTATTAAATTTCAGCATACTGCCAGGGTTTTTCAAGCAGAAGTCTTTGCGATCCTGCAGGCATGCGAAATGCTTAGGGAACGTGGGAGCGAGAGAGTTATTAACATTTTTCCGACAGCCAAACCGCAATCAAAACTCTAACGACGTCATGGTGCAGATCCAAACTGGTCAACTCCCCTCAAGGAGCAGATGAAATCTCTTGAGCGTACATGTAACATTTCTCTGATCTAGGTGCCAGAGCATAGGGAAATGAAATTGCTGATGAGCTAGAAGGGGTCGACTGAACAGGTCTCAGAGATCTCCTACCCGGTCATCGGCATCCCCACGACTGTTATTAAAGTGGAATCGCACAACTTATTTCTCAGGAAAGTGCAGAAGAGATGGAACTCCATTTTTCATGTGCTATTTCGAAAACCCTGTGGTTCTAGTACAATAGACGCAGCACTCAGAAAATCCTGGGGACTCCACTTTACCTGTAACCTTCTTCATTACAGCTCTGTTTGCTTTTTAAATACAGGCAGATATCAGGCAGGGAGGTATCATAAAGGTATCAAAACGGCGCTTTAGTATTACTTGGGGAGTGCCAGAGTGATACTTCAACCATTTCACCTCATACCTATATTTTAGCAGCTGTGAAAGTTGCGCTCGCTGTGCGTATAGAAGGCACTAAGAAATATAATCGAAGTTCAAGCTCTGTTGTAAGTTCGCAGATTCAAATTTTGGCCGAAAAATCCGCTTCTCCTTTTTGGCTCAGCGGCCTGTCAAGCAAGCAAAACTTCCGTCATTGGAGCCCACACAATGCACGAACGCATCTACAGAGATTGACGCTTTGGTGCAGTTTATTGCATGACAGCATCACCGAATCTTATTTCTTTCGAAATGAGGAAGGAGCGTCAATGGAGCTGGGTATGCAGCAATGTTAATGGATTTTCTCTAGTCAGAGCTGGACAATATCGATGTAACCGAGCGGTGGTTTCCACACATGACACACAAACAACGCAATTCTCGAAGTTGTGAAGTAGAAATGTGACGAATGGGTCATTTCACAGCGAGCGTTCATCAATTGGGCATCGTGATCATGCGACTTGACACCTGTCGAAGTGCAAAGTGGTAGTTCTTAGTAAATGCTCACAACAAGCCAAACTCTTTTGACGGGCTCGAGCCCAACATTCGTATGCAGATAAAAACCATGCCATATGAATCAACAGTGGAACATTCAATGGACCGAACTTCCATCTGTCAAAGGATGCTAAAGCGAAATAAATAGAGCCACCTCTAAAGCGGATTATTGCTGGTGATGAAAAATAAAGCACATATAGGAATGTGTGTAGAAAATACGTACACGAGGTGGACTCCTCTGGAAGGTAATGCTGTGTATTGGACTTGAATTTGGTAGATAGGACGTTACGAGTTACTATCCCCGTCCAAACGATTGTTTCTCATCTCTATTGTCATCAATTCAATTGAAGCGGCTGGAATTGGTCAACAGAGGGCACGTCGTTGAACAACATGAAAACCGTCAGACTACAGGTTTAATGACGCGACGAAAACGGAGAGCTTAGCTGAGATGCTTCACTCTTAACCTGGCATCCTCAGACGATCACTACAGAACTAATTAGCAGTCCTAAGAACTTGGGTACACAAGTTTTTCTTCCAGTTCTTTTTTTAGAATTTAATTTACTGTGAAAATTTGATCTATGGCAGATTTTTCAGGTCTGAATAAACACAGATAAGACTTAATCGAACAGTTAAACCTCATGCCGTAGTAATTGACAGAGACAGCTGGACCACCGACCAAATCTTCGTCAACAGCTTTGAAAATCTTAGCTGTATATCACCATTCTCTGATACCATCGTCTCTGGCCGATAGTGTTGCGTCCGCCCTTCGTGTCCCCCTGGACATTTGGCATCAAATTTCCATCTTCCTTTTTAAGAACTACCCATCGTAATGAATATACATTTTTTCACTCACTGACATTACTTTTTTCGAGTTTCATTCAATAAAATTCCATATCTACTCATTTGCTTAGTTTCACTGGCTTGTCCAAGTACTTTTGCAAAATAAAAAATTAAAACGTCCGCTAGCATTTTCCTGTTTTTGCATAACTCACTGCAATTTATTTATGGTAAGAGCACAAATTTACAAAATTACAGCTCACAGAAGCAACGAAGATAAATCGTCGCTGAATACGAGTAATTCAAGAAAATTTTAATGCGCCGCCTGAGAGTCGAAGTGAACACCTTGCGCATGCACAACACCAACAAACCACACCGCGGAATATTTCGCAAAAGACCTAATCATACCTGGAAATGCAACGGAAAATAAATATTTTACAAACCCACACACATACGCTTATTAATAGTCATATGAGGAGAGTATATTTCACATGCTAATTAGTGGTGCGCGCGGAATTTTGCATTTTTGCATGGAAAGTTTTGCGCGAAAAGTCATTTGACGGTGGAAGCCGCAACGAGCCAAGTGGGTAAGACAACAAGTAAACACAAAAAAAAAAATATGAAAATATGAAAATATAAATAATAATAAAATACAATTAAATTTTCCTGCATCACAGTTACATGACGAATAAAAATTTTAAGAAGGAAATTCGCAGCATACAAAAACAAAACAAAACCAGAAAAAAATGCATGGCATTGTTTTGATTGAAGTACCTGTGTCGTTGCAGTTGCGATTTTTGTTGGAGTACAGCTGGAAAAAAGTAAAAGTTGCAAAGTTGTTTTTGCTGCAATTTATTTAATGTGGCAGAGGCCGACAAGTCATTGGAATTACCATTGCAACAGCAACAACAATGTGGTAAACTTACTCCTGGGCATAAGAAAAAAAAGGAATTTTTATTTTATTATGGATTGCACAAAATCACGACTGGCCAAATGCAGCTGAAAGTTGGAAGAGGGCAGCAAATTAAAAAAAAAATTTTTAAAAAATTAAAAAAAAAAATATTAAAAAAAAAATTTTTTAATTGATTATAAAAATCGCTGGGAAACAAAAATAAATCAAAATGCGACATTAAGTAAATTATAAATAAAAAATATAAGATAAAAAATAAAATTTAAGAAATAAATTAAAAAAAAAAAAACAAATAATAAAATAATTTAGAGAATAAATAAAATTAAATTAAAAAAATAGTAATGAAATATAAATAAACAAAAAATCCGTCTGGGTCTCAACAAGGTGCAAAAAAAAGCGATAAAAGAAATTAATATGAAAAAACTCTAGAAAGTAACTTCCGCCTTTTAACCAAAAATAAAAAAAAAACAAAAAAACAGAATAATACAATTTCAATATATAAACAAACCGCAAAATCGACATTGCAGCTGTTTTAGCACAACAAAAAGCCAATAAAAAAGTTTACAACCAAAATAAAAAATAAAAAAAATCATCCAATTAGATTACGAAAAAAAATTTTAGATTTAAGCCTTGCCTTAATGGGAAACAATAAAATTAGATAAGCAATAAAAGTTTGAGACTAAAAGAGCTGAAAACTATAAAACAACCAAAATCTATGGTAAAAATTCTGACAATCCACAGTGCAGAGGTAAAACGTATCAACGTAACTAAATGAGTTTATCGTATGCGAATTTTTTGAGTTGCCCCTTTTTCGTGTTTTGTTTTGATTGCCGGTCAGTTAGCCAATTTACGCCAGACAAGTGCGTAGCTCATTAACAAGCAAAAAACAAAATACAAAACAAACAAAAAAACAAAAAAAAGCAAGAGCCAAAGTGGTGAACATAAATATAAGCGAAGTAGAGAATTGAAACGCATTCAGTCCGGCCAGCGGATAGGCAGAAGTTTGTGGAAAGTGAACAGCAAACAACCACACAAAAGACATATCAGATGGACTTCAAAACCAGCTAATCACCAATTGATTTAACAAGCAGTCACTTATCTAACTGTTGGCCGATTAAAAATCCCCACAGAGCTGTGAACTTCGTAAAACGAACGGATGGTAAAGTGGCTGACCACCGCTGAGACGAGAGTAAGCAGTGCCAGAAGCAATTTAGAATTTTACTGCGGTGAGAGAATATAAATGAATACTCGCATGTATGTATGCATGTATGTTTGTAGATATGGACTATGTAAATGACCACAACCTAATTTCTGTATGTTTGGTAATGTAAAAAAAAAAAAAAAAAAACACAACGTCGCTAATCTTTCACTTAAGTACTTTTTTCACTTTCTGAACGCGATTTAAAATTTTGATTAGCCTTTCTAATTGAATAAAATTTGAAAACCTCTTCAAAAAAAAAAAATAAATAAAAAAAAAATAATAATAAAAAATTAAAATAAATAAATAAAACAATAGTATTAAAAAAAATAAAAAATAAATAAACAAAATATTTAAAAAAATAAAAAAATAAAAAAAAAATAAAAATAAAAATAAAAAATTAAATAAATAAGTAAATAAAAAATAAATTAAAAAAAATAATAAAAAATTAAAATAAATAAATAAAAAATAGTATAAAAAATAAATAAATACACAAAATATTTATAAAAAAAAAAATAAAAAAAAATAACCAAAAAAAAAAAATTAAAAAACACAAAAAAAAGTAGCTCTCGAATAAATTAATAATTTGTTTACTAAACTTAAATTACAAAACATAGGCAAACACAAATATCGGCAGCAAAAGTTTATTCACCAATTACCTCCTTTGCGATTTTGCAGGTTTTCGTAGAAATACTATGAATAAAAGTAAATACTTGAAAACCGATAGTTAAATTAATTTCAGGTTGTTCAATACGTTTTGGTTTGAAATCCACTTGATTATTCAGTATAGTCTCCCTAAACATAAATAAACTTGTTCCAACGAGATTCCAATGTATGAATTCCATCCCTGAAGTGAGAATTTGGAAGAGCTGCAAGATTCGTTTCCATAGCTGTTATAACCTCATCATTTGACTAAAAACGCTTTCCACACATGCATTTTTTAGGTCTGGTAGCAGAAGTAAGTTGCTAGGGGTCAAATCTATTGAATGCTCCAAGAATTGTGAGACGGTGCATTGTCCTAATGATAAACCATTTTTATTTTTCTTTTGCAAACTGGCTCTTTTTTCACGAATTTTTTCCTTCAGCTGGTCTAACTAACATTCAGAATTTATTGTTTAATCAATTTGCAAGTAATCCACAAACAAAATTCCTTTCGCATCCCAAAAGAACTGATGCTAACATCTTCTTGGCCGATTTCTCGACACGAACTCGTTTCGGAGCCGAAGAACCTGGCACACACCACTCTTTTGCCTCTTGTTTTGATTTAGGATCTTGGTGATAGACTCAAGTCTCATCCATAGTGATGAATCGATGCACAGAATTCACTTTGTCCTTTCGAAAACGCTCTAAATATTACTGAGAAAGTCGAATTCGAGGGTTTTTTTTTTGTTTTTTTCATTGCTAGCGAATGCGGCACCTATTGTGCAAACAGCTTTCTCAAACCAAATACTTCAGTCAAAATATTGCTTACACTGCCCAATGAGATGCCTAGGGCTTTAACAAAATCTCTTTCAGTCACTCGACAATTTTTAGTAAGATATTCTGTATTTCTTCTACGATTTCAGCTGTTGTTATTTCTCATTAAAAAATTTGTAATTTTGAAGCACATTTTCTGATTTTGTTTTTTTAGTTTTGGGACGTGCGCTTCAACTTAAACTTACACTTTATTATGCTAAAACAAGATTTGAAACTTTGATTTATATGGCATTTGCAGTAGGTTTAGCTATATTTTTATCGAAAAAAAGTATAAGAATTTAAAAAATTAAAAAAAAAGTAGTAAAACTATTCCATTATTTCAACTATTCTATTATTTTGTCCATAAGTGTATATGTATGCTTGTAGAATGCTGTAAAAGTGGCTGTCTCTGGCTGGATATAAACCGGGCAAATCTCGTAGTCTTGAAAACGGTGATAGGCATCCAAGAAATATGGCATCAAAACGGCTCCAAAGTTGCTACTACTTTCAGTTGACGCCACCATCATTTTTTTTTTCGAAAAAGCTATATTCAAGTTCTCTAAGAATAACAACCGTTATGTTGCAATAGTAGACATCATGTGCATTTGTTTGTGTGCATGTATTAATCACGCTTTTACTATAAATCTGTCTTGACATGTCTCTCCTAAAGTGTTGACATTTAATCCAATTTTATTTTCTACGTTAAAATGTTGCAATACGCAGCTAAATGAGTTTTTACAAGCCATTTAAAGTGTGTATACGTATGTGGGGCACAGTCAAGTGCACATTTGTATGTAGGAAATAAGTCACAGCCACATTTGGAGCAACTCGATTTAAAGAAAATTAGAGTATTGCAACAATGGCATTTTTCAAAGTCAAAACAATTAGAGTGAGTTCAAGTTGAAAATGAATCTACATAGTTTGAGAAAAAACAGGTAATAAAAAATATAAAAGGTTAATTTACAAAACAAAACCGAAAAAATAACAACTAATTGAAACCATATAAGAGCCACAAAAACAAAAGCCAGTAGGAAGTTAATTGAGAGGTGCTAACCCAGCCAAGAGACACCACCACCAACCAAGCCAGCGACATGGTCCAATGCTAGCGAGCAGAAGCGCATGCGCGAAGCCAGTCGAAGTGCGGGCATTGGCAACAAGAAGATGAAGACGTTTCAACCCTTCTGCTTTCGTATTCTTCAGTAACACTACATTTGCTTTATTTTGTAGCAAATATCTACATATAAGTTTTCAAAAAATGCCAGCAAAGCAATTTTGCATGCTTTGCTTGGCAATTTTCTTTTCGCTATAAATTTGGCCTTGACTAGCTACTATTACTCAAGCGGAAATGGTAAATGCTGTGCACTTACTTCGTGCCAACGGCTACAATGTGTAGCAGCAGCAGCAACAACAACTACAATTCCAATACAGCGGTTATCTGGTTTGTCAATCAGCAACGCCGAAGAAAAACCTCCAAGCAAAGTGGCCAAGTGACAAGAGAATTTGTGGTAAGCAAATGTAGCAAATAAGTTGATGAACGCGTAAGCCAATTTACTATTGGAAATTTTAAAGGAAAGTAACGAACGCACAGCAATTAAATGAAGTGCAAATGCAACATTGCAATCGGCCATTATAATGTAATTTAAACATAATTTTTTTTTTATGTGGCGGTAATTTAATTAATTAACTAGACTCGAGAGGAAACACTACTTAAGTGTTAGAAAAGTGAATACTGGATAATGACTTAATAAAGGGTGTGTTTTTAGAGATTTGTTTTTCAACTTGGCAAAACCGCTTCCGGTGGCAGTCAACTTGATAAGTGAGAATTGATGAGCGCTAAGTGTCAAGTGGCAAAATAGATAAAAGCGCATTTGAAAAATGTGAGCGAAGAAGCACCGCGAAATTGGTAACTCCTAAAACAAACAGGCTAAAAGGCCGTTGGATTCAAAGCACTGGAAGTTAAAAGGGTAGATAGTGAAGAAGAAAAAGAGAGAAGTGACAGAGAGAAAGATATAGCATAGAATAGAGACAGAAAGAGATAGCATTAGAATAGACAGAGAGAGAGAGAGAGAAAGAGATAGCATAGAATAGAGGCAGAAAGAGATAGCATTAGAATAGAGGCAGAGAGAGAGAGAGAGAAAGAGATAGCATAGCATAGAGAGAGAGAGAGAGAGAAAGAGATAGCATAGAATAGAGACAGAAAGAGAGAGAAAGAGATAGCATAGAATATATAGAGAGAGAGAGGGAGAGAGAGAGAGAGATAGCATAGAATAGAGATAGATGGAGAGAGAGAGAGATAGCATAGAATAGAGATAGATAGAGAGAGAGAGAGAGAGAGCGCTAGTCCTGTGAGAATCCTCCAGATTATTTGGCAAATCGCAATATATCCTCCAGTTTGAGAGAACGATTTTTACTCATTTTAATAACATCGGAACCCAAATTTCGTAGCCTTGCTCTAGCAAAGGCAACACACTCACAGAGAAAATGCTCAGTACCATCCGCCTCCTGCAGGCAAGACAGCCAAATCAGGTCCTCAATGATTACAATGGAGGTCATATGCTGCCCTCAAAGATTTGTGTTCTGTAATAATACGGACCATCAACCGAACGTATTTTCTACCAAATTTTAGAAAAAAGTCCGAAAGTTTTTTATTCAATTTTTTCTATTCGGGCCTGTCACAAAACAGTTTGCAGTTTTTCAGCTTTTCAGCTCTTTATGTAAATCGCATACATAATCGCTAATCCAATTCATGATTCCTGTAGAACTCATTCTGATTATTGGCTGTGGTCCTTGTCAGATAACAGCTGATCCGCAGTTTGCAAAAGCGCTTTAACAATTATGCACATTTTTTTCGGAAATGGTGGTTCAGTTCCACTCAAAAATATTGTTCAGGTGTTACGCATTTTCTTCATATAAAGAATACTCGACACTTTTTTTACATGGAAAAAATCAGCAAGATCCGCAAAAATTGTATAACATCAATAAAAATTTTGAGCCACTTCGAATTTGGACTTTATTATACTAAAATGCTGCTATATATACATATATATAATTGGCGCTTACACCCTATTTAGGTGTTTGGCCGAGCTCCTGCTCCTATTTGTGATGTGCGTCTTGGTGTTGTTCTACAAATGGAGGGGCCTACAGTTTCAAGCCGACTCCGAACGGCAAATATTTTTTATGAGGAACTTTTTCATGGCAGAAATACACTCGGAGGTTTGCCATTGCCGGCCGAGGGGCGACCGCTATTAGAAAACACTTTTTCTTCATTTTGGTGTTTCACCAAGATTCGAACCTACGTTCGCTCTGAACTCCGAATGGTACTCACGCACCAACCCATTCGGCTACGGCCGATTCAACAGTCAATTCTGAGTGGTACACAACCAAGAAGGATTTAAACAAAACCAAAAGCCGAAGCCAATGCGAGCTCTCACGTATCGGCTCAGCAGAAAGTTTTTGAACACTCAAAAGATCGAATTAATGGGCCATCCGTCTTGCAGCCTTAATTTGGCACCTAATGATTTCTTTTCATTCCCGAAGATTAAAAATCAAATGCGAGGTCAACGTTTTTCAACACCTAAAGAAGCTGTTGAAAACTTTCAACGGCTCGTTTTGGAGGTATAAACTTCTTAGTGGCAAAAGAGCTTTAAAAATTGGTTCAAGCGAATACAGAAATGTATTGACTTTCAAGCAGAATATTATGAAAAATAATAAAGCCATATTAATTATTATTTTACTGTGATTTTTTATATAAAAGACAGCCCTCCTACGATCTTTTACATAACCTCAAATATAGCCGAACATCGTGTTTTTGTAAGTTTAAGCGGAGAAGCGGAGCATTTCTGAGATGTGCTATGGCTGCTCTGAGGTTTGTTTCAGATTCGATACGTCAATAAACTTCGGAATATTGTAGTCTGGTTCTTGTTTCAAAAAGTCAATCAAATTGGTTCGGCCTCCATTACCTCAACTGAGTTCCTGCTCAATATATCTAACCTAATCTTGTTCTCGGAATTCATTGATACCATTTCAAAATAAAATTTTGGTACTTTAATTGTCTACTTTAAATGAGGAATCCAAATTCAATGCACTGATGATCCCACGACTAGAAGTAGGGCATAAGTATTAGTGCACCAAATATTAGCATTTTTTTGGTTTTTGCTTGTCAACTTGACAGTTCAATTACATACAAAGCGCTGTGACAGCGCTGAGAATACTTTGGATCCATTATTGAAGCGTACTTGAAAAATGGCTCATTCATCTCGATGTACCAGTGTGAATGATCGTTTTTATATAAAGCGGCGGCATATAGTTTTTCGTTTGGTTTTTTTCAAACTGAAGTGCTTTGTTGATTGAAATGTTCACACAATAGCTAAGCTGTTTGCGCATAGAGAGTGAACGCCGATCGCAACAAAAGCGGCAAACGCGCAATTAACGTAATGGTTTAGAGTTTTACACCAACCAACCAACCAACCGACCAACTAAACTTTAGGAGAGATGAGTACGAAATGCGCAACACAACAAAGCAAGTGTTTGGAACAAAAGGTGAGACGCATAATTTGAAAATAGATTAAAAAAATGTTGCTATGACAATACTACGCGCATCTGCATATGAGTTTTATGCTCTTTGCATGTTTTATTTGGTATTTTTTATGTTATTTTTCCTCTCACTTTCCTGAGGCTTTTTGCATTTATGTGAACTATGATTCATGTTAATGCAAAGTTCGTATAAGAAAACTACAACTGATTTCATATTAGAAAAACTACAAATTCAATAGAAAATATCAAAAATTTAAGAAAAAATGGCTTCATTGATTTCAATTTACAGTGGCTCCCTAAGTAAAAGTGAAGACAAAATTTTTATCTATTTTTTTTTTTTGTTTTTGACTATGACACTCTTGTAACGAACAGGTCGAGTCAAATTTCATCTAATCTTACGTTGGAGAGAGGGGGCGGTCTCGGCAAATATCACGCAATTTTTTTTCTGATTGAAACAAAAAAAAAGTATACTATTTTGGTCCATTATCCAGATTGTACATGCTTAAGATTTTATCTTAAGCGTAATTGTAGTATGATTAAGATCATTCACTAATTCGTTCGAAAGAAAATAATTTCATTCATACTTCGACGTTATACATTACTGCTGTCAAACCACCATATTTGTTTTATACCAAATAGCTCAATTTAATCTGAATTTACGGTACAGTGTAGCCCGTCGTTTGTTTTCGCGCCACTATCAGCCGAACGTGCGACTCGATGAACAAGAGCGTGGCAGCGACACACGGACAGGTTCCAACCTTGTTTGTTTAGAGAGAGCCAATATTTACTCCAGGTACATTGCAGTTGATTCATATCAAATTTTTATGCGTGCCTATTTTTTTTTTTTTTTTTAGTTTTTGAACGAGCGCGAATGTCAACAAATTTTTATTAAGAGTTACAAAGGGAAATTGTTTTAAATTTTTTTTTTAGGTTGTGAAATGCGATGATCAGAACTGCTGCAGCCCACGCCGGAGTGATCTGCATATGATTCTTCACGACCGTTTTCTGCCACCTCCATACCCCATCACTTAGGTTGATTGAAGTTTGATAATTCCGGACTTTAAAGAACATGACGGAAAGTCATTTGCTCCATTTCTAATACGCGTACCGATTCAACCGCTGAATGCCTTCATCAGCACGCCTTATGATCTCTATTGCCCAAATATACGTGATGATTTAGAGAAAATATGCTACAGTACATGCGGTATTTACTTCGCATCTATCACAAGAGCTGCAGAGCACAGGCAAGCAGCTCACATTGCACCAACTAAGCAAGCGCGTATGTTCCGCAAAGTGCGACCCTCACGGATTGTCGAAA
Source organism: Anastrepha fraterculus (assembly GCA_037575425.1). Classification (NCBI taxonomy): domain Eukaryota; kingdom Metazoa; phylum Arthropoda; class Insecta; order Diptera; family Tephritidae; genus Anastrepha; species Anastrepha fraterculus. The sequence goes on along the minus strand of JAYXIM010006467.1, from coordinate 60,562 downwards.
GACGAGATAATGAGTTACTGTGCGCAAGCGTCAACGGCTTAGAGTGGATAGATCAGAACGAAGTTGAAGGAGCAGATGATTTTACTGAAAATCATATGGACATGTTGGTCCCAATAGTCTCTCTTGAAACCGCGCATGATTCTCCATGGACTGAATTAGAGTAGATATTCTTTTTTTAGTCGCAGTAGTTACAATTTAAGTCTTCTACGAGTATTGTTAAATTTTTATTACACTTATAACTCTCAGCAATATTGATTACTAGTATTAACTACAATCTAACGCGTTTACATAAGAAACCCACAAAATTTCACGTGAGATTGGGGGATGGGGAGGGGGTTGAATTAAATCTGCCTTGCGGTGTAGTCGCCGATCGTCATCGTCTAACTCATTTAACGGTTAGCCCACGAAACGTGCTGTTTTGACAGGTTGAGACCAGAGGGAGAGTGGTGTAAGGATAGTGGCATTGAGAGAGCATATGAATAGGTGGCTAGTATCATACGGGTTACCGGGTTGCTGGGCATATATTGAGTATATCTGGGTCGATTCTGGAGGCTTAGGAGCTTAACCTGCTACAATAATGAGATCATAATTGAGCCAAAGTTACGCGGGTGTCACGAAAGAACTGAAGCTCTTCGCCTGCAATTGGTGGTGGTTGAACTCCGATAACGACATTCGAGGGCCGGGAGTTTAGGAAGGTGGTGAGAGTCTCCCGATGAATGTCGTTTAATGTATGCTAATATACTATCCGATCCAGTAGTTGCAGTCATGTTTGGTCCAGGATCTCGTCGGTGTAGTCGAAGAGATGCCCCCCGACTCGCCTGGAAGGCTCTACCAAGTGTCTGCAGTGGCAATTCCTACGGTAACATCCTAGCAAACTGACGAGGATGACAACCAAAATTTTGGGACTGTTAACGGTCGGTATGTTATCGACTTTTACCTTTAACTGCAATTTGACTTCCTCCGTCCTGGTGGATTGTGTGAGGTAGAGCCGCGGATTGAGTGAGGTAAATCTAGAGATTCCTAGCAGTGGAAAAGCGAGAAAGTGAGCGGGCTTTGGAGCACAAGTCATCATTGTCATTGCCGGACGCCATTTTTTTAATTTTTTTTTTTTATTTACTAAGCCGATGAATATAATATATTTTTATAGGATAAGCAGACATATTTTAATATTTTAAAGTTAATAGACATTAAAAAAGTACTATTAAATCAAACAATAAAACATTTAAATTTTCGATCTTTAAAAATTTAAAATCTATCTCAACAAATTTAGAGATTTTATTAAACTCAATTAAGGCTCTAGTAATAGGAGCATTTCGAGCATAAAGAGATTTTGAGACACCAACATAGTAAAACTCCGAACTTCGAAGAGCTCTGGCCGGATTATCAAAGAAAATCGTCTCAAGAAGCACCGGACAGTCAATAGCACCAAGGATTAAATCAAAGATGAAAGAGAAAGATAAAATTATTGTACTGTTTTGCAAAGATTTTAAGTTAATCAATAAGCGTCTCGCTTCATAGGTAGGCATAGGATCCGAAAAGCGTTAATTATCGAATAATCGTCGGCATAGGAGACCAGTGCTTATAAATTGAGTCATCGACTTTGTTGTTGCACATATTCAATTAAGTGTACTCGTTACATTTTCAGAGCTGAAAATGTTTTCAAAGAAAAGCTTAAAATTTTCGGCGCTTAATGCTCATCTGCCATATCTGCGTAAATCCGTTGGTTACGGAACTCCTTCGCTCATAGACAAAGCAAGAAGAGCGACTTTCCTACCTTCATTCTACTCCAGCCATTCCGTCTTTAGTTTTGATGATATTCGTTTTACTATTCTTAAAAGGATACATTTTTTCGGTAGCAAAAAAACGGCAAAAACATCAAAACACGTCTAACATTTACATATCGCACCCTAAATACAAAAGGGGCACAACTCAAAATTTTCCACACTCGAGCTTGACTTGTTTACAGTAGCACAGAAAACAAACTATGTGACATATTACGCTGAAATTTGCCATGTAAGCTTATAACAGTCCTACCAAAAAACAAAAAATTTATTTTTGCCTTATGTCATCCGCGGACCGTTTTATTGATAACGTCTCGTTCATATTTGAGCAGAAGTACATTTTGAGTTGTGACCCTTTTGTATTTAGGGTGCGATATATCTGCAAAAAAATAACCCACTAACTATCTTGATACAGTATTAAAATATATATTTACATTTCGGAATTAGGTTACTGTTGCTGCGATCGAGATTTAGTCCATAAAAATTTCATAAATGCATATAAGAAAGCCACAAATTTCAGGAAGAACATATCTTTAATGCATTTCTTTTTTCTATGAAAACTCAGCATAATAAGAAATAGTCAGTAATACGTCTTCTGCTCACGAGTGGGAAATTCAAAAAATTTTTTCATTTTCCCACATTTGGCATAACCAAGCATTTTGTGTATCCTAGGGCGGTAGAATAAAATAACGGCAGAGCATTGCGTGCCGGGCATCTGCTGGTAAACTATAAATGCAAAATGACTGATGATGTGAACATATGTCGCGATCATGTGTGCCACCATAACAACAACAAAATTCTTTCCCGTGAAATTGGAAATCACCTTTTTTGAACAAACCTCCCAGAAGATGTCGATTCAAAATGATAGTTTCAATCTTCAGTTTTCTACGAAAATTCCTTTTGCAGTTCGTCATCTCTTTCACATTCTTTTGCCAATGCTACGCTCAAGGAAGACAAAGCGATGCAGGACTTCATCATTTCTTTGTTACCAAAATGATTTCCATCTTGTTATTCTAAACTCGAAAGGCTCCCTTATTTCAGAAATATCATCTAGTTTTACTTCCATGAATTCACTATTCATTCACTCATTCATTCATTACCCATATTACTATTTAAGGATTTCCCCGCTATGAAGCAAATAATTCCTTCCTTAATGTTCACATGCCTTAGGCCTCGCGCAACATTTTCTTCACATTTGCAACTTTAAAGCGAGAGAATTTCTGTCTTTATGTATTTGCCAGCAGTTAAACAGCAGTCACCGCGCAATCAACCGTTGCTCCTAGTGAAAAGTACGTACATAAGTATGTATGTACATTTGTACCAAAATACATATATCTGTACTTCTATATCAGGTCATCCTATACAGGTAGTTAGCAAGGCAATCAAATTGAATACCCGCAATCATAAAAACAAACTCCAACAAATAAAAATAACAATAGGGACAGCTTTTCTAATAGCCGGAAGTTTGATGATAAAATAGTACATACGTGTGTACCCCCCATGTAGGAAAAATCTAAGGTATCAAAACAAATATCTGGTTCAGAACTCGTACAATTACGCCAATTTGGAGCCACTTCGCTACTCATGTCGCAAGTAGCGAAATCTGTATTCAGAACGGATCAGTATCAAACCAGAGAAGTAAACGACAACAGGGCCATCTACCTAGCGTTTGGAATTCAATTCAATGTATTATTCCATAATTTTATTTTATTAGAAAGAGTAAACAACCTTGGAATTAAATATAGAACACGATTTCATTCAAATAACTTCCATAGTTGGCTTTAGCGTAGCCCATTTTGTCAACTCAATTATTTTCATAAATTTGGACGTGATTCGGTACTTATCTCATCAAAGGTGACTTTATTTCATATTTCCCCTCTTGAATCGTTTCTGGATGATTGGCGTAACATATATCCTTAACGGCGCTCCATAAAACACACGTCTAGTATAGTCAAGCCGCCTCTTCCAGGCGACCAATTAACATCACTGCTTCGGCCGATTATTCGACTTTAATATTTCTCAAATTTGTTCAGGTGAAAAATGGTACCTTTTCTAAATGTCTAATCATAAACATAAATTTCTGACACATTTCAGATGTACTTTTAGCAGTCAAAGATAAAAATATTCGATAGTTAAATTTCATTTAACGCGGGTTCGGAGCCAATGAAAAAGGAATAAAGCTTGGATGCTTCCTAAAGTTCCCCGTTTTCTTATATGGAAAAGGGAAGGAACGCGCATTACACCCTCTTTAGAATTGCATTACTTCAGAGAGTATTGCCTGCATATGCTTTGTTAGAGTAAATTTCTTATAATAAAGGGTCGTTAAATTTCAAGGGCCGATGTTGAATGTGAACCACACCTAAACGTCAAGTTTTTTTCTGCATTTCATTTATATGCTGAGTCATTCGGTGGCAAGTCAGGACTATACGGCGGATGACCCATTAATTCGATGTTTTGGGTGCTTAAAAATGCAGTTGTTTGAGCCGATGTGTGAGAGCTCGCATTGTCCTGGTGAAGAGTGAGCCGTCTTTGGCGATTGGTTTTCCTAATTTCTTGGAAGACAACTGGCAAACAAATGGTTGTGTACCACTCAGAATTTACTGTTCTGCGTTGTTCTAGTGGTACGGTTGCGACATGTCCAGTTTTTCCGAAAAAAAAGGCGACCATTTGTTTGGAAGTGCTTCGTGCGCGAACAACTTTTGATGGATTTGGCTCATCTTGAAACACCCATACAGTCGAAAGTAAACAGACTTTCGGGCTCATATGCGTAAATCCATGATTCATCACCTGTCACGATGTCATAGACGTGTTTCGAAGCCCCGCGATCGTATTTTTTTAGCATTTCCTTCGACCAATCAACACGAGCCTTTTTTTGAGCGATTGACAAATTGTGTGGAATCCAACGCGAACAAATTTTTTTGACAGTCAAATGTTTATGCAATATTGAATGTATGCTGGTCCCACTAATGCCTAAGATTGTCTCAATCTCACGATAGGTCACTTGACGATCTTGCAATATCAGTTCGCGCACAGCATCAATGGTTTTCGGAACAATAACTGATTTTGGACGACCTTCACGAAATTCGTCTTGCAGTGAACTACGACCACGATTGAATTCACCATACCATCAAAAAACACAGGTCCTTGATAGAGCTTCATCGCCAAAAAATGAATTAAGTTCATCCATGCAATGTTGCTGAGTTAATCCACGTCGAAAGTTGTCAAAAATAATCGCTCGAAAATGTTCACGATTTAATTCCATTTTTGGACCGAGATGAATCTTTTAAGTTACTGTAAACAACACAAATAGCGCTGGTATTTCAAAACGTTCTGAGTACGTAAAAGCCAAAAAATGTTAAACTTTGCTGTCAGTTGCCAGATTGCAACACCAGGGTTGCCAAATCCCGAAATATAAAAGGCACCCCTCGTAAGAGGCCATTGTAATTATTAGGGCTGAAGATATGCAAGAAGGTCTCGTAAATTAACAGACCCCGCACATCAGAATATTTTATTGTAGTAAAATATGAATAAAATTTTAATTCTAAATATTTAACGGTTTCTGGTATAGAACTGACCATTCCCATTTATTTTGATTCCTATCAAATTTTTTTAAATTTCATTCTTATCAAATTTTATTCTAAATATTTAAAAATTTCTGAAGGAAAATTGAATATTCTCAATTATACTAAAAAGCTTTCTGAATTCCACATCACTATTCTAACGTGCATTGAGGGCTTCTGAACAAATATTCGTAAAGGTGTGTTCCTCTTCCGGATCTCTTAAAATTCATCAATGAATCCAAGGGATTTGTGGAAGAGTGACCTTAAACTAATTTATTCGTCTTACCATCCACTTTTATCTTTCCTATCGCTATTTTTTCTACTGAAATCTATCCGGATGTAGCCAATGGTCTACTGACTGAGTGCTTGGACTTGTCCAAACCCCCACAAATCTAATCTAACCTAAAGGTGCGTTAGTGGTTTTAAAGTAATAGAATTACTAGAAACATAACAGTTTAGCACTCGTACTAGTACACTTTCCTGCAGGGTATTATTAAGGTGGCATGTATCTATGTAAGTATAGTGTACACAATCACAGGTCCATAACTACAAATCATGCAAAATAAATTTAATAATAGTTGCGTGTGCAAGTAAATACATGGAATGCACATCAAAAAAGGCAATCAAAGGGAAATATCACCAAAAACAAAAAAGATAAAGTCTGAAGCAATAAAAAATGGGCTCCATATATGTACATACATACATGCATATGGATCATATGTACATAGAATTGCTCTAATTATCATTACATACATATGGAAGTATATATATAATTATTTGATATGCAAATCCCACCCTTATTTTTTTTTATCAATTGTTTGATCGATTAATGCATTCGTCGGACATTCGTATAAGAAAATTTTATATTTATAAGATTTCGTGTAAGAAATTTTTATGTTCTATACCTGTTCCTTAATCCAAACCCGTAATTTCTGATTTCTAAAAGCACCAACATCAGAAAAAACCCATATTTTCTTGAAAAAGCAGTAAAAATATTTTCCAAAAAAATTGCTTAAGCAGCCGATCAATCACGAAAAAAATGTTTTTTTTTTTTGTTGTAGAAAAAGTCCGCATACATCCACTCATTCACAATAAAATATGTAGGTGTGAGACATTTTGACCAGTTTTGGCTATTTTACCTCGGTTTATTTCGTGCCTATTAACTTTTTATAAAACTTGAACGTATTATTACAACACAAGCCCCATAATTTCAGCAAAAATTATGAAAATTTCCACAAAAACTTCAAACTGTTTGAGCAGAATTTTTACAATATATAATATTTGGGCTTGCAGTTTTGTAGCCCGTTGAATTTTAAGATTTTAAAGTGCAGGTTGGAAGTGACCAGCCGAATGGCTACGGTAGTGTTCAGGTTTGAAGTCTCGAGCACGAACCAAAAAATTTAAGAAATTTTCTTTCTAATAACTGTGCTCCTTGGCAGACGATGGTAAACTTTCATGTGTATTTCTGCCTTGAAAAAGCTCCTCATAAAAAGCTATCTGCCGTGCGAAACTGGCATAGAACTGTAGGTCTTTGAAAAATAGCAAGACGCATATCATCAATAAAAGGAGCCTGGCTCACCGTCAGTCAACTTTTGTCCACTCAAGCGAAGTATCCGCTCAAGGGGAGGAGATTAATTCAGAAATTTTGGAACTTGTTTAATTACTTGAATACTATTTCTTATTTGAATAAAAATATTATATCATTCAAACAAAAATGTGACGAAAATAGCAGTAAAAACAAAAAGGATACCAATTTACCAAACTAAAAAAGGCGAATCGGTCTAATTCGTGGTATACAGAGACTCAGTGGGGACATTATACCAAATATACTAAATTAATTATTTTTCATCTGGAAGAATTATGTTTGTAAGATTTGATTAGTAAAACTTTCCTACTGGCCTACTAATGCCCGGACAGGCAAATTGTTTTCTTCGTAAGTGTCACTGTGCAAACCAAACTAAATGTGTGGTTGAAAAAACATCACTCTTTATCCGGGAAGTCCTAATTTTTCTACTTTCTAAGTATGAACTACTCACTCACATTTTTTATATTTTGTCCTCCTATGAGAAGTTCGCGTCCGCTCAACAGAAGTTTGGGCTTGATTTGTAATGAAAGACATTTCCATGCCCTTTGATGAAATATTCGCGTCCGCTTAATAGAGGCTTTTGTGTCAATTTTATGAAAAATAACTTTTCGCGTCCTCTCTTATCAGCTTAAAGAGAGTAATTTTTTCCGAAATTTATACTTAAGACTTTGTAAAAGAAAAAATGTTCGCCCAAGGGGATGTCAGTCTAATAGGGGTGCTCGTTAGGAGAGATTTCACTGTATTTAAAACTGCAAACCATATATTTTTCCTACAGCAATTCCAATCCAAATTAATAAATAACTAAAAATATACAAATCCCATTTGCTTATTTTGATTGATTACACTTTTTGTTGGCACTTACTTACACTCGTGCGTGGGTAATAATAACATAGCTTATTTAAGACTATTTCCCCGCAAGACTATAGCCCTTCACCCTTTTTCCCCTTTAGCATGTTCACCCTTTTTACATTAACAAAAAGCAAAAACATTCTTTTACGTTTAGGTTCCCATATGAAAATGGAGAATCATTTACTCGGAAATCTTCAATCGGAAACAGTTATTTAAAATTTGCGCCTTCTGATTTCATTAACATTCTCTGTTCTGGTCTCGCTTAACAGTAGTTTACAATAGCAAGAGTTCGCACACAGGTGGCGCAATGAACAGTTACAACTTGTCGCGCCGCGACTTGTCGTTTATGGTAACGAACCACAATAGAAGTGTAAGATTTTGCCGCTCAAAGCCGATAGGTGGCGCGAGTATGCAAACAGAGTGATTCAGAAGAAAGAAAACTAAAATGAAAAAGCAGGCATTTGTTCATAGCAATAAACGCGTTTTAGTTTTGCTTGAAATAATTGAAATTTCAGAGATTACAGCAATAAATTTGTAAATACAAAAATTGCAAATGAATGCGCGTAGCAATGTTTCTACACTCACCTTCGTTTTAACTTTTCTTCGACGTACTAGAAAGCTAATGAAGCCTAGTGCAAGTTGTTCTATGAAAAGCTCGGCCCAAACACTTGTTAGTGATAAGAGAGCTCCTAACTGCATGTTGTATAGAATACTTGAATGCAAAATGCTGACAATCCCCGAATTTGCTCTCATATTTCTATTTTCTTCTATTTTTCTAGTGGCTAATATTATATAAAAAACTATAAATTAGTGAAACAGAAAATACTTGTGAAAAGAACTATCGAAAAAATGCCAAGAACACAATAAATGTTAAAAATCCACAAACATAAATATTATAATGAAACATTTTCAAATTGAAATGCACCATACGAAGGCGCGAAGAAAAGTTTCCGGCCTGATAAAGATCTTAATTTTTCTGTGGGCTTTTGTTTTGTTTGTTTTTTTGTCAATATAATCTCCAATAACACTAATATACCTATATTTCATGACAAAAATCCTACGCAGTGAATATTAATAAATTCCTCATTTGTCTTCAGATTTTTCCCACCGAGCTACTTTTTGAAGTTAGGACACAAATAATGGTGCTTGGAGCTACGTAATCTAGTGAATATTCTGTCTGGAATGGAGCAACTTGCTCGAATTCTGTTTGTTTATTTTAGCCCCCTCAACTACCACAGTATACGCGGATGTCAAGGATAATAGGTTAACCAGGTTTCGCGAATAACTATAGCGGCAAACCTTATCGAGTGAGCAACTTCGCCTGCCACGTAACATTGTGTTGATTTTTTTCGCATATCACTAACATTCTTAGTGTTTTCGCAAAAAACCTGCTCTGTGAGCCCAGTTACGTCAGACCATGAGCTGGATCTATCCAATTCGCAGAGAGCTGGATCACCTTCTCAATTCTTTTCACCATGGTCGGGTTTGATATAGTCGTGAAAGGGAATTTTTCAGCAAGCAACGCACTCATCTGGCAAAGAGTTTCTCAGCTGCTTTACTCTCTCTCACTTCAATTTACCATCTTCTAACGCTTTTTTATGAATTTTGTCGTTAATTTCAGCATTTGTAACCTCAACAAGACATTATGTACGTGGTGCGTCATCAATACTTGTGAAGCCTTTTTTTAATTCGGAAATCCCCAGTCAAATTGTTGAATATCATGAAGAAAATGCTTTCAATGCTGAACCCATTTCTGCTCTGAGGCCTTTCAAATAAAGATAATTTATGATCGCATGCTTCTATAGTTTTTCAATTTTCGCTTAATGCACCGAGGTCGGCTTCTTCAATAGGTTATCGATATCGATCTTATACTAAGAAAGCAATGGACCTGAAAGTTGGTTTCGCCAGCCAGTGATGAATTGTGTTATAGAATGCGAACAAAGCAGATCTGCTACCGTCACCACTAGATGAGACTGAAACTTTAGCACTCTGCCCTCGTAAATATTGATAAATCACAGATTTAAAATATTTTGTGATATTTAAAATATTTATAGGAAATTTTAAATTTTATTAATTTTCACGCCATTCTGTCAATAATAACTATTTCAAGTGGTTAAGTATTTTTATAGAAATAACTACCACCGTTTTACTCCCACAGTTCTCGCCTGATGTCTTGTTTTTTTTTTTGTTTTTTTGAGTGAGATCCATTTTATGAGATATAACTATAGCATCAAACTACTTTTTTTCTAGATGTCTGAGATTTCATTAAGTTGCTGGAAGAAAGGTTTACCAAAAGAGCGAAGACCTGGACATTCGCATAAGTAGCGGAAAAGATTTTATTTCAGCCCCTCCGCCTTACAGCTTCTACAGATGGGATTGAAAAAAAGGTTAAGTATGGCTGCATGATGCCCTACCTTCCAATGATCTGCAAGTGTTGCAGTAATACGTGAGACGCTTGGGCGAGATCATCCTAACAGGTAATTCGTTCTCTGAATGTTGTACAACGGCCATGTTTTTCTTGTTGTGGTGCATGTAGTTAATTGCTTCCACCTTAACTCGACTAAAGCATAGTAGTGTTAAGGGGTTAGGGGTAGTCAGAACTTTCAAAACATTGGAATTTTTTTTTGCATTTTCTTAAAGTATAATATCTTAAAAATATCGTGTAAAAATTTGAAGTGAATCCAACAAATAATTTTCGAGTTTTTCTCAAAACTAGTTTTTTTGAAGTGGTGATTGAAAATCATCATTTTTTCGGGCCTCTGACTACCCCTAACCGCTTAAACAATGAATAACTATTTAAATCAGCCTAAAAAATTGGCAGTGCAAATGTTTTAGAAAGAATTTTACTTGCTTCCATGAAGGGCGTTAAGCCAAAAAGTTAGTAATTTTTAATTGAAGCAGAAAATTTATTTACAGAAATCCTTCTTTTAGTGATACAATTGCAATAAAAAAATTACATTTTTTCCAGTGCTCTTTGGCTTATTGATTCTCTGTTCTCATTTCGTAAACATTGTCTGTTCTCATTTCATTAACATTCTCTTGTATCTGAGAGTCTGGTATCACCCCACTCCCACACACTATGTTAAAAGAGCTATATTAAAACCGAAATGCCAAGTGGCGACTGGTAATGCCCACTGTTAAGATATCTCTGCCCAAATTTGGCACGGGCTAAATGAAATATTTTATTTTTTTAAACATACCAATGTGGCGCAAAATTAATAATCCAATTTTGTTTTTGAATAGCTTTTCTACTAAATAAAAAAAATTTCAATAATAGAACTCTTTATTTTGACCTTTATACGTTCCATTGTGTGACTGTTTGTATGCTGCAGCTGTCTAAAAAATATAAAGCTGGTGATTAATTTTGTGCCACCTTTTATAATCACAAATTTCAATTGGTTATGGAAGGTTGAATTTTTTGCGCGAGTATTTATGTATGTTATTGCGATAGTTACTGGATTTCATAAAAAAGAAAACATTTGGTACAACTAAAGTTAAAAGCAACCAAAAAATATCAACGTTAGGACAACCAAAGCTGTCAACTGAAGCTCTCCCTTAGATATTTGGTAAATTCGAAGGCCTTGCCAAAGTTGTACTTTTTTTGCCTGTTACTGTATTTATAGAAATATGCAATTTTTTGCTGGCCGCATCATGCACCACATCGACCTTGTAATAACTAGCTAACTAGATATGTAATCGAATTTCGTAACTAATTATTAAAAAAAAAAGACTTGTTAAATTTCTTGATTACTGCCATATTTGCATTTTGTTACCTCATTTCTAGCATCGAACAGGTGTCTCTGAAACGAAGAGATCTTACCGAGGTGCTATTAATTTGGCTCAAAAATTGCCAATTATTTGACAATTACGAAATGGCAATGAAAAATAAAGTAAATATTAAGTATCAATGATGAAAATTGGTAAAATAAACAAATTTTTGGCATATAAAAAATTAAAAAGAAAAAAAATTTTATACGGCATCAAATATAGGGAAGTTATGCATAAAAAAACTTAAAAATGGATGCAAATTCAAAAATTAAAATATGATTTGTTATCAAGTTAGATAATATTTGACTTTTTCCTTTCATTTTTCTTTACTAATAAAAATAGGCAAATGCAAATCAGTAACAGAAATTTTTTTGTTTATTTAATTTTAATCTTCAAACAAAACGCATGCGCACAAACGGCATGAATAACGTAATCGCGAAATATAATAACAAAACGACCGGTTTGGCTTAAAAATGGCAAAAACAATAACAAACAAGACGAACATCAATAAATAAATGCAGAAAACTTAATAAAAAAGACTAACTTAAAAATGAGGTGAATATGTTTTACTTAGTCGATTTTCTTTGCAGTAGTTGCTTGCAATTTCAACTGCAGTGACAGCAAAAAGGTGTTCACATGCATAGTTGTTTGTTTGTTTAGCAGTAGCCAGCTGTCCAGCTACTAAAACAGTTAATAACAACAACAAGCCAGTCATCAGTTAATCAACAAAGAAATCACTCAACAACTAAATCAATTTGCGCCAGTGAGGTGGAGAACATAAACGCAAATGCATATGTGTGTATGTGTGTATGCATGAATGAGTACGAGTAATCGCGTCTCAGTTTGTAAGTAAGCCAATGAATATGTATGCACATATATGTATGTATGTATATACATATATCAGTGTGCTTACCAAGTCATTGGGTCAAGCGAGACAAGTCCGCGATATTAAAAGCAAATTAATTAAATATTTACTGCGGAAAAAGTTCATTAATACAAATAAAGTTATCATTAACATTTATGGAGAAATAATTTAGCAGAAGAAAAAAGGAAGTGACTATTTTTTAAGCGGGCACCGGGCAGCAGTTTCGTTGAAAATTAAAAGCAAATACAAATTTAAGCGATTAACTGGCAATGATTCGAAAAAAATCTGAATGAAAATACTGATGACGTAAGCTACTGCCAATTTCAACAACTCGTAAACTGCTCAAAATCAGAAGTGTACGATGTTCTCTTTTCAACACATTCCCTCTATCGTATCAATCAATCTGATCATGTCAATATAATTACCAGCAGACGTGATTGGTTTATTGCATCCAGGATAGTTAACGAGGAAACGATGAGGTTCGCCTTCTCGTCATTCGAAAACTTTAAGTCCCCAGGACCCGATGGCATTTACCCAATCATGTTCAAGCGGGGCGGAGAACAACTAATAAAGGCTTTGAAAAGAATCTTTACGGCAAGTCTTGCGCAAGCTAATGTCCCACAATTGCGGCGTTTGGTGAAAGTTGTATTTGTCCCAAAGCCAGGCAAGGACAGCTACGCTTTACCAAAAAGTATCAGACCTATAAGCCTGACATCGTTTATGCTTAAGGGTCTGGAACATATGGTGGAGAAGCACATTAGGACGACGGTTCTAAGTCGAACCCCTCTCAACGTCAGACAACATGCTTATCAAAGTGGGAAATCTTGCGAATCGGCTCTGCACGAGTGCGTTAGCACAATCGAAAAAAGGCAGGAAACAAGAGAGTACACTTTAGGTGTGTTTGTGGACATTGAAGGAGCTTTCGACAATGCTTCCTTTGGCTCTATGTGCTCTTCTATCGAAAGTTATGGAGTAGAAGAAAGCATTGTCAGATGGGTCCACTCTATGCTATCTAAAAGACTGCTTAACATGGATAGAGAAAGCGATGAAGGAGTCAGGGTTGAGGTTAAGAAGGGTTGCCCACAAGGCAGTGTACTCTCTCCCGTACTTTGGTGCTTCGTGGTGGACTCTCTTCTTAATGATTTGCAGGAAATTGGACACATCCAAGCCTACGCAGACGATGTGTGCGTATTAATCTCAGGACGATCACTTGAAGTTATATGCAATAAAATGCAGGTAGCTCTAAATAAGATTGAGTATTGGTGCGAATTGCATGGTCTTTCGGTGAATCCTACAAAAAGTACCTTAGTGATTTTCACTAGGAAACGCAATATGGAAGGCCTGTTACTACCCACATTGAAAGGGGTAACACTGCAACTGTCTTCTGAGGTTAAATATTTAGGAATAATCCTAGATAGTAAGCCTACTACGTCGAGCAGAAGGTTTCTGGAACACCAAAAGTCTTCTGGCAGTGTAAGAGAACATTTGGCAAGACATGGGGTCTAAGACCGGCGATAGTACACTGGCTGTACATCACCCTGATTAGACCCATTATTACATACGCCTCTGAAGTATGGGGGAAAAGCACCATGGTTAATTCCAGAGTAAGCCCCCTAAACAGGCTCCAGAGAAGTGTGTGCTTGGGTATCACAGGTGCCATGTGTACGGCACCTGATGATGCCCTTAATGCCATTCTGAACTTGCAACCTCTAGATCTTCAAATTCGAAAGGAAGCAATGAAGGCGGCGTACAGGCTCAAGTTAAACGGAGTCTGGGGAAATGAAGTAAGCACTAGCCACTGTCAGATATACCACCATTTGCTAGAGCGGTGCACACTGTTCTTGATGCCGGTGGACAATCGGGTGCCTGTCGTTGGCTTGGGTAGCAAGTATGACGTTTTGATCCCAGATAGAGATCAATGGTTAAGTCCAGAGAACATATTAACTGGATATCAATACACTTTCTACACCGACGGTTCCAAAACCAGTGATGGAAGTGGATTTGGATGGTAATTAGACGAAGACACTAAGTACTTCTATGCCACAGGACAGATGGCAACGTTATTCCTTACGGAAGTCTATGCCATCTTGAATGTGGCGTACTGGCTAAATGAGAAAAAGTGGCGGAGCAACAGTATTGGAATTTGTAGTGACAGTCAAGCTGCACTGAAAGCCCTTGCTAACCCACGCTGCTCTTCGAAGTTAATCGTTGAATGTAAGACAAAACTGAACAGTGTTGCAAAACACAACAAAGTTAGTCTTATTTGGGTGCCTGGTCATTGTGTTCCTACAGGGAACGATCTAGCTGATAAATTGGCAAATGAAGGCTCTGCAAGTATACGACTAGGCCTCGAACCCTTTCTAGGTGTCAATTCCGCATCGATTCAACTATTGATTGACGACTTCATGAGGTCTACCCACAGAGGTCGTTGGTCTGAGTTGAACTCGTGCAGAGTAGCCAAGTGCTTTGTGAAAGAACCAAACAGGAAAACAAGGACCTTTCTCCTAAAACTCAGCAGGAAGGACCTGGATGTAATCACAGGGCACAACGTCTGTGGTCAGCATATGGCTACCATGGGGGTTGTGGACAGCCCGATATGCCTATCCTGTCTTGAAAATGAGTGCTTGGACTTGTTACGGCGCTGAAGAATAAATTAACGCTAGAATCGGTTTCCAACAAAAATAAGGACTTTGCTGAATTAAAAAATATGGTAAGGTTGAAAACTATAAATTGAGTGAAATTTCTGCCTTAAAGGGAACGTCGCCTATTGCCAGCGTAGATGTAGAAAGGTCTCTTCCCATGCCCATAGTTTCTCTTTGAAAATTTATTTAAATATTTTATTATTTATTTTAAAAAAATATTTAAGCTGTATTTGCACTTTCATTTTTATAATTATGTAAGGGAATATGCTCTGAATTACTAATATTTTACTTCACCAGTATTTTTGGTCCTATTTGAAATACAATTTAACAATTTAAAAAAAAAAAATTAAAACTAAAAAATGGAGGAAAAAAATATTTAAATTTTAAAATCGGCATTTCGTTATAAGGATCACTTATATTTCCTTTTTTATATTTAAGTTAACCTTTAAACTTTTCAGAAAGAACCTTTAAACTTTTCAGAAATAAGAAAGAGGCCTTCAATACAAACCTTACATTGAGCAATCCTTTTCACTGCCAATTTAAATTACATAAAATTTTATAGCTGATTTTTATAAATTTTAATTTAATAAAAAAATTCGGTCTTCCTGCTACTAACGAATAAGAAATTGTGAGCCTCACACTTCTACCAAACACTTTGTAAATCTAAGTGCTCTGAAAACAATCTCGAGCCCAACCCTCTCGTAGAGGTTTTCTGCAACTTGTATTGCATGAAGCTGTGTCGGAAGAAAGTTTCGTAAGGCTTACAGCTCCTCTTAGTGCTGCAGATAACGCAGAGGTCATGGCATTAAAAAGAGTCATTGATTGCTATTAAACCTACTTCGAAGAGGTATTCGAAACAAATATCAAGATGGTAAATATAAATTAAACCTTAAGGGTCACAAAGCATGACAGCGCCTACTCCTAAGAATGTTTTTTATTAACTACCATATTTATTCTCAGAATTGTGGCTAATTCGCCACTCCGAAGATTCACGATTGCTATTTAAATAAAATAGGAAATCATGCCCCGACACTACTTGGCAACTAACTATCAGATATATGCACACGCATACATACATATGAAAGTACTTAAGGTGCTAAAGAAGCTGACTGACTATGCGGAGAACTTTAAAATACTCCACTCACACATTTCAACTGATAAAGTGATTAAATGAGAAATTCTTTACATGCCAGCAAAGCTACGTGCAATGAGAAAAGGGGAAAAAAACGGTGATAAATGTTAGTTTTTATTAAGAAAACCAATAATTTCAAGACAATTTACTTTTGCCTTGCGGGACATTGCATTAGAAGTAAAAGTGACCAGAAAAAATTATAATAATAATAGCGATCGTTAGCACCTGTTGTGGCTGGCGCTTTCAGGCCACATTGTTTTCCCCATTTTGTTGCAACAAATAGCAAATTGGAATTTTTCAAAGCAAAAGCCAGTCAGCAGTTAACAGTCAGCTAGAAGAGCTCAACTGCAACGAATGACCAACAAACGCTGCGGGTCAGCAAAGTGATGCGCTGTGCTGTGGCCATTGCTGCTGGTAGTCGATGGGCACCATAGGTGGATAGTTGGACGTTGGGCCGACCAGCAGTTCGCCCTTCATAGAGGTTACTTTTGTATTAGGGATGTTAATGCCGGGATACCGGAATTTCGGTATTTTTAAGTTCCGCAAGTTTACGGGATTTGTAAATTCTTACGAAACATATGAACAGAAAAGAGAAACCAAGAGCAAAAAAGAATAAAAAAGAATAATATTGGCTTTAATTTTTTATCAAATATGGATGGATATCTTTGGATGTTTTATTTTGCATTTTTTCTTCTTTTTTTATTTTAATATGCATACATCTGTTGTAAAAAGTTATATGGACTTGTAGGTATGCTCACATAATCCAGCCACTTAAGGGGGTAGTATGGTAATTTTTTTTTTCATTTTTTTTTTTTTTTTTTTTTTTTAAATTATTCTATAACATCTTAAGATTATTGTGTGAAAGTTTGAAGTGCATTAGAGTAAAATTGACAAAGACACAAAGGATTAAGTATCTACCTCTCCAACCGGATTTCACGCTGCCGAAAATCTTTAAACGCGTTTTTCTCACACTTGCCTTTTTTACGGTCGGTGTCCACTGTAGATTCATATCTACTGCACCGATTCTTTTCAAATTTGGTTTTTTTGTTTCTTTACTTTATTCACGAGGTAATGACGTCGAGTTTTTTTTTTTTTTAAATTTTGTCATATTTTAAAACAACAAAGTTTTCAAGTTTTTTTTATGAAAAATCGGTGTTTTGACTTCAAAGCGCTTTAAAAAATTAAAAAAAAAAAAAAAAAAAAAAATTCGACGTTGTTACCTGCGAAACTTTATTAGCTGATGAAATCAATTTGGTTTTTTGATTTTAGTTGATCCACTGAGGGACACCGCAATAAAACTTTTTTATGAGACGTCCGCGAAGATTCGCTGCCACCAACTCATTTCTTCATAAAAATCAATGAAAATTTCACACAATATTCTTTAAATATGACTTTATAATGAAGTAATTTTAAAATTTTGAATAAATCAACTGTGTCGACAAAAAAAATTTCGAAAAATATGCTTGTTTTACACCGAATTAACCATACTACCCCCTTAATCTTTTTACAATATTTGCAAAATTATTCAAGCTAAATTAGTCTTATTTCATATAGTTCATTGTATAACAAAAACCTTATAAATCCTAGTTCCAAACTTAGGAAAAAATTTAAATTCAAATTTAAATTTCGAAAAGTTTTCATCAACCTTTTCAACATTTCATTGATACTTATTTATTAAGCCAATAAATACAATAGTTTCTCATGGGCTAGGTACAAATATTTTAAGCTTAATAGGCATTAAAAAAAAGAAAGTACAATTAAACTATTCATAATAAATATTCAAAAATTTCAAAAGGCCATCTTTTTAAAAAAATTTTTTTTTCTTAATGAATGAATGAGGTTTGCGCTTCGTCTGTACTTATCACAGTATCTCATCCCTTATTAAGCTCAGGATAGAGCTGGGTTGGATTGAGCCTTTCCTCTGGCTGCAGTTGGCCCAGATATCTCAACCTTTCCCGCGCTATAGAGCTGCATTCAAGGAGAAGGTGCATTGGAGTCTCCTAGGATTGGTGGCAGAAGCGGCAAGAGGTAGTAGACCAAAGCCCGATCATGTGCAGAAGACTTCGTCGTCTGCAGTGGCCTGTGAGGACGCCGGTGAGCATTCTCAGACTATTCTTGAGGAGGGTTCTGCGTTGTTTAAACCTCTTTTGGTTGTACACCCCCAGTAATGATTTCGCCTGGCGTAGCCTCATAGTTTGGTGCCGGCAAACCTTCCTTAGCCCCAGCTCTTCAGCCCTGAGCTTCTCCTCGATTGTGTGTTGTCCCATGTCAAGGAAGGGCTCGGGTCCTATTGGAGGCGAGGCCACAACCTCTTTCGAAGGACAAAGATAAGATTATTCACCGTATAAGGGCCGAAGAAATCGAAGCTATGAATCCTAACAAAAGCAAGCATGACTTAGCAAAAGTAAACTCAATCGAATCGATTCAAATGTTACACCCAAGGCTTTAATTTCACCTACCCATTATAGGGGCCTGCTAGATATGTGATAAGAGCTGTGTATAACGGTGTCACTCTTACAAAATTTAATTTGGAAACTTATTTATGTTCAGCGGTAGACGTTTATTTATACACCAATTGCTGAAATTATGTAAATCAATTTGCATCAATTCAGAATCGAAAGATCGGCGCTAAATCTTAAAGTCATCTGCGTAAAGCAGAAATCTTGCTGACGAGAAGCAAAAGCAAATACCATTAGTAAACAGAACAAACAAAAGTGGACCCAAAATAATAGCTTGTAGAACCCCGAAGCAAGCAACGAAAGGAAGAGACTTTACATTGTCGACGACAACCAAGCAATGGCGATTGAGCAAGTCGATGAGATCCAACTTAAGAAGGCTGAATGTAGGCCAATGCAGGTTAATATTTTAATTAATATTACGAGGGCGGTTCAATAAGCATGAGAAGTTGGCGATAAAAAGTTGTCCGCCCGATAGGTGCCGCGATTGCTCACAAGCAACAACAAGCGGAAGCAGTGTTTGGAGCAATTTAAGCGAGATCCGAAGGAATTTTTGTACCGAATTGTCACCGCTGATGAAACCTGGCTTCATCATTACACACCAAAAACTAAACAACAATCAAAACAATGGATTTTTTCACGGTGAATCTGCTCCCGATCCCTGGCTCCCTGCGACTTTTTCTTGTTCCCTAACATGAAGAAATGGCTCGGGGGAAAAAAAGTAGTTCAAACAAAAAAGTCATCGCCGAGACATAGGCAGGAGATTTTGGAGAGCTCGACAAATCCTATTTTTGGAGTGGTGAAAAAAATGGCCGGAGCTTTGGGAGCAGTGTATTTTTTTAAAAGGGGGCTATGTTAAAAAATAAAAAATGTTTTTTTTTTTGGAAAAAATGGTGACTCCATTTCTAACATGGATACTTATTGAACCCCCTCGTACATGGGAAACACGATAAAAAGTATTAGAGAAATCGGTATAACCGGTGTCAACCTGGTACCTTGATTGGAAGACAGCGATAAGATCATCCGATAATACACACAGATTAAACAATGTTTGGCGGACCGGAAAGTAGACATTCTGCTCCGGACACGCCATGTTTTTGACAGGAAAAAGCGATTTGCCCTGGATGATGCATTCAAAAAGCTTTCCATTTTTATTACAGGTGAAATGAAAGCCAATTTCCAGGTATCAATAAGAGTGCCCGAAGTTAGTGAATTGTTAAAGATTAGCAACAGAGGCTACCTATACACCGCTTGAATAACAACGCAGACAAATCATCAACATCAGTGTTTGCGGAGGTTTTAAGTCGAATAATGGGCACTGAAGAAATCTTCACTGGCAATACTAATCAGAATGTTCGAAAGTCTTTTTTACGAAAAAAAGTTCAACATCGTATGCAAAAAAAAAACTTATTGAAAATCAATGACATTTTTAGTGACTTCAAACTCGCACTTTGTTATGCTAATACTGGATGGGCTCCATTACAGCGTACTC
Organism: Anastrepha fraterculus; assembly: GCA_037575425.1. Lineage (NCBI taxonomy): Eukaryota > Metazoa > Arthropoda > Insecta > Diptera > Tephritidae > Anastrepha > Anastrepha fraterculus. The sequence continues at coordinate 40,432 of JAYXIM010006467.1, read as the reverse complement.
AGAATTTTTCTAAAAATTCTTTATAAAAAATTGGAAATCTTGATGCATTTCTTTTTTTTTTTTTCTGTTTATTCAATTTTTGAGAATTTTGTACAAATTTCGGAGCATTGAGTTATATGATTTTTGTGATAAAATGCACTACACTTTTATAAAAACTCAAAAAAATTAAATCGCAAAAAATTGTGAATAGTTGGTAGTCCGCCGCGCTGCTATTATTTGGATCATAGGTGTATATTTAAAGCCCATTTATTTAGTGTACAGTAGCAGAGCTTCTCAATCAAACAATATTGATGAATGTCTTAATTTCGCAACTAGTACCGGCATCCCGGGATTGTAATAACGGGATTATCGCAAAAATGTACATCCTTAGTACGTATGCTCATATGTGTATATGTACAGGTATATATGGATGAAGGTATACACTTATAAATTTGAGCATTAATTTCAAATCCATTTCTGTGGCCATAAATTTTACATAAGAAAAACATTTTGTATTTAAATTAAATTACAAAAAAAAAACAGTAACAACAAATGAATAGCTATTAAGAAAAAACAAAAACAAAAAAAAAAAAAAAAAACAGAAATAAATGCAGCCAAGCAAACGATAGGGAAATAAGAATAATAATAGTGAAATAGATATGCGACGACGACGGCCATCGGACCAATCCAATTGGCATCCAGCAGCAGCAGCAGCAACAACAACAACAGCAACTGGCATTAAGAAATGCACGCGTGCAAAGGCAAATGTTTTTGTTTTTAGACACCGAATTCCAGCAAAACAAAACGCCAAGTGCAGAGTGAGTGGCTAACTGGCTGGCTGGCTGACCAGTTGGCTAAGGCTGCCTATCTGATCGAGCCACCAAACAACAACAAACGTGGTTTTGGTGTTACATAGTTGCAGCACCTGGGTCAACTATCTACTGCCTGCGTTGCGATGCACTACCATCCGCACTCCGTTCTGCCCACAGCCAGTTGACGTCTTGTCTTGCCTTGCTATGTTTTGTCAAACCTTTGCTGCTGGTAACGAAAAAGTATCTTTTTCATGCGCGAGTTGGTGCTGTCATTTTTTGTTTTTGTTATTTTATTTTGGTTTCCTGTAGACAGTTTGTTGCAACGCTCTCGGCTATTTTTCTTCTTTCGTGCCCATTTCACCCCATATGCGATAAAGAAAAATATGTATAAATTTCTTTCTTTACCTTCTTCAGTGCCTGTCTCCTCCATCCAATCCATACATTCTATGCACATACTTTTTTGCGTTACCTTGCCGCTTTGATAGTTTTCAAGGTTTTCTGTATGTATGTACTGTAACGACTGCATAAAAATATGTCCGCGCGCACGCGTATCATCATCATCATCGCCCTCATCATCATATTATTCCACTCAAGTGCCACCACCAACCAGATATGTATTCTTCTTCTCATTTGCTATAATATCTTAGTTTTTATTATTTTTATTCCGCTGGTCACTAGCGCCGAACCTGTTTTCTTGCTCGCAAAGAATGGAGCAATGGAAGGGGTAAAAAGGTGGAAATAAAAAGAAATACAATTTCACACTTGCAAGAAGAAAATCGACTGCTACCTTTAAGGAGTTAGTCGGTGTAGTTGCATTCCCCGCGGTTGCTGTCCTCTGCCGCGCAGGGCGTTGCAAACTATACTTGCACTTACACTTATACTCGTGTTGATATGTATGTATGTAGAAGGGCGCACAGCCGATCGGTTGGACGAGCGAATCAAGCAGCAATGAATCAACGAAGAAAACAGCAAATAAATGAGCAAAACAAAAAAAAAATAGTTTAAAAAAACTAAAAAACACGCTTTTATTGCTAATCGAACTAAAAAGTAGAAAATAAATTTTAATGACAAAGAGACCTATAATGAAGTAATAGCAAATCGAACGATCAGTCATAGTCAACTACCTCAGAACAGAATTATAACAAAAATTAAGATACAAATAGAGTAATTCAAATTAGAGTTAAAAGCGTGGGATGCTTGATATAGTAAATATTACAATCATTCTATTGGCAACTACCTATGTACAGAGGGTTATGAAAGTGAAGCAAAATGCATCCCACGCTTTTAACTCTAATTTGAATTACTCTATTTGTATCTTAATTTTTGTTATAATTCTGTTCTGAGGTAGTTGACTATGACTGATCGTTCGATTTGCTATTACCTCATTATAGGTCTCTTTGTCATTAAAATTTATTTTCTACTTTTTAGTTCGATTAGCAATAAAAGCGTGTTTTTTAGTTTTTTTAAACTATTTTTTATTTTCTACTTTTTAGTTCGATTAGCAAAAAAGCGTGTTTTTTAGTTTCTTTAAACTATTTTTTGTTTATTATGAATGAAAATTATTGTTATCATTGCAGTCAGTGAATAAATGATTCGATATGTTCGTGTTATATTTAATTCCTTTCTTATCGACTGTGAGTCTAAAGCTATGCAGTTATCGGCCGCGATAAAGAAGTAATCGGGATGAAGAACTTATTTCGTGGAGGGAGCCTGAGAAACTGATATACAAGAATAAAAAAAGATTTTTTCATTTTACAACCAAATTCACCTTACTTTTTGCCCACAGGTAAAAAAAGAAAATATTAATCCTGGCAATCCTAATAAGGATAATGGAAAACTTTTATCAAATTATTGCATTGTCATCGGTCCTTGATAGGTGTGCAAAATTTCAAGTCGATCAGATGTTTAGAAGCCAGTGAAAATTAAGCTCAAAGATTCCGTTACATACATACATACATATATACATACATACATACAACCCGACCTAATAAAAGTGTGTTAAAAAAAGCACAACAAATGACTATTGCAGCGAATAAAATAAATAATAAAAGTTGGTGGCGAGTGCCGAGTAGTTCGGGGAAGGAAAGACAATAAAAATAAAACATTGTCCATAAATATAAAAAAAATGAAAGAAGCGATCAACTAACCACCATCCAAGCACTCAGTTGAATGACAACAAACTCAGGCAATGCTACGCAATTTTGCTATAGAGAAGTGTTTTGAAAATATTAACACTCACTTAGCCCTGGATACACAAGACTCATGTTTTGACTATTTCACTAGGTTAGGTTAGATTGGGGTAGCTGCCACCTTAGAAAGCGTAAAAGCGGGGGCACTTACACTGTTAAGTTCACTGTGTTGCCACTGAAGGGAATGCTATTGGCTCATTCACCTTCCTTGAATAAGGAATCCATGAAAGTATGCCCTATGATGAGAAAGAAAATTGTGAATGCTTGCTCTGTTCTAGGTCTGCTACCCGTTCTAAAAAGTACTTATGGAAGTATTGGTATCACATCTGGGTCAGAGCCGAACTAAGGCATAGGTAAAGTGCAACACTCTCCACCTGCCGCTCATACGTGTTGGATCGATATAAGTTGTTAATCCATCGACCTACCGTATGTACGCCCATCAGTTAGAGTCTCGATATTATACTGATAACACAAAAAAAAATTGCAAGGATACGACAATGGATTCTGATGGAAGGAAAACAAGGATACGTGCATTGGTGATTTGAATGCTTGCGTCTGAATGTTATTTCAGGGGGGTTGGTCAAGGGAAGGTTGGGATAAATGGCTGCCCAAACGAGGGCCCACGTAGATAAAAAATCAAATTCGTTCATTGCGATGCCATACAGAGGAAAACCAAAAACCGAAAAGGGGGAAAAAGGAAGACGGGGGATGATGACCAAAGGGTGACTAATTACATTGCGTTAATCACTTTAAGCTGCTGATGAAATTCAGTAGGTGCGTAATGTTTAAACCTGTTATATCCGCAGGTGTAGAAAAAGAGTGAGAGCCCAGATATCTGAATCTTAGCCCGACGAGAGCAGGGCAGCTGTGGAGAAGGTGCCGAGATAATTCCGCATCGTCCTCCAAACAGCTTCTGCAGATATGACTTGAGTCTCAGCGTATGGACACCGAACGGACAATGCCCGATATGGACATCCACTAAATTTGAGAGCTGCGGGTTTGTCAGCCTCAGAAGTTCCCTCGAGCGCCCCCGATTGCCAGAAGGATCCCGCGACTTTGCACGTCTGCGCATTAGCCCAGCGCTCACTAAATTGGCGCGAGGCCCATCTTCCCAGGAGCTGAACCATAATCCTCTCATTTTGCGGTGAACCCCGTTTCAAGGGTCCCCTGTCCGACCAGTTCATCAGTCCTGCAATTGCCGCTATGCCACTGTGACCAGGGACCCAAATGAGCCTAAAATCGAAGTATTCGAATGCAGTCTAGAGAGAAGTCAGGCATTCCTCGACTAATTTCGAACGTACATGCATGGAGCGCAAAGCCCTAATTGCCACTTGCCTATCGGAGTAGATATTTACCTCCCTAACAGTAATGCCAGAAGCAAGAAACTCATCCCCTGCCTCTTGGATTGCGGCTACCTCCGCTTGGGAAACTCTGAATGTGGTGCGGGGTAGCCTAAATTTGAACTTGATAGGGAGCTCCACCCAGAATACTCCCCCATCAACCCTTCCGTCCAACTTCGCGACATCCGTAAACATGTTTGCTATGCTCAGTCTCCAAAAGTAAAAGTACCGCTCGCTACCAGCGAGGGTGTACATTGTTCAAGCACCATGGGGATGAACTATGAGTTTCTAAGTATACTTGAGTGTCCGTAGCTTAAAGCTAACTTGTGGCCCGACCACCTATATGGTATATTTACATTTTAGACGGGATACCATTTTTGTGGAACGTTTTAACCCCCTAATTCAACAGTAGATGGGTCTAGTTTGCCTTTTTTCGGGAAAGGGCAAAAAAACACTTATAATAGAGGGATTTAACGGGTTAAAATGTAGCACAAAAATATTTTCCATGAAGTTCTACTATAAGTCTCTTAAAACACCAAAACTCGAAGTCCAACTTAAACGCCTGAAATATGTCAAAACCGAAAATGCGTTTAAGGGATAATTCCATTGGTGTGTGTTTGAACCCTATTGTTTTAGTGAAACTTCAATATATGCAAGCCACAGTATGTATTTTCTTTGCTAGCTCATTATCCATGTAGTTCCCAGGGATGACCTGGTGGTGCCTTGCGAAATTTTTAAAATCCTGCAGTGAATTCTAATCGCAAATCGATTCCATAGATATGTGTAAACAAAAATACGCAAGCAGCCGTAGGCGAACAGCCGAATAAACGAATAAAATAAAAACACAACAACCATCAAACAAAAAAACCACAAAAAAAACACAATTGACGAAAACCTACAACTCCAGCGGTAAAAATTAACCAAGTTGTGTGAGCATTTGGAGTATTTTTGTTTGTTTTTTACTCTCACTTCTTAAACCACTTCCTTTTGCTACTTAAACCGACTAAATTCAGATTATGTAAATGCATAAAAATCAAATAATCTTAACTGAATCGTAATCTCAGCAATCAATTTGGTTTAATGCCCAAATACATAAAAACCATCACAGCGATCACCTATACATCCATACTTATTTATGTTTTTTTCTTTTTTCGATTTTTTATTTCTCTTAATTTAAATAGCATTCATTAATGCCACTAAACATTTTAATTACACTGAAAAATGTCAGGCCCTTGGGCTCCTGATAGACGAGCAGCATTAATTAATGGAATCTCTTACATTCATGGGTCTTAAAAAATGCATCAAATTAAAAAGTAAATAAAACAAGTCATCAACATAAAAAGATAAAAATACATTCTACGAAATCTCTACCGCTTTTACCCTCCTATCAGATGCTAGAAAATGATTACAAAGTACAAGATGTCACTAAGATGCCACTTGTTATCAGACAGACAGAAACAAAAACTCATAAAACAACTCACAGAGCTCTGCGTTTTCCTCCTCCGTTTAGTGTGAAAGCTGCTAAATCCACTTATCCTAACTTTCCAGTTAGTTATAAATGATTGAACCTCTACTCTGTAAGGTTTTGTAACCACAGACTGAAATAAATAAAAGGTAAACGGGTGGTCAAATTATGTGTGTTCGTTGTGGGCTCAGCACAGCAACGAAAATGAACAGACCAAAGCGATCTGTCCAACGATTCATTTTTAATAATATGGACGTCGTAGACGAGGCAAGCTCTGGTAGGACAATCGTCGATAATTTCGATAAAAATAATGGAAATCGTGAAGTCATATGAGTGGTAATTTCATTGTTCAGAATTAGAACATTAACCAGAAACTCATCTGAATCCATTGTATACTAAAGACTGATCTCAAGAATAAGCTTTCTGTATGACTGCGAAACGAATTTACCAATTTATATACACAAGAAAACCTTTTTGGACCGAATTGACGTCTGCGACTCTTTGCTGAAATAGCACGAATCCAATATATTTTTGAAGCGGATGGTAAATGGCGATGAAAAATTAGTCACTTAAGAGAAGAGCAGTCAAAAATGATTGTGATCAAACCGCGATATGAACATTCCCGAACGATTGCTAACCCCAGATTGAGAGCTAAGATAGTTTTTCTGAGAGTTTAGAGGAATTGAAAGAGAATCATTCATTGGGTCAGACACTCACCACGGACCTCTACTATAAACAACTGACCAGACTGGGGCCAAGCGATGAACCAGAAGCGATCAGATTTGGCGAATAGGAAGGGCGTTGTGTTTCTTCAAATCAAAGCCAGGGCGCACATCTCATTAATGACGCGCTAGAAGTTCTGAGAAATTAGATGGGGCATGCTGTCGCATTCGGCGTATAGCCCAGACCCGCTGCCAATCATTTGCACAATTTTCTTCATGACCCCAAGAAAAGCTTTTGAAAATAAGCTGATTAAGTTTTTTACCAATAGAGATGACGACTCTTCCAATCAGGGATTTATGGAATTGTCTTCAACTGAACAAAATTTATCGAAACAGGGGCGTGTATTTGAACGAAATCCTCGAAATAAAGCGAAAAATGCTTAGAGTTTTTTAGATTACGCACTACTACAAACTGAGAAACTAATAAATTATGGAAAATTTTCAGCTAAGGAGATAAACGATTAACAAATTTCCGATGCAATTAAACGATTTTTAGATCGCCATATAAGAAGGGAAGTCGGAGGAGTGAGATTTCTAAAGAAATTTAGATTATCCGATTATCGCGGAAATGTAGTGAGTGTGTAAGGAGAGAAATCACCCAGTCAGGAAGGCCATTGTACTACATCCGGATATAATACAGTAGAGGGAATAGAGAGACTGGATAAATATAGTATGGATGGTAAGACGGAAAAATTTGTTTGAGGTCGCTTTTCCGCGAATCTTTTCGATTCATTGTGAATCTTAATACATCCGGAAGAGGAGGAGTATGCACTTTATCTATACTCAGTACATCGCACTCCAACAGCCTAAGTCTGATTGTACAAAACGCCGGACAGTTACAAAGAAAATGCTCCTCATTCTCACGACAGGATAGGCATATTGGGTCGCCAATGATTCCCATGGTAGCCATATGTTGGCCACAGGCGTTGTGCCCCGTGATAACGCCCACCAGTACTCCAAGGACCTTCCTACTAAGTTTTAGGAGAAAGTTAACTAATTTCCTACTTGGTTCTTTCACAAATCACTTAGCTACTCTGCAGGAGCCCCACTCAGACCAACGTCTTCTATGGGGGGACCTCACGAAGTCGTCAACCCATAGGTCCAAGAGTGAATATTGCCAAACGCGACCTCTATATCGAAAAAGACGACTAGTGATAATTCTTTAAAGGTTACGCATTTTTCCATCTCTGCTGCGATTTTGTGAAGCAGGTACAAATTCCACGGAGTTGTTTGTTCCTGCAAAGGGCTGAGATGATAATGCTGTTAAAAGAGATCCATGTTGCAGCACAGAGGTCCAAGTTGCCAATTTTTTTTTTACTTTAGGTTCGATTTTTCAATGTTAGTTTAACTGTGATGAATTTTTTGAAACAAAATTTAACGTTCAAACTTAGTTTAACTAGAAAGCTTAAATAAACTAGCACCCAAAAATCGGCACATAGTGTATCTTCCCAACACTTGGAATCAAACACTTTCTTTCCCCAACACTTGTCAATTCTCATAATTCCATTTACGCACCACCTAGCACTCATAGTAAAGTCTTATGGTAAATTTCTCTCAGATTTTCATTTTCACAATTCTTCATTTCATCATATTTATTTCCTTTTCAACCTTATTCCACATAGTTTTGCTTCAAGTCAAAGAAACTGCAATCAAAATGCAATCCATTGGAACGCACCGCAGCGAGAGTTACAAAGCAATCACTTGGAATTATGAACACATGAATGGACATGGAAAAGTTGTCTACGCATAAGCAGTGACAGTCGAGCCAAATAGACCAAGTGGATCAATGGACGGACAGCAAAAGGCAGACTAAGCGACCGACAAGCCTAGAAGCCGATAACCGGCAATCAGCAACCAACTTTTGTTGAACGGCCGTTGAAACCGCTCGGATGTGAACAATGGACGGCGACGTATGGGTGGCACTGAAAATATGAAGAATGATGGCGGCAACAGTGAGCAGCAAAGAAAAAAAACAACATATCTAGAATTGAGGATAAAAAGCAGTGAATTCAGTATCTCGATTAACTAGAATCTAAAATTAATTCAATCATCAAGACGTGCGAGAAGCGAGAGCATGTGATTGCTCATTGAGGCGTGGATACTTTTGTGTGTGCGTTGCGTACGTGCATTTTGAAATCGGGGAGATTGATACAAAATATATGTATGTACATATACAGTTGTGGACAGAAAAATGTAGATAGGCAGTAAACTTGCTTTCAAAGATTTATAGGGTCTAAGAAGTGTAAGATTATGCGGGTAGACTACTTTTTTTAGCATAACTATTTGCAATATATGGCTTTGTAAATTATTACGTATAAAATGTGCATTGAGAAAAGTAATCACGCTATTGCAAGTAAAGTTAAATTTAAATAATTTCGAAAAAAATTATCTATAGCAACAAGAAAGCTACGAAAAGAAAGTAGAATATCCAAGCCAAGAAGTGGGTGAAGTCAGATTTGGCTAGTCCGCCTACAGATACGGCAGAATGAAGAATATTGCGAAAACCAGGCTCAGAATACATAAAATAGCTCCAAAGGGTCGCTGTATGGATTAGGCGAGAATTCATATCAGCCGACACAACTCTGACGATGTCATGGTGCAGATCTAAACTAGTCAACTCCTGTAGGAAGGCGATCAAATATCTTCGTTGCGCAGGTAACATTTCTCTAATCTGGATTCCAGGACATAGGAACATAGAGGGAAATGAAATGACTGATGAGCTTGCCAGGAAGGGAATTGAATTGGTCTCAGAACCTCCAACCCGGTCAGCGACATCCCCATGACTGTTGTTAAAGGAGAACTGCACAAATTATTTCTCAGGAAAGCGCAGAAAAAATTGAGTTCCATTTCTTCATGTGCTATTTCGAAAACCCCGTGACTTCAGTACACTAGATGGAGGACTCAGAAAGTCCTGGGTACCCGTCATTGAACGATCGACACACACGCGGAAAAGCTTTGTTTACCACTTAACCGCCATTTCAGAAGCTGTGGTTACCTTTCAGAGAAGAAAACTGTTGAACTCTTTCACTGTAAATGTCCGGGTTTGGCAGGTAGACGATTAAGGTCACTGGGTGTCCCTTTTTTCGATAGCCTTGGGCAGTGCGCTAACTTAAATACCATCAATCTGCTCCATTACATCAACATATCAACACATTCGTTGCTGTAGATATCTGTCTGTTGGAGGTCTCATAATGGTATCAAAACTGTGCTTTAGTGCTTCTTGTGGAGTACCAGAGTGGTACTTCAACCATTTCACATACCTACCTAGCTAAAAGCACATAGGACGGCCAAGATCTTTGCCTATGCAGATGCCATAGCCACCACCAGCAGAAACTTACAACTGGAGCAGTGCTTGGCCTAAGAATTAGCCAACGGTAACCAACATAGTACTACCGCGATCCGCAAGCAGGAGGCGACCAAGAGTACGTGAGCATGAATGGCTACCATTTCCCGGATGTTGAGACTTTTGAAACTCCATATAAAGGCAATGTGATGAAAACGATTATCAGCGAACGATTAGAGAGAAACAGTTCAAGAAAAATACCTAGACCAATGAAGGAAAAATACGAGGGGAGAATACAAAACAATAACACAAAGGTTGGACGCAGTGAGATTTCTTAATTCCGAGAGCATCAGATGGACAAGACACGTGCGACCACGAAAGAGGGCGGATAGAGTGCAAAATAGATTACTCGAGACTTTGATGACAAGCGCACCAAGCCAAGGAAGACCCAAACTACGGTAGAAAGAAGAAGTTGCTGAGAACATTATAAAAGTGGGAGTCAGAAACTGGGAGGAGGCAGCATGTAAACGTCAAGAATGGCGAAAAGGCTCACAAGGAGCTGTAGCGCCGAACGATGATAATGATCTCAAAATAAACGCCTTCCCTTCTTAATCCGAAAAGCACTTAACTCCCCTTTAAGATATCGTTTGATGAATTAAGATTTGTATAATTCTATTCGTCTCTTTATCTGAGTCTACTCAGTTTCCACAAATGTTTGGCGAATTGGCGGACTCGAATTCGCCAAACATTGCAAATTTTTATACTACATTTTATATAACCTCAAAACGCACCTTTAAGCCAAAACACTTTGAAAACCAGCCACCCTTGGTCTAATCTGATTTCACATTCGAATATTGCGTAAGCAGCATTCCATGCAGCTTGGGAATTTAAATTTTAAATAATTAAAATACATTTAGACACCAGCGGCAAAGTGTTTTTTTTTTCACATTAAGTTTTTCTCAGGGCATTGGTTCGCCTTCTAGGCATCATTTGCGTTATTATTTCAGCATGCATGTCCATATATTCATATAAAGAGTAATCGAATTTCACCACAGCGGTGCACTTAATTTGATGTATAATAAGCATAATTAAATATAAATTATTTTTTTTTTTTACATAATAAATGTAAGAAAAAATACAATAAAGGCACGAACAAACTACTATTTGAGGGAAAAAAATGTAATTTTATTTGAGACACTAAAATGTTACCTTCCTCACAGCCCTCACATACAAAATTATTTCTTCTCATAGCGGTCAGTATTCATAGGCTACTTGACTGAATCAAACTATTACTTTTCTGTTGCTGATAATTTATTTTCACTTGGCATTCGGCCATCCATTCATTGACCATTTTTCCATGACAATTGCAGCCGCATGCGTTTGAGTCATCAATTCCCTGCTCTTTTCTTCCATTCAAATACTGAATCATTATCGAGCGTACGCTTTTTTGTTATGTAGAAATGGCGTATATGCGCATGTGATTTATTATAAAAATTTGTACTTTGAGTATAGTAATAAAAATTAGTATTGAATCCTAAATGGACGGGTTTTTAATTAACCTACCCTTGACTGTAAGCAAACTAGTACAAAACGATGCAGAATGTGTGCGCGAGGATTCCAATTTTTCGCCGACAGCACTGCCAGTTTTATGTAGCTTAAGGTTACTATTCCAATGAAACAAACTGAGAAATATAATGAGTAAGAATCCCTTGTAAAATCGCTGTCATCTAACAATGTTGATAGATTACCGGGTTTGGCTATCCGAAACAAGCAAAACTGTGAGAGTAACTTCGGCTGCCTGGGGATACAGCAGCAGAATTCACCCCACTCATTTAATTCATATTCACACACTCGTCCAAGCATTCGTTCTTCAGATGGCAACGAAGTAACATGGGCGGAGACTGCGTTGTTATTTTTTTTTTGTAGCTCAGTTTTTTCGTAAACAAACCGCTGTCATGACTCCGGTTACGTAACTTTTGCTCAATTGCTGTAGCAGGTTAAACTCCTACCTATCCAGAATCGACTCCGACATACTCAGTATACGTCCAGCATGTGAAGGCATACCGCACGACACTAACCACCTTTCTACATGTTCCATGAAACCCACCTTATACCCCTCTCCTTCTGGATATAACCTGTCGAAACAGTACGTTTTCTGGGTCTACCGTTAGGTGAGTTAGATGAAGACAACCGATAACTACATCGCACTGGCAGGGTTTAGCAAGCTGCTACAACAGCAATAACAACCTATTTACGTCATAAAATTCCTTCAAAATCGCTACGAGCCGGTTAACGGTCAAATATTGGCCACATCTCTGCATTATGTGCTGGGAATTACCGAAGTGACATTTTATTTTTGTATACGGCTGCTTGTGACTTTTTATAGGGTCTGGTAGGCACCGGTTCAAAACTTGTACAAATGTATGTAACGCTTGGAAATTGGCATAGTAAATAACATTATCACATAAAAATGGGCAGTTGGAGGAGTTCAGTGTTTCAAAGCAAAACTAGTATCGAAAAGGAACAGTTCAAAACCAGTCTTAAGAGCGTTCATTTTACTGCATGGCAATCACGTCAGTCTTGAAAGTTACTTCAACTAATATTGCAATCAAAGTGTCAGCTTGAAGAAATTGACGTTACATTATTCTCCAGCAAAATGCCACGCAATACGACACTCGATCGTCTGGTGCATTGCAAATATGTATGCATACATGTAGACAACCATAGCTAATTATAGGTTAAGTTGGATTTGAGTGCAATGCATTGAGGCAAATGACATGGAATTTAGGTAGGTAGATGCACTTTTTAGATCGATATGATTTTTTTATTATATTTTACCTATTTTTTTTTAATGTTTTTTTTTATTTTATTTTTGTGTTATTGTATTTTGTGTTTTTTCTTTTTGTTTTTGTTTTTTAATTTAATTTTTTAAATTTAGTTCTTTTAATTTAATTTTTTTTTTTCTTTTTTTAATATTTTTCTTTTTTTAATTTAATTTTTTTTTTCTTTTTTTATTAATTTTTTTTTTCTTTTTTTATTAATTTTTTTTTCTTTTTTTAATTTAATTTTATTTTTTCTTTTTTTTCTTTAATTTTTTTTTTCTTTTTGTTTCTTTTTTTAATAAATTTTTTTTTCTTTTTTAGTTTAATTTTTTCCCCCTTTTTTTCATTTAAAATTTTTTTTTCTTTTTTTAATTTATTATTATTTTTTAATTATAAAACATTAGCGCGATAAAAAATAGATTTCTTTCTAAGGAACAAATACAATAATATCGGACATAGCAAAATGTGTAGCGCTACGATAACCGTGCAATGGGCTGTCATGTAGCCTCATAGTAAGTCAACAAAGACCGCCGCTAGGCAGGAACTATTTGCCTACACATACGAGAACCCACATTCATGACTTATTATAGTAGTAGGTTGCACTATACAAAATTCTATGGTAAATAGATGACCTCTGATAAGATAAAAAATTGATGGCACGTCGCCAAGTGCCAAACTTCCTTTTGTATATAAACAAAGCCAAAGGCTAACCAGAAAATAGCAAACAAAAATGTGTGTTTGGATATACTTGGATATGTAGGCAGGCACTTACTCCTCTACAGGTGCCGTATGAGGGTTGCTTTTGTTATCCAACATTTTGTGCCTGCAGTTGGCATTTATTGATGGTGCAATGCTGTAGCGGCTTAGTTGAAAGTAAGCGTGGTATACAAATTTGTATGTGTATGTATGTATGTGTGTATGTTTGTATTTATAGCTCATGGAATATAGAGGAAATGTTACCAAGTGCACCTGCCTCTCAGCGAATGGAATGCGAAATAAAACAGCATGTTGCAAATTGCTTACCTGCAAAGAAACAAAAAAAAAAAAGGTGACTTTTAGTAAAAGATAAATAATATAAAAGTTTATTGCTAATAAGTGTTTAAAAAGGTAAAATTACTAAGGTATTCAGTGAATTCTACCCGTTTGCTCAGCAACGAATTGTTTTTAATTTTACTCAAATTTTAATGCAGCAAATTAAGGCGAGAGGCCACTGCTGAAAGTTTAAAAAAATAGTTTTGCTTGTTTTGTTTTTGGTAATTGCTTTTATTGATGTTGCTTAAAAGATGCTCTACGACCTTAAAAACTGCATATTGAAAGAATAAAGATGGGGAAATTTTTAAAATTCATATAATTTGAATTTTGCCACAGATCCTTTTAGTTCGATGCGTACCGTATCAACCGAGAAGGTTAAACAAGTTTACCTCTAAGCTTTATTTTTATTTTTCAAGTTGGCGCTACTCAAAACTCAAAGAAATCTGCAGTGGCTAATTTGAGAATTGAGCACACAATTACATATTGAGATTTTAATTTCTATTTAAACAGTTTTCCGTCGACTTTTTTCCTTTTTTTTTTGTGTGAAAATTCTGAATATAATTTTATAAATTTTTAAAAGCTTTACGTTTTTGTAAAAATCGATGTATCAAAAAAAAAAATGCTACTTCTGTTTTTAAAGTTCCTCACATGTAGAATAAAAAAAATTAAGGTCAATTAAAACATACAGGTGTGTGGTAGGTCAACTAAGTGGGCTTCAAAATACAGACTTTCGCAAAAGAAGAACTCTGCAGTCGCATTTTCTTTTGAACTGTTTAAAAAAAAGTAACAATTGTTTATACTTTTTATGACATACACAAAAGAAAAGGCCGTCTTTCGGAATTTCGATTCATTTCATTGTCGCGCACAAAAAACTTTTGAGGCATGCGTATTTTTCCTCCGCTACAGTGGCAAGTTCTTCAATCAGCTTTGCAGCAAAATTACAAATAAACCTATAGACATAATTGCAAACTTCTCCACCACTTAAGCATGGACTTGGCCATGCATTTGATTCGGAGGGTAAATAGTTTTCCATCTCATAAGGATGAAATTTTCATGCCGTAAGCAACAACAGCAAAGGAGCCGTAGATAAAATATTTTAGTAGAGCGAATTCCTTGTAAACGTGGCCAAATGGGGATTGTTTAATATTGTTGTAACTATGTCAGTCAAAACCACTTCATTTTTAAGTGTCGACATCTTCATTCCCTACAAATATACGAAGAGGGTACGAAAATTTGAAAATTTATCATAAATTATTTAGTTTTAGAGCACCTGAGAAATTTTTACCATTATTTTCCCCACATATTGGCAATCATTATATATAAAAATGAATGTTTGTCTGTATGTCATCGATGAATTCAAAAGCTACTGGACCGATCATTATACAAATTAGTATATATATGTATTTTTTGACGGAGAAGGTTTCTAGAATATGCTCATTCATGCCACTCGCCACCAGGGGGCGCTGCATCATCAGGAATTGCGGCAACTGTTTTGGATGGTGGCCGAACAGCGCATTCAGCATTGAAACTGCCGTTGAATTTGCAAAATACTGAGGCACCAACATGCAACATCAGCAAAAACTCTGGAAGGAAAAAAGTATTCCACACGTGTCAAATTATCATATGGGACGAATGTACAATGTCTCACAAGAAAGCATTGGAAGCGCTGCGAGATTTGAGAGGAAACAAACGGATCTTCGGTGGCGCATTCATTTTATTGTCTGGAGATTTTCAACAAACACTGCCCATTATACCACGTTTCGGTAAGCCTTTACTACAGCAAATGAAGGAGATCTCAGACATCGAGATAAAGGATTTGCTGCTATACTTGGACCTCATTAAATGGATCTGACTTGGAAACAAAAAAAAAACATAACATCATCACACGAGATAGTGATAGTAAAACGGTGCTGGTCACTAATTAGGAGCATTTCAGTGGAAATGTTCAACCACCTCAACAACAACAACTATTTCGTAATTGATTGTCAGGACCCAATAGAATAAATTAAGAACTTAAAATCGGAATAATTTATAAGTAAACATTCTATTTATGTTTCAAAGCAGACGGGCTTACTACCTCAACATGTCTATTTAATAAGAATGAAGTTATTTAATCACTTCCGCTGTTTTATTTGCAATCTTTACATCAAATTCTAATCTGAATATGATGTCAACTTTGTTCTCTACAACAATTGCGCTGCCAGTAGAACAAAACGTACGAAATGCTTTTGCTGCTTGTAACAAGAGACAGATGATACCGCAGTAAGCTGACCACCCACCATGCCATAACACTTTTATGTACTACAATAAAATCTGAGCAAAAAATCAAGTCATTAAAAGAGTAAGAAAACGCAAAGCTTGCAAAACTTATACTTTTTTGCACACACATCGCACATGCAATTAAAATTAATAGCATTCAAATACAAAAATGTAATTTATACTGTCACAATGACATTGTGTGCATTAAAATTTCGCTTCACTCGCACTAAATGTCAACTACCGAAGAGGATCAAATGTTGATTGCGTGCACAATAAACAAAAATTATAGACTAGTAGCGGCAGCGACGACGACGGCGGCAATGGCAATGCAATAATGCCGAGTATCAAATGGCAAAAACTGTAAAACTGCTAATGAATAGAAGCTCAACAACTGACAGGTTAGAAGGAAAGGCGGAGAAAACCGACCGACCGACCGACAGACCAATTGGAATGACAGACCAACTGACGCTAATAAAAATATCTAAATCCAACTAATGTGATATACAATAACTCCGGCTTAAAACTAAGCCAATTGGCAGTGATATCACCCTCGCAAAACAAAAACGCAAAAAAAAGTTAGCGAGCAAACGAAATGCGCTCCACATGCAATGAATGCTTGCCTGCTTGGTACGACAAACTGCCGCCTAAGCGCTCACGTGAGTCCATCACCACTATACACTATCAGTAGTACAGCCATTGCGCGCGGGGCACGAGGTGGGCGGATATTAATGCTGCGGCGCCGCCAAATGACAAATCCACTTATGCATTACAAGTACACAGCAGCGATACAAGCCAAGTATGTGGCGATAATGCATTGAATGTATCACTCGGCAAAAGTGGCAGAGTTCATCGAAGAAGAAGAAGAAGAGAAAAGTAAGAAGAAGAAAAAAAAACATTTCCAACAAATAATAAATAAAAGTATAGAAAAACATAGAAACTGCAACAGCAGAGAGAAAAATGTAATCAATAACCGCAGCGTAGCAATGCGACACTGACAGACGAGTGGACGAATGTACCTATGAACAGATAGACAAACGGTCGTGAAGTCACGCTGAAGCCAAACAAAAAGGCCAGCAGCGCTCACATACGCCAGCGTGTAAAAACGATCGAAAAAAATATGAACAGACAAATGCACGTACATCGCTATTTCTGCAGCTCTCTGCAATAGTTGTGGAAATCGGACAATAACCTTCGAGGTACTGCCCTTTCTGCGTAATTTTTATTAAAAAAATGTCTAAAGTTCCAAGTACTCGCCTTATTGGTAATAATTAGTAATACTAGCATGTCTCAATAAGCCGAGGTTTCGTCGCGGATGATAAAGAAATTTTGATCGATCAATATTTTATTAATTTTCTGATTTGAAAAATTACGAAGGGTATTTAAATAGTGACGCCTAAATGTCAGTAGTGAATAACTATGTACAATTTTACACGATAGAACAACGCGTTAAAAACATTGAAACTTATTATGAAAATAGACGATCTTTAAAAACAAAATATCGCAAAATTGTGAGTTTTTAGTAGAATAATCATCCGAATGAGTAGGCAATTCAAAGGTTGGTGAAAAAATTTCTAGCGCTTCAAACTGGTTCTATCGATAAACAGAAAAAGGAGGAGCAGACCAAAAACTGGACGTTCTGTTCAGAATAAGTGCTGCAGTAGCCCCAAGTGTTGCTGAACAAACTTCAGTTTCGACGTTCACAACAATTAGGCATTCATGAATTGAATGTTGGCGGATTTTAGCTGTAAACCCACTCAAGGTGGACATTTATTTGATGCCACTTTTCGCATATAATTCTAAGATTCCTACAGTTCTTAAGAGACGTATTTTGAATAAAAATAGTGTAACCTGAAAGAATCTACATGTTCCACGTTTTACTTTAAAACAACGTCTAGGCGAGTATTTTGAAAGACCCTTTATTTACAAGGTTGCTTAATAAGTTTGGCGGTTCGATAAGAGAGGGTGTTGCTACTACCCTTAATTTTCTGCATATGAACGTATGTGAAGTTTCATTTCAATCTGTCAGTTCATTCTTTGTTTACAAGCCATTTAGTATCGACGTCTAATGGCTTTTTCTACAATGGAAAAAATCAAGTCTCGTGCAGTGATTGAATTTTTATTTTTGCAGGTTTAAAAACAACGGAAATTTACGTACGAATGTTGAAAGTGTGTAAGGACTTTTCGCCATCAATTAGTACAGTAGAAAGATGGGTTGCTGAATTTAAAGCTGGTCGTACAAGCCTTGAAGACAATCCACGTCAACGGCGTCCAAAAACATCAACTACACCAGAAATCGTAGAAAAAATACAGGATATCGTATTCGGAAATCTTCGAGTGGTTGAAAGAGATGTAGTAGAAGCTTTAGACATCTCATTGGGCAGTGTAACCAATATTTTGTCTGAAGTAACAATGCAACAAATACTCATTCGAATGCAAAATTTTGAGCAACATTTAGAGCGTTTTCGAAAGGATAAAGTGGTTTTCGCGCATCGATTCATCACTATGAATGAGACTTGGGTCTATCAATATGATCCTAAATCAAAACAGGAAGCCAAAGAGTGGTGTGAACCTGGTTCTTCGGCTCCGAAACGAGGTCGTGTCGAGAAATCGGTCAAAAAGTTGTTAGCATTAGTTCCTTGGGATGCGAAACGAATTTAGTTTGTAGACCACTTGCAAACTGGTAAAACAATAAATTCTGAATATTAGAGCAGCTAAACGTAAAAATTTGTGAAAAAGACCCAGTTTGCAAAAGCAAAAAAACTCTCTTTCATCAGGTCAATGCACCGTGTATTAAGAGCATTTTGACAACGACTAAAATCGATGAATTAAAGTTCGAATTGTTGGAGCATTCAACAGATTTGGTCCCTAATGACTTCCATCTGTTTCCAGAACTAAAAAAATGCATACATGGAAAGAAGTAAACAAGTGCTGGCGAGAAGTAAACAAAGATTTTTTTAATAGACGGATAAATTCTTTTTCGTGTGATATGCATTTTATTATAAGTAAGTGAGCTCAAATGTTGGTTTCGTTTATCACTTCTCTAAAACTTACATATTGCATGCCTACAGCAGCTATCAATATCATAATCCCGGCCTCTGGAATGGTGAGCGAGCAATTCGAAGAATATCCTTCTATGTAACTCATTATCGCAACTTCAGTTTTATATGCGAATTTAGTTCTGGATGTAACAAAAATTTGCTCGGAATGACTCGCCAGATATGGTCAACTCAGGTTAAGTTGTAAGAAGCAGCAATCAATTCCAAAAAATCGCAGAGTGCACTAGTGACCAACGAAGATGTACCTAGTCCTATTCCTGCATGCCCTTAATCCATCCCGATTTATTGGCGCAACTAACCAGATCCAGAGACTGTGCCTAACTGTCCAGATCCGCATATATATGACTGTTCAGATTCTCATATAAATGACATCCTGTAGACAGTTATAATTTCGAGATTGTAAAAGACTACGTTTATTTAGGAACCAGCATTAACACCGGTAACAATGTTAGCCTTGAAATCCAACGTAGAATTTCTCTTGCCAACAAGTGCTACTTTGGACTAAGTAGGCAACTGAGCAGTAAAGTCCTCTCTCGACGAACAAAACTAACACTCTACAAGGCTCTCATCATGCCCGTCCTAACGCAAGGCGCAGGAGCTTGGACGATGACAACATCCGATGAAGCGACGCTTGAAGTGTTTGAGAGAAAGATTCTGCGAAAAATTTTTGGACCTTTGCAGGTTGGCAACGGTGAATATCGCAGGCGATGGAACGAAGAGCTGTATGAGCTTTACGACGACATAGACATAGCGCAGCGAATAAAGATCCAGCGGCTACGTTGGCGGGGTCATGTCGTCCGAATGGATACAAACGCTCCGGCTTTGAAAGTTTTCGATGCGGTACCAGCTGGTGGGAGCAGAGGAAGAGGAAGGCCTCCTCTGCGTTGGAAAGATCAGGTGGAGAAGGACTTGGCTTCACTTGGTGTGTCCAATAGGCGCCGATTAGCACGAGAAAGAAACGACTGGCGCGCTTTGTTAAATTCGGCCAAAATCGCGTAAGCGGTTATCGTGCCAATTAAGAAGAAGAAGTGTTGAGTCCCACATTAGTCCATCTGCCGAGCCGGAACGACCACCAAATTTATGTCCGGTCAAGAACTGTCACTTCATCAGCATTCACAAAACATGTATAGGGAATGTTTATGCTGCTAGAACAACAACAACCTGTAGCAAAATTCCTTCGCAGAGAGTCGAGGATATGTGGGACCACTTACCGGGCACAACCATGGGGAATGACATATAAATACCATAAACATCATCTACGATCTACTGTGTACATCTTATTTGGAGGATGAAAATAGCACAGAGCGTTTTCTCTATCGCCAGACTTAGATGGTATATTTTTTAATCTGATGTATTGAGAATGGACGAACCACATGCTCTTCCCACCGACCAACTGCTAAGATTCATAAACAAAATGCTGAGGAGTAATGAGCCTCCACCAGACCTACCTCGCTCTATCCTTTAATTTCTATATCAAAGCCTTAAGTAGAATAGAAAATATTGCCTCTTAAGTGCTTGGGGAAAAATTTCGGGTCATTCACAATTCCAATCCATTCCAGTAGCTTTTCTACCTTTTCGCTAAACTTTTGATAAAAGAAATTGTTGACCATACCCCAAGTTAGGCGTTGCCGTTCCAAGCGCTCTTCAGTCGCAAAGGCTAAAGAAAAGACAAATTTCAGGGCAGCTGCATTTAACTTTAGTCCAACTTTGCCGCTATGTGAATGGTGCAATTGCGTAGAGCTTGGCTAGAAAACCGCTGCGGTAGTACGGATTTGTAAGATTTCTGTTTGTTTGTCCATTTTTGAGCGCCCATTAATCTCATGTTCACTTAGAACCCTATCACCAGCTATCAGTTACTTCTACCGAAGAAGAGAAATTGTGGTCAAAATAAGTATCTCTTCTACGCTCCTTATCGTATTCCATTTAAACTAATCAATCTTGGAGCACTCTTAGATGCAGAGTATCATAGATAAACCATTGGCATAATCATTTTTTAAAACGCGCAAAGTATTTTAGGAAAATCTTATCTAAAAGCTCTTATTTGTTGACATTGATAAGGAAAAGGGTGGTAGCTATAATTTAAGCGTAATGAGAGGGAGAAATATTTTACACACATTGTAAAGACCCGTTGAGAAATATTTATGTTGCCGTAACATAGATGTACATTTTCAAGGGCCAACGCGTGATTAGAAATTGCCCACCGCCAAGCCGCAAACCTCAACATCAGAGATCACGCGCACAGATAAGCTAAATTGCTTAAGTTAGTAAGCTGCGCGTGAATTGAGCAAATTAAGTTGAGTTAATTTAATTTATTCAAAGTGTAATAAAAAATAAAAAAAAATTGTTAAAATATTAAAACAAATAAATCATGAGGCAAGGAAAGCTGGTAACGCATGAAGATGTTAAGAAATTTGGTTTATTTCATTGTTATGGTCTTTTTCGCACTACCAGCAGACATTTTTATGTCATACCAACAGCTACGTATGAACAGCTGAATTCAGCAAGCCTACTTTTGCACAGCCACAGGCACATACACACATACATACGTCTACTCAGTTTAAGTGGAATGGTACCCCCATTAATGCCACAACCAACTAACAATCATAGAGCAGCTTGGCACTCAAAGCATTTTGGGGTCGACAACAAAAAAAACAACAAACACAACAAGAACAGCAGCAACAGCAACAACAATCATTCGAATAATTAGTCAACTAACCAACATTTCTGTTGAAGCATGAAATTTAAGCCACTTAAAGCCTGAGTACTGAGTACATTTCAACTGGCTTTTCACTTTTCGCAGCCGAATAAAATTAAATAAAAGTGTAAAAATAAATCATAAATTTTTACTTGGTCATTGTTTTGATCTCGAGCTAAGAAACCGAACTGCGAATGCGACAGTAACTAAGAGCGCAAGCGTTGAGAATTAGCGAAAACGTATTGGAAGAACAGGTAGAGGAAAGTGATTTTAAAAATTTTCTAAATTGAGGCGTTTAAAATACAAATATTTAGTTGTGCCGCGCTAAAAAACAAAATGAAGTAAACAAAAATAAAATTTATTTACAGCAGAAATTAGCAAAGGAATTTGACCCACAGACCTCAAAGTGGAACCACATTTTTTGGAGTTTTCTTTTTGCCCCTTTGAACCGGTACAGGCTACATCATACAGCACAAAGTCGACTCAAAGCGCAGTCACACTGAAGATTGTAAAGTGGCGGCGCAGCAGAGAGTGGCCGTTCGGTTGGAATGCGGTAGAAAAATAAAAACAATTGTTTGCGCGCTCCAAATGTTGCTAGGTAATAAGCTTAAGAGCGGATCGTGGTGAGAAAAAAGCCGAGAAATGTGATATGAAAATAAATGGGAAAATAATACTGTTACTTTAAAGATTCAAAGTAGTAGTGCAATGTTTACGGAAAGGAGAAGAAAAGTGCAAAAATAAAAAAAACAAAAGCGCAGTTATATGGAAAATGAAGGTAGTTTGTGTATTATGGCAGTAAAATTAAACAAAAAAAAGAGTAAATTAGCCAAATACAGAGTTATGCAAAAAACAAAAATTACTAATAATAAATGAAAAAACAAAAATATATAAAAACAAGTGTTACGTAGGAAAAATAAAAGGGAAAACATGAGAATAACTATTGAATAATAAAAAGAGTTTATTAAACATAAACTATAAAAACTTTAATACCATTAATTAAGTAAACATTATTACCTAAAAATTTATGTACAGTACTTTCTCGATATACGAGCCCCACGATTACTGCGAAAACTCCATTAAAGCGATAATTAAGGTAAAAACAAAAATTAAAAAAAGTGCGTGTTCAAGTGCGTTCGAGGCAGGCAAAGAAAGAGGGAGAGACCCGAGGGAGAATGAGAGAGAAATAATATATATAGAAATAAATTCACAACTTTTGCAGAGAATACAAATAGACAAAAATTACAAAAAACAGAGAACGGTCGACCAGTAAACAACGGACACAGGCCGTAGCAACAACGCGCACTACTCCGAGCGTTTATCACCCTCACAAACGCAGCGATTCCAGGACCGTAGCAACGGCACAAATTACCGCACGGCAATATGAATAAATGGATATCACTTTATAGTACGCACAAGCACTAGCCAGGAAACAGAAATAAGCGCCAAAAAGTAGGCACCAAAAAAAAACCCAAAAAAAATCGGGACCAAAAAATGCGCCAAACAATAGGCACCAAGGAAATATAACGCCAAAAAGTAGGCACCAAAAATATATTTCCTACAAGCTTGCACCAACAAACAAGGGCCCAAAAAGTAGGCAGTGTTATTTCTCACTAGAAATTAGCAACCACAAGGAAAAATTCAGGAAAAATAGCCTAAAGTGTATCTAAGATAAGGTATACCTCTCTCTTTCCTTTTCCTCTACGTTATATCTTTTTTCTCTCTCGTGGAACGAAAATGCTCAAAACGTTGCATGGCCTTGAAATGTTGCTCTCCATTCTCGCTCGTCCATCGACACCTCAAAAAACGGGCTGCCGTAGCCGAATGGATTGATGCGTGACTACCATTCGGAAGCGCACAGGTTGGAATCTCCGTGCACGAAGTGCCGATTAATAGAAAAACTTATTTTCTAGTAGCGGTCGTCCCACAGCAGGCAATGGCAAACCTCGGAATATATTTATGCCATAAAAAAGGTCCGCATAAAAAATTAATTAATTAAAATATCAAATAATTAATCGTTCACAAAATAAAATGAATAAATCAAGAATTATTTTTTTTTATCAAAATTAAAACTAAATTTTCTGATGTTATCTTTTCGCTTTGAAATAATTATTTTGTGTTTATCAAAAGTAAAATGAAAAATAATGATTGTTTTTTTGACCGAAAATAAGACTTTCTTGATGGCGGCCGCCGTAGCCGAATGGGTTGGTGCGTGATTACCATTCGGAATTCACAGAGAGGTTGTTGGTTCGAATCTCGGTGAAAGCAAAATTAATAAAAACATTTTTCTAATAGCGGTCGCCCCTCGGCAGGCAATGGCAAGCCTCCGAGTGTATTTCTGCCATGAAAAAGCTCCTCATAAAAATATCTGCCGTTCGGAGTCGGCTTGAAACTGTAGGTCCCTCCATTTGTGGAACAACATCAAGACGCACACCACAAATAGGAGGAGGAGCTCGGCCAAACACCTAACAGAAGTGTACGCGCCAATTATTTATTTTTTTTTTTCTTGAGTGTTATTTTTTCTCTCAGAATTAAAAATTAATTTTTGAATTTTCTTTTTTTTGTTTTTTAGCAGATCGAAGAGCAGACCTATTGACCCATACACAGAGACTTACTGACAAATTTTGCTTCTTGTTGTTGTTAAAAAATAAAAATTCTGAATACAGTTCATTCCATCA
This sequence comes from Anastrepha fraterculus, assembly GCA_037575425.1. NCBI lineage: Eukaryota > Metazoa > Arthropoda > Insecta > Diptera > Tephritidae > Anastrepha > Anastrepha fraterculus. The sequence continues at coordinate 16,103 of JAYXIM010006467.1, read as the reverse complement.
TAAAACAATATACTAAATCGAAGTTTCAAACTTTGTGAAAATTAAAAAAAAAATTCAACGCATTTTCCTGAAAATACCAAACAGCTTTTTTTAGAAAATTTTATAGCCCATTGAATTTTGGTACAATAAATTGCAAGTGTGAAGTGGCTCAGAAATCGCGTTGATTTTTGAAACTTTTTTTGGCTGGCGGTTTTGCGCATTTGCTGCATATCGCGACTACTCTACATTTTTTCGCGACAAATTTGACACATAATGCTTATTGCGTGACATTCTGGCAAAAGTAAAAAAAAAATTCTTGTATAATAAAAATTTGATCCCCAGAAAATGTCACCTGATACATTCTAGATATTTTTATTTTTCACTATTGTACAGTTTTTCAGTCAAAAACTTACATGAGACTTAATTTGAGCAAAATATTTCAACTTCGCTGGTTTTCACCAGGAAACTAAGATTTCATGTCACCGCAAGCAAACAGAAGAAAATACTAAAATATAGTAATTTGGGCAAAAAAAAACAAGAGCTACAAATTCGATGTCGCCAAAACACCGTCACACAGTTTTTGTGACAACTTTCTTTCAAAGGCTAATGGCTTCACAATAAAGTAAATAAGTATTAGCTACATACATACATATGTATATTTGCATGCAAACCATTATAAGTATGTACAAACATATGTACATGCATAATTTTTGTGTAACTAAAATAAAAATAAATTTCACAAACCTGCACTAACCGGTACAAATTATGACCAGAAAGAAAATACAGCGAAATGTGTGAGTAAAATATTTTGTTGGCAAATGAAACTCATTGAATGTAGCAAAAAATAAAAAATAAAAATAAAAAATAAAAATAAAAAATAAAAAAATAAATAAAAATGTTGCTTAAGGAAAGCTAAGTTCAGGGGTTATGTTGTAAAGCTAAGTTATTCATATAATTTTCTAGTAAAGCAATTTAAATCATAATACTGAATAAAAACCTTTCTAGTAGAAATGAAAAAAATACGCGTCAAGCAATAATAGCCTCTCTTGAATGCTTAATTTTCTGCTCTCTACCCACAAATTTCTCCTAAAGTCCCCTCTAAACTCATTTATTCTAGGTAGGCGCTCTTGTTCCTCATTTTCACACATCATTAGTTATCATTATTGTTCAAACAGAAAAAAAATAAATAAATAAATAAGACACACACACATACACATAATACGCGTCTTTCATTTCTTCTATTGCCACTAATATACGCGTAAATACTACTAATCAACCAAAATGTTCCATGATTAATAATATCCTATGGCTATAGAAGTTTGCTTGACTACCGGAAATCTTACACGCGCACAACACATGTTTTAAAAACAAAAACAAATAAAAAATTAAAAATATATAAAAAAAACTCCACTAAATTCCAATTCAAATCTTCATTACTCTTATTACCGCCCGCAGCAACAACATAACACAAAGGACAAATAGAGGGAGTCCACAGGAAATGACAATAAAAACAACAAAATCTATAATAAGAGATCATTATCAAAGAAATTTGTGTACACAATTATGCGTTATTGTATTTGTATTCAAATGATAAACTCACAAGAGCGTACCTGTTTTGAATATAAAAAAATATCTATTGAAATAAGTTTTAAAAAATCATCATACACGTTTATGTGAGTACGACTGTGGATAGTACATATATATTATATATACAAACACAAGCCCATTCCTTTTGGCCACTTGTGGAAGATATGGTGGCATACATAGGGAATATTACCTCTCCACTACTCGACAGCTATGTTTTGTATGCACAAGTGGAGAAGTGACAAGTGTATTGCCGTACGGAACAATGGAACCCCTTTTCTTTTGAGCCTACACACACACGCACACATACATACATGCATACCATATTTGTTATTATACAATACGATATTTTTCATTCTTCTTTATTCTTTTCAACATACGCAATTGCTGGAATATTGAATTATAGTGGTTGTATGTGGCTGTGTGTGGATGTGTTATATTTGACCCTATGAAATATGTCCCAAATACGTTGAAAAACTACCCTTTGTATTCTTGGAATACTTGAAGAAATACACATTTTACATTCTTATAAGAATTGTGAAGAATGAAAGATAGAATGGCACACAATAATTGTTAAGGAGTTTGAATTGCGTATCTAAAAAAAATTACAAAATATGGTATCATTGCTCCTACGCAATAAAATGAGAATAAATAAAGATATAATTTTTTAGAAAAAAATTAAAAAATATGTATATCAGAAAACAATTATTTTAATAAAAGATATGCGAAAAATAGGCCGTACCAGAGCGCAATTTAGGAAAGAAAAATTTGTTGGCCGAACGCAAGAGATGCCTTTTACAATTTTCATTATATCTTCGCATTTTTGTGAGAAGCTTTTTCATCGCAGAAATATTTACACTCGGAGATGTGCCATTGCTTGCCGAGAGGCGACTGCTATTAGAAAAGAATGTTTCTATTATTTGATGTTCGTGCACGGAGATTCGAACCTACGTACTCCCGAATGGTAGTCACGCACGAAACCATTCGGCTACGGCGGCCGTTTTCAAAATTGCCTTGCAAAAATACTTTGCATTGAAAGATTTACGGCGAACTACGGCCGCGAGCTTTAATGTGCATATACGAGAAAATACAAGGTATGTTCAAAAAGTAAGGTGACTTTTTAAATTTCGCGAGCAACATACATTCGATTTTCGATGTTTTTATTTTGTTTTGTTGGTGCACATGCCCTCAATATACTGTCAGCGTCAAAAGAAAGAGTGCGACATACATATATTGACAAGTTTTGACTATTTTTTTTAACTTTTTATTATATAATTTGTTGTTATGCATTTTTTTATAAAGTTGTTTTGTGTTTATAAATTTTTTATACAGTTTTTTATAAATTTTTTTAATATATATTTTTAATAATTTTTTTTTAAAAATTTTAGTATAATTTTTTTATACATTCTTTTTATAATTTTTTCTTTAAAAATACCTTTGGTCTCAAAATTTGTTTTCATGAATTTTTTTATACATGTTTTTGGACAAAATACAGTTCATACTAAAAAAAATTTGTCACACAAAGGTTCAAACTTTGTACAAAATTTATAAAACTTCCGCAAAATTCATCAAAATTTCAAACTTTTAAGCCAGAATTTTTAGTAACGCCCACTTTTTTTTAGTGCAACAAAGTGCAAGTTTCAAGGGAATCAAAATTCGCGTTGATTTTTAGATTTTTAGCAATTTTTTTGATGGCAGTCTTGTGCATTTTTTCAGCCTCAGAACTCGAAATAATGTTAGACAATATTGTTTCGCTGTTGCGCATTTTATATAAAAAAAATCGTGCTTTTGTTTAAAGTTTCAACTGTATGGCATATTTTGTTTGTTTTTGACAGATACAATCACATAGATGTTTTTTGGTAGATCAAAAGGAATGGATAAAAATCGGAATTTTTGGCATGAAAATTACTTCGTAATCACGCCTCAACCACCGCAGTACTCAAGGAACCTGGCCTCTTGTGACATTTTCCTGCTCCCAAAACAGAAAATAGTACGACCACTATTAAAAGACCGGGATTTCCTACAAAGGTGAAGATAAATTTCGCAGTGTTAGAAGACATCGTGTCATACATACCAAAACGCTTTTGCGTCAGAGGTGGTTTGAGGATAGGGAAAAGCGCTAGCACAAGGGCAGAGGTCGATAAAAGAGGCGAAATAGATAATGATGAATAAATAAATATTTTTTGAGAAAAATACAAAGTAAACTTACTTTTTGAACACACCACGTATACCTAAAATCTGTATAATAAAAATTTATACATTACATATTGAGACCAAAGACTTACACATCCTATACAATGTCGGTCCCAAGAATTTCCGTCTCGGATCGTTAAACAATTTTAAATATGCCTCTCTAGTCGCCAAAAAGTTTGGCGCGTCGTAGCGCCAAATGTTGCACATATTCAGAAAGTATCCCATTCACCGCACGTTACCTGTTAGTGCATAAATGTCCTTTTGCCTCTACTTCATGGAGCGGGGGAAGAGATTGAAAGACAGTTTCGAAACTCGTGCTGCGCGGTCAACAAACTACTTGTAACTCCGCAACGAAGAGGATTACACAAGTTATTCGTGGCTCTGATACGATAAGACGAAAATTGAAGGGCCAAAGAAAAAAATACCAAAGGCTAAAATATAGAAAAAAAAATGTTGGAACCTAAAAATGTCGAAATACGAGCCTCCTAAGAGTAACCCTTATCAACTTGTAGCAGCATACATGAACGGGGAATTCTGCTTGATTGACAATCCTTGGCCGGATATAAATCCGGATCGATCCGGTAACGTAGTACCGACTGCCGTGAAAACGCCAGTTGGCGATCTTCGGCCACACTTTAAGAAACGAATGCTAATTGTACTAACTCCTGAAAAATCAATCACAGTATTATTGTGTGCATCAAAATATATTGCTTTACTGATATTTCAACCTTTTGACGTTTCCCTTGAAGTCTTTTTGCATTAACTTTTTCTCGAAATGGGTTTCAACTAACCATGTTTTTCGCCTTTTTGAAGCTCTTTACTTTTTTATCAAATCCCACTTTTTCTACAGATACTGAGGTAGACCAAAAAGGTGACTTAACAGAAAAAATAAGTCATGGAGAGAAAAAATGTAGGGTAGGGCAAGATGAATGAAACTGGTTCGTACCTAATTAAACGAACGTCGGAAAGTGACAATAGAACCACTGAGCACCAGAATCGAGGCGTGGGTTTCCTATCTGAGTTAACGCAACGGGCCGTAAAACTTCTTGTCTTCCCACATATGTGGGTTCCACGTTACCAGAATGACCCGGATTTATATCCGACCAATGTTTATGCAGTTACAATAACAACAAAAACGCCATTTGCCTGCCGTTTTAGGACCACCGATTGCGTCCATCAGTACGTAGGCTAAGATGGATGAAATCAACATGAGGACCCAAACCAGATAATCGAAGGCCAAGCTAGTTCGTGGGGCAATAAGAGATCCTCATAATTTTGGTCTTTTTTCGCACTAGCGTCAGGATTACTATTGTAAGTTCTGGCAGCATGCTAACAATAATTTCTGGTGCCAATTTCTAATTACTTCGAATACGCCTGCGCTAAATGAGATAGGTTATGTTTTAAGAATAATTTAAAGCTGATAAATGCGATCATGGCTCTCTAATGGTTTACGCCGTACATTTCTTGGTTGTAAAAATGATAAACTTTGAGCTCTGCTACAATTGCCGCAAATTGTGCAAGGCAGGCAACATCTCGACGATCAGCAGGGCCATAGGATGTGATGATTGCCGAATATATAACTGTAATAATCATTACCAACTTGTCTCTTGTTGTTTGCTTTATAGTCTCAGAGTCTATAGCAAACTACGTATAATCTGCCGTAAGATTTGACCTCTTATGGCTTAGGCCAGAATTTGTGCTAACTACAACAGTAAAGCCAAGGCTATGTGGAGCATAAGATATACGATATACGTACGGCGAAATGGCGCATATTGGAAATAATAACCAAATGAATTTGTCGTTCAAAATTGACTTGGATACAGTCGAAGTATCATTGGCATAAGTTGGGTTTGTGTATGACGGTTCTTAAAATAAGAACCAAAATGTCGTGCCATAAATAATTTCTTTTGCGATAAATATAGGAAAATACAAATAAAGACACACAATCTCCTCACTTATTTTACAAAAATTCATTTACTTAATGGTTGGCATGTGAAAAGACCAGATGAATTGTTTACTTAATACACAAAATATTTTTATGACCTAAAGCAAACATTATTGTTTTCCTTTCTTTAAGTATATTCCTTTGAAATTTCGGAAGCCACAAATATGTACTATAATTAAATTACGTGTACTAGACCACATTCACACCACCAAAAGCAGTAAATTATCTACAATAAAATGGAAGGAAGGCCTTAAAATAAATTCAATTGAAGTAGGATGTGAAATATTTGAAATCATTAACACGCACATAACGTTTGTGGATTCTTAAAAGTGCCTTTGTAAATATTGGGTAATTTGAAAAGTTCGGTAACTTATTGGCGATGAAAGGCTTTATACTTGCATATGTCTTTTAATATCTATAGCGAGTTTGAAACCTTATATTCTGTAGATTTAATTTAAAGAAATGTGATGTTTTTGGGAAATTTACTTATTTCTACTTGTGGTTCTCAAGTCAACTTATCAATGGAGAGGTTTAGTAGGATATTAGTACCAAATTTCAAAGAGACCAAAGTAAAAGAAAGGATCTGAAAAGCGAAAAGTGGTACGAGTAACAAACCGGAATATGGAAGAAATCGGGACACAACTTCCTTCAACCCAACTTCACAGAGATGATGTAAATAAGACCATCAGCTTTGAGAAAGCAGATAGATAGGTAAGAGGAGCTGCAGTAACAACATCAACGCACTGTGAATCCTTATTTTCAGTGGCACTACACTGAAAGTTGGGAAGTTCAGATATATCCATACCTTATAATACTGACCAGCTACTCTCTGAATATTTTGTTCTGTGGTATCTATGTTAAAAACTACCTTAATGGAATGCAGCTATAGAAACCTTCAAAATTTATTATTTTTGAGCCATTTTTTTGCTCAGAAAATTCTGCCACAAAAATGGTAATCGATAAAAAAAACGAAAAAAAACTAAATAAGATAACAAAATTACATAAAATAAAAAAATGAAATTAAATAAAAAACTTAAATAAAATTAAAAAATTAAATAAAAAAAAAATTTATAAAATAAAAAAATTTAATAAAATAAAGAAATTTTATAAAATAAAAAAATAAGATAAAAAGAAATAAAAAAAAAATTATTACATTAAAAAAATTAAAAAATAAAAGGAAATATAACAATATTAATACGTTTAAAAAAAATTAAAAAAAAAAAGAAAGTATGAAAAAAATTAAAAAATAAAAGGATATATAAAAAAAATTAGTACGTTAAAAAAAAAAATTTAAAAATAAAAGAAAATATAATATAAAACAACATTAAAATTAAAACGAAATAAAAAAATAAAAATAAAATAATAAATTAAACAAAAAAAATAATCAACTAAAACACAAAATTACAAAAATAAAAAATAAATAACAAATAAAAGAAAATATAAATAAAAAACAATACAAAATAATAAAACATAATAAATAAAAAAAAATAATAAATTAAAAAATAAAAGAAAATATAAAAAAAATAATTAAAAATAAAACGAAATAAAAAAAAAATAATAAAAAATAATAAATTTAAAAAAAAATAATGAATTAAAAAAAAAAAATGAATAAAAAAAAAAAAATTAAAAAACAAAATTAAGAAATAAAACAAAAAAAAATAAAAAAAAGCCCAACATTAAAAAACACAAATTACGACAAATATTTTACCCTTCCGCGAATTAGTTACCCAACTTTATGATCTACCCAATATTACATTGATACCCGATACCTATGAACGTACATAAGTAAATTTGAAAGAAATTTCTAAGAACAGAAGTTGAGTCATTAGGCCAATGAGGGTACTACGAAGCCATTAAGCAACGCTGCCACCACCAAATAATACACAAACACGCGCCTAGAAGCAATGAAATATTTTCACGGCAACAGAAAGAACCAAAATTAAAATAAAACAAAAGCACACACAAATAATACAAAGAAATGCCCACAGAAGGCGCAAACTACAAATAGAACCAAAAAAAGGTCCGATACAAAACTGCTACAAGCGCGATTTAATCGAAATTACTTTTAGCTGCATAGAATTTTAATTCGCTCGCTTGTAAGGTAAAGAGGGTAGACCAGACCAACCAACTTTGCATTAAACATAAAAATACGCAAATTTATTGCCATATAAAGGAAGAAACTAATTAGAAGAGGATATTATCAGTCAATCAGAGACATTGATGTTCAAGCAAATTAAAAGAAAAGGTAACTAAGTGTTGCAATTCACAAATGATGATTATGAAATCTCAGCAACAATGTTGCATAATGCTTAAGATGTTCAATCGAATAAGACTCAAGCCGATGAGCATTCATGGATGAAGCTGGCCGGCAAGGCTGGGTTGGTACGTTGGGCAGCTTGTGACAACAAGTCAACAACAAATTTCGCACAAAAACATTTGCGCATACATTTGTATGTAATTGCTACGTTTTTTCTTCTTTTTTGTTTTTGTTTTTGTTTTATCTCACTAATGCCTCAACTCAGCTTAGCTGTGAGAATTCACGCATTCCACTTCAACTGTTGATATTTTGCGATGGCGCACATGCCAGTGTGTACATAATTGCTAGACTGCCTGCGAGCTGGTTGACTTGCGCGCTGTTTTGCATGCAATTAAAAGATTCAGCAAAATGAAAAATTACACACACACACGCGCACGCAACTTTGTTGATGATGTTGCTGGCTGAGGGAAGGCCATCAGTCGTCAGCCATCGGACGTCGGCCGTCTTAAAGTGAGAAACAGAAAATTGCTTAAACAAATTTGCTAAGAAGAGGTCGTAAAGTTTGTGTGTTTGTGTGTATGTGTGCATGTAATACTATTGCTGATTGCTGTGAGTAGTTGCGTAATTTCTATGCAAATACGTGTTGTTATTTATTATGATTTGTGCAAAGCGGCTAAATAGAAACGTTGCGCCATGAATGAAAATATGTTTGTTAAACACGATTGGACTTAGAACGTTCGCAAGCATTCGTCGCTTAAGATTATCTCAAAATTATGCAAATTTTATTGGGGAACGCATGGCTTTTTTGTAGCCAAAGAGGTGCTCCTTTCGCGAAGCCAAGAATTTGCCAATAGTGCTGGCATGAAAAATAGCATTGCAGCGACATTCATTTCGCATTACTTTTAAGAAGAGAAAAAAGGTTTCACCTATTTCTAGAGTTATATGACAAAATTATTTATCTGCGTCTGAGTTTGCTGAGTATTATCTAAATTAAGAAATATATGTATATTCGTCAAGATTTCTTTCCCTTAAATTTATTGAAAAATTACACGATTATTTTTAAGCTTATAAATCTGTTTTTTACGTATGATTTTTATTTATCTTCTTTATATATAAAAATGAATGTTTGTCTGTATGTTATCGATGAACTCAAAAACTACTGGACCGATTATTATAAAAATTGGTATATATGTATATGTATTTTTCCACGGAGACGGTTTGTAGAATATGCTCATTGATGCCACTCGCCATCAGGTGGCGCTGCAGAGTAGCAACTTCTGCCCCGTTCAACCAATTGTCATAAATATTAGGATAACCATGTATTTTTACACAGAGGAAACGAATATGACATGTTCATAGTCAAGGGCAATCGTTACAAGTGGATTAAATTGGAGAATCCATGCTTCTCACATGGACTATGTGACTTGCTCACGTGTCGGAAAACATTCAGATTTATTCGTCTACGCACCAGATGGAAAAACAAGAAATATTGTGTATCTCATTGTTATGTTAGTTGTTGGCGTAGCAACGCGTGCCGAGTACAGCTAGTTGTTTTATAAAAACTGATATAATATAAATGCATAAAAATGCAGTACTGGCTACGAGACCGTGAGCCGCTGTAATCGATAAGGATGCGATATAAATGGCTTCTAAAATGCCCTGTACAAAGAAACATTTAGTAAAATATCTGTTCCATTTCTGCCACTTTTTATGGTTTCCAAAGAGCGACAGAGAATTGATTTTTAAGGCAGAACTGAACCAATTTCATCCGAAGTCAAATGAAACCGAACCGAACATTTTCAGGGACCCAAGTAGTAAGTAAAAACTAATATTTTTAGAATAATTTCAGCTGATACATACTCATATACTCTGTTTAGTACTCAGAGATGAGTAATTTTTTATTGCAATATAAAAATATGAGCTTAGCGGCATTTTCTCTTTGCCAGCGGTATAGTCTATCGGTATGGAGCCGACCTGCAGCTCTCAACATTTGCTCACTAATCACACTCAATGGTGGAAGGGATATATATGCCAAAGCAAGTTTTTTTTTTCAAGAGAAAATGGAATAAGAATTCTACAACTAAAAGTTTCTAAAATTTTCTACAATGTTTCTACAATGTTTGATTTAAGTTTTCCTAAATACGGCCAAAGTTGGGAATTTTATTGTTTGCAGAAGTAGAACCGAAACCGAACTGAACTTTTGTGGCTGACGCCGAAGTTCGATTGCTCTCTAATGGTTTTTTAATTGAAGTTTTACTGTTGCTAAAACTAAGAAATCCATTCTCATGGAAAAAAATGTGTATATTTTATGAAAAAAAAAATACTTTTATTAAGAAAATGACCTGTTTAATTTTAAAAAACTATATATATTTGTTAATGCAAAACACTTTTTTCATTTCTCTTCAAATTTGGTATAAGTACAGAAAATGTTAGTGAAAAAAATTAATGAAAAATTATGAAAATTGAAACAAAGCTAGAATACTACGTAAGAGTTACTACAATTAATTGATTGCAAAGGGGTTGCTCGGAGGAAAATTATAAAAGAAAAAATATATAACTAATATAGTAGGTAGTTACCTGATTCAACAAAATGATCCGAAATAAAATTTTTTTTATATACCCAAAACCCGTGGGCACACATGAGGAATATCGATCACCATTACTATTCAATAATCACCTTATTCGGAAAAGCAAGAACTTGAATTAAAAAAAGAACTTAATATCACAGTACGTATGGAGACAGTTTGACAGAACGATCCGGATACAGGAGCATTCAAGCAGCATTCAGCATTCACCAAACAGTTCAGAGTCGGTTTGAAAAGAAAGATTTAGAGTTCTGCCCTCCCAGAAAGACTCCCCGCCTGGCCCGTAAACTTATATATAAAAATGTATTGCGCTTGTAGAAGAATATTGATACAATGACCATTAGAGAGACGGAGAACATTTTATAAACACAAGAAAAAAAATTGTCTTAGCTTAACCTGCAAGCAATAGATATATATAGGCTCTACAAAGAATGAAGGAAATCATGGATAGGTGATTTTGTCTTCCACCAACTAAGAAGTGCCTATTATTGCAAGGCATGCAGCAAAAGAATGATCCCAAAAACTCCAGTAAGAAGCAAAAAATTGGTTTGGAAATATTTTGATCAGCCTGTGAAGTAGCCTGATTTCAAGCCGTTTGGAAATCTTTGGACTGACAGTTCACGATACAAAAGCCTTTACTCATGAAGCTCATTGAGTGGCAGTTGAATATTGCTAGAGGAAAATAACAATGAAAAAATGCCAGAACCTTCTTTACTCTATGCCAAGACGTTGTGCGGCCAAGTCTATTAATGGGATAAAAGCAAATTTTACTAAATGATTGGATGGTCAGATATAAGCAATCCGAAGATAAATGTATGATTGCTATATATTATATAATATATAATATAATATATATAATTGACATTTATACTCTATATTGGGTTCTTGGCCGTGCATATCCTCCTTAATGGCGTGCGTCTTAATGTTGTTCCACAAATGGCAAAGATAATACAATTACATTATATTCACAACTACCTCTCCTCGTGCCATATTTCGATAGAGAAAGGCGTCCTATTTTTCTGGGCATAGACTGGAGATCCGGCTCTAGAGTCAGTTTTAGATCCTTCAATTAGAATTCTGCATTAACACTAAGCTTTAGGAAAGTCAACACTGATTGTGTATACGTTAGCGCATACGTCATTTTCACTATACCAACTACAGTGTAATCAATTCAAACATTTTTATAATTTTTTGTTTTTAAATCTTTGCTTCTTTCCCCCTTTACAACACTGGTTTACACTTTCATCTCTAAAATTTCGAAGGACGGAAGTATGTTATCAAGAGAATTCGCATTTTCTGCGGCCCACCTGATAGGCTTGTCAAAGGCCCAGTTTTTCATTAAATTCTTAAGGGGTACCAGTGGTCTAGAGCTCGAAAATTTTAGGGAATTTTCAGAAAGTTTTTTTTACAAAAGAAAATTAAAAACGATATTTAAATTTTTTAGGTTTTTTATTTAACTTCTTTTACATACAACATTGAAGAAAATTATTTTTTTTTAATTTTAAGAATGGCACTGAAGTGACGAATCTGACTGTACTTGCTAAAACGGCTGTAGAATCGAAAATACCGGAGGGAATATCCTTCCAAAAATTTGGCAATATATTCTTAAAAGCCTATACTTTCGAAATATCAAAAAAAAAAAATCGAGTTTTTTGTAAATTCTAGACCACCGCGATCCCGGTTTGTTTATTCTACTCAATATAAAGTAAAATATTTGTTCACTTTACAGTACTCAATGGAGAGAAATGTGGTGTTCACTCGATCGAGAAGTTCCGTTAAGCTGCGCTCAATTCAACTCCGATTGTGCTGCTTACTGTACTAATTTTAAACAGTCTTTTCCCTTTTGATTTACTTTGCTATAAACATTTTTATTTACTAGTTATGAATTTAAAAAAAAACTTGCATTTTTATCGTTAAATCACCTGTTAAGAGGTTAAGACAAAGATCAATAACTGTTGGAATAGGGCGAGAACTTATTTAAGACCTTAATATTTGGAATGCATTGCTAAAGCGGCAGATATTAGCTGCCGACCGCGCAGCCGATGCTGACCTTGGAATATTTCGCATAATCATCGTCGTTGTTGTTCGGCAGTGTTGCCTTAGTCTCTTTCATTTTCTCACGATTTGTATACCGCATACGAATATTTGTAGTTATGTGCATCGGCAATATTTTCTATTTTATTTCAATCTGTTACGGTTTATTGTTTTTGTATATGCATGCACGCACTACTTCTGTGATTTCTTCTTATTGTTTATCATGTCTCAGCTATTCGTACCGTTGAAGCTGATGGCCTCAGTCGCTAACACACATGTTTTGATTGTTAACTTCATTGCGCTCTCAGGGACTGCAGAAACTTATCTCTCAGCATATTCCCGGACCTAGAGCCGATTGATTTTTGGTTGTTTAAGAATTAAAAAAAAAGTATTAAATAATAATAATAATTGGAGGAAAGGTCTTCGGAAATAGTGAGTAAAAAATGTACAGCGGTCAAAAAAACAATTCGACATTAGAGTAATTTTTTAAAATTGATTTCAAAATGCTAGTATTCTTTAAAAATGTTTCAGTTTATGATTAAGATAACGTTGTGTAGAAAGTATTTCAGAATATACCGTTATAAAATTAACCAATATTTCACATTTTAACACTCAGTCATCTTTTTGGATAAGACCGCACAAATTCCAAAGCAAAAAAAGTATTCGACAACCGTTGTTTTTCTTTTATAGTGAATATGTATTTTGTATTATTTGTTGTTGTTGTTGGTAAACATACCGTCAGAACTCTTGTTTATTATTTACAAGCATTTTTTACTCATTTTTATAGAAGTGATCACGAAGATGGGACGTAAAAGCAAAAAAACTTCTCTAGATGTAAGAAATTTAATAATACATCATTACAAACTAGGAAAGACCGAAAAAAGCATAGCAGAAATTGTTCAGAAACCAAGAACTACTGTTCATTATATCATAAAAAAATTCAAGACAGAAAACACTGTGATAAACCAGGAAAGGACTGGTCGACCTCGCAAGCTTACGGAAATAGATGAACGGCGAATCGTGCGGGAAGTGAGAAAAGATCCGAAAAGTAATGCCACGGTTTTGGCAAAATTCACTGAGGAGCACATAGGCGTATCTGTTACTTCCCAAACAATAAGAAATGTGCTTAGAAAACATGACTTCCGAGCGATTAGCCAGAAATAAACCAAACATTTCGAAGAAAAATAGGAAGATAAGATTAGACTTTGCGAAGGAACACATAAATAAGCTCATTGAGTTTTGGATGGGTGTAATTTTTGCCGACGAAAGTTAATATAACCTTTTTGGATGTGATGGCAAAGTTCTGGTGTATTGTACAGGGTTTGATTGAAAAGTAATAAGCCTTCCCGCGCGGAGCGTCTGCCAAGCGATCAACCGAATCGGCTGGTAGGGGAAAATGATCGTTGGACCTTCCCCTTCCACTAGAAACCGGTTCCAGTTCGCTGGCAACAGCGGTTCAGTCAACATCGCTCCGCGCGTTAAAGCTGTTTTAAAAGTGTGCTAGGATTTTGCAGTGGAGAAATTGTGTCATTCATGTCGTATATACTGCATTGTGCACGAATAAATATATTAAAAAAAAAAATGTTATAAGATAAAGAATTCAATTAAAAAACATGTCAAATACATATTTACTTTTTGTGTTTTAAATATTTCAACTGACAACTGAAAAGTCTTTTTCAATATAATTCACTTTGAGAATAGCAAAAATTTCCGTCTGGAAAACAGTTTTTTCGCATAATTATACTTAATACTATCGTTTAAGCACCATTCGGCTCCAGAATCTATTTCTTTCTTGGACCCATCGGTAAAGAAAATAACCGTCAAATATCTTTGAATGTAGTCAGGATTACTGCATTGCATATGCAATAATGCATTGAGTTGGCATCAAATTTCCTTCCAAATAAAACTGTGGGCATAAGATCGTACTTAGGTGCCAAAAAGAGTGGATACTGCTCAGATAGCATGGGAAAGATTTCTCTGGTCCATGTTACTGCTTATTCAAAAATGTTCTAAAAATTCAGATTAAAAAGTTTAAAATATAGATGAACAATTGTTGGATTTTGCTAAATTTTCTATATTACGGATTTTTAATATATTTTTTCAAGCCATATACATGGTGAAGTCCAAAATAAACAAGACTGACGTCATAAAAATATTTTTGTGGGTGCCATCTTTTTAATGAGCTAGTGCGTTGGAAGTTACATTCTCTAGCTGACTTCCAGTGAAATCTTGTTGGCATTCGGTTCAGTGGAAGCGACGTTATTGCGTCTAAAGTGTCAGTATGTTTATGTCATCGGTACAAAAATGAGTTTCGAACAATATCAAATTTTGTTTTAAAATCGGTAAAACGTTTACCGAAACATTTGAATCAATTAAAAAAGTTGATTGTCTATCTCGTGCTAGAGTTCATAAGTGGTTTACACGTTTCATAGATGGTTGTGAGCGCATAAATGGCAATGAACACACGGGCCCCCAAAATCAGTAACCACCGAAAACTCCATGGAAATTGTTCGTTAATTTAATAAAAATGAACCGAATCATCGTTGAAATTCATGGAATCTAAGTTTACTATCTCCAAAACATCGATTTATCCGATTTTAACTGATCATTTGGGCTTAGGAAAGGCTGCGCACGCTTCATTCCGCACAAGTTAACTGAGGACCAAAAATTGATCAGAATTCAACTTTCGAAAGACCTCATTAAAGAGGCGAGAAAAGAAAAGGACTCCCTTTACAACATTATAACTAATGAAAAAACAACATGAACCTGAAACTAAGGGTCAAAGTGCCGAATGGAAGGCCCCGAGACGCGCCACCATCCAAAAAATCACGTTTGGAGAAATCAAAAATTAGGTCGATGCTCATTTGTTTTTACAATTCCAAGGGAATTGTCCACAAGGAGTTCGTGCCAACAGGGCAAACCGTCAATGCAAATTTCTATCTTGGCGTTTTGAAGCATTTGTTACATCGCATTCGTCGAATTCGCCTGAATACTGCGAAGAAGGAAGCTGGTGCTTATTGCATGATTATGCACCATCTCATCGATTCACTCTTGTGACTGATTTTGCACTAGAAGTCGCATTTTAACTATCAATCACGCACCGTATATGGCTCCCTGAGACCTATTCGAAAAATTGAATTTGGCCAAGGAAGGAAAAAGTTTTAGGTTCGTAGAGGCCATCCAAAAGGCTTGTACCTGCAGGACATTCCTTTCAATGACCGCAAAACAGTGTATCGAGGTCAGAGGGGACTATTATGAATCAATAAACTCGAAGTTATCAGAACAAAGTTCCTTTCGTTTCTATTTTAGCTCAGTCTTGTTTATTTTGGACTTCACCTTGTATAACCCATTATTAAACTTCAATTTATTTTAAATCATACTCCTATTCATTTACGGCCTTTTCAAATAATTTCTGACTGAAATATTTTATTGGTTGTTGGCGGTAAGTAATTAGGCAAAGCAGCCTTCCGATTGAATTAATATCAGTTAAGGCTTTCAATAAATTTTATTTTGCATACTATTTGGG